>VZRQ01008003.1:1078064-1170765 GCA_013397975.1 Machaerirhynchus nigripectus | reverse complement strand
CGCGGGACTGGCCCCCGACAGCGGCGGGGGGCGCCCGAAGTGCCTGCCATGACTCGCCTTCGAGGATAGAAACCTAGTGTGGTTCTACAAGGGCAAGTGTAGGGTCCTGCACCTGGGGAGGAATAGCTGCAAGTACCAGCAGAGATTCGGGGTTGACCTAGAGAGCAGCTCTGCAGAGAAGGACCTGGGAGCCGTGGTGGATGACAAGTTGACCATGAGCCAGCAGTGCCCTTGCAGCCAAGAGAGCCCATGTTATCTGGGGTGCATTAGGATGTGTGGCCAGCAGGTCAAGGGAGGTGGTCCTCCCCCTGCACTCGGCCCTAGTGAGGCCATATCTAAAGTGTGGTGTCCAGTTCTGGGCTTCTCTGTGTAAGAAAAGACGCTGCTGCAGAGGGTCCAGCAGGGGCCACAAAGATGGAAAGATGGATCATCTCTCTTAGGAGGAGAGACTGTGTGAGCTGGGCCTGTTTAGGCTGAAGACTTGAGAGGGGGTCTCATTAATGCGTGTAAGTATCTCAAAGGCAAGTGCCAACAGGATGGTGTCAGACTCTCTTCAGTGGTGCCCAAAGCCAGGACATGGAGCAATGGCTACAAACTAAAAAAGAAGTTGCACCTCAACATGAGGAAGAACTTTTTTACCTTGAGAGTGGCAGAGCACTGGTACAGGCTGCCCCGGGAAGTTAAACATGAGGAAGAACTTTTTTACCTTGAGAGTGGCAGAGCACTGGTACAGGCTGCCCCGGGAAGTTATGAGTCTCCCTCTCTGAAGACATTCAAAACACACCTGAACAAGTACCTGTGTCACCTGCTCTAGGTGACCCTGCCTTGGCAGGGGGCTTGGACCAGATGATCTCCAGGGGTGCCTTCCAACCGTAGCTACTCTGGGAGCTGCTCCGTTAGTGTGGGAATGGCCCAGACTCGTGGCAAGCAGCAGCCCCCGTGTCCACGGGGCAGCCCTGCCACACACCCACCAGCCCTCAGGCAGCCTCTGCCCCTGCACCTCTGTAAAGGTCAGGACAGGCACAGGGTGGGAGAAACAAAAAAAGTACACTTTGTCCCATGCAGAATGAGAAATTTTTTAACTTTTAAAAAAATGTTGCAAGACGGGAAAACCCAGTTCACGCCATGGCCCAGCAGGCACAAACCCAAGGCAGCTTCTGTCTTGCCTGTGTTCACTTGCAGGCACTGTCCATTCCAGGCTCAGTAACGCAGTCCCACATAGAACTGTTAAGCATTCCCTAGCCCTTGGCCTCCCCCTATCCTTGCTAATATCCTTTGGGATGCAGGCCTGTGGTATAGATTATCTAGTAAAATGGCCACCTTAATCTCAACTATGCCCAAACCACTTGGGAACAAGTATAGCAAGCAAAGTTGTTATTACGTGCTTGAATGCAGGAATATTTATGCACACCATTCTCACAGAAATAAATCCCTGTTTCTGGGAGCACTGGAACAGATTGCCCAGAGAGGTTGTGGAGTCTTCCTCATTGGAGATATTCACAAACCATCTGGACACAATCCTGTGCTATGTGCTCTGGGATGACCCTGCTTGAGCAGGGAGGCTGGACCCAATGACCCACCGTGGTCCCTTTCAACTTGACTCATTCTGTGATTTCTATTAATTTAGAGCATCAGCCTCAGTTCACATTCCCATCCACAATGCACTCGGAAGACTTTTCCCTTCCCAGTTACACCTGTGACCCTAATAATGAAGAGGAGAAATAGCAGGGATGAGGTAACATGAAGAAGTGTAAACATTGCTAACTTTAAGCATGTGTATATTTGATTCAAATGTGCTTGTTTCCCTTCTTGCCTCACCTCTCCCAAACTGCAGGTTGGAAGGAAGATATAAATCTGTTTGAAGGAGCCAGGAATCTGCCAACCCAGAATTCAGAGCACCAAACTATGAAGATCATGGAGGTGATGGCCTGAAGTTGGTGCTGTGGGTCACCATATGACTGGAGAAGCGGGAACTACCAGATTACTTCCAAAACAGAGAAACAGTAAGAACAGCAGAGAAAGATTATTTTAGCAAACATAGTTTGGATTAAGCCACAAGGAGCCAAAGGAACATCATACACTACAGAAAGGAGGAGCTTCCAGTAATATGGATAGTTATTGGGGCTACTTGCCCTGAAAGTTTCAAAAATCTTCAAGAGGTCGCAGGGTTAATCCATAACTTGGTATTTTTAATTTATTTATTTATAAACTAACAAATTGGGAGAACTTGATTTTAAGTTTGCTCTGTAGTTAGCCACCAAGAGTCAAGTGCTCTCTTTCCAAAAGTGCCCTGGTACTCTCCATATACTTCATAACAAATTAGTCTGACACGCTTCAGCTGTATTCCCTTCAATGACTTCTCAAGGAATACCAGTCATTCACTTCCATAAAGAGAGTCTTCCCATGTGCAGAGGAATATCCTAACCCATGGAAAACCTTGTAAAGCATAACAAAATCACCTACCAAGTAACAAACTATTTCTATACAATAGCTCTTGAGTGAAAAGATTTGCCTGGCAGCAATTTGGGATATTTTGGGCATGTAGGAGGAGGACAGCAAAAACCGATGAAAATGCACAGACATGCTCAGAAAGCATTGTGATGGATGCATGTCTGGAAAGTGAAATGCCAAGAACACTCTATGCTGCTGATACACTTGTTCCTATCCAAGAAATCTCTGGAAGAGACAACCTTCAACATAATATACTGGCACCTGCCAGGGGACATTTCCTCAGGTATACAACTTCCTTTAGCTTTTAATCACCAAAATTTCCATTAAAAGTTCCGTGCAGTGTCTTGCTGCACTTAAACACGTCTGAACAATGTCAGTATTTCTGAAGCTTAGAGAGACAATTAAAGGGGAGCGTTAACATTTTTTTCCCTGACAAAATTATAAGTCATAGGAGACCTTGGAGTTGTGTAGAGGTTTCACTATAAAGAGAATCCCAGGGGGAGTTTGGTTATATGAAGAAACTTAACTTAAAAAAATGAAAAAAGAAAACCCCAATATCTCTTCAGTGAAAGCCATACTTACAGTATCATGATATTGGGTTCTCATATCCATAAGGTTGCATAGACATCCTTACCATTTGTTTCCTGGATAAAAAAGTGAAAATTCTTATAATTGATTTAAGGGGTAGGCAGATCTGTGTATGATTTTCATTCTTTTGTTTATCTTCCTCTCTGAACATAGCAATGGTATAGTTAATATTTGGACTGTTGGGGGTTTTGTTGGGGGTTTTTGCTACTTTATCATTCATCTGAGAGTAAAAGTGACTTCTGTGTTACTGGCAGACAGCAAGGTGCTGTGTTCCTAAGGGTGTAGCTTAACAACAGAAGCACCACTTACCCCTGCTGTGTCCAGAACCCCAATGCAAGAACCAAGGAAACCTGGCAGACAGGATCTCTGCTATTCTATAATAAATACTTGGCCCAATCATGCTGTTAGATATGGTAGGAGATACACAGTCTGGTGAAACACTTAGGTCTGAGTGTCCATATCCATCCCTAGTGGGCCCCTTTTCTGGGCTTGTTACATATCCTGTAACTGCTATCACTTCTTCCTTTCCCAGTCTGGCAGTCTGCAAGACGTGCTGCACTGCTAGGGAGGAAGTCAGTGGGGAAAGCAAGTATTTGAACAATTATACTGAGAAGAACAAATTTGAATCCAGGGACATAAAGGCTGTTGGTTTTAGTTACTGGTGACTCATCTTGTTTCCCACCAGGAAGCCACAGATCAGTGTATTTCAAGTATTGCTGATTCCTATTATCTGTTACGCTGAGAGAACAAGGAGGAAGAAATTAAAAACACTGAAACCACAGTAAGAACACAGCTAAGTAACATATGGGCACATGTCATAAACCAGCCTTGCTAAACTACACATAAAAGCATGCTACAAATCAAACACCTAAAACTAGTCAGAAGAGTATTTGGTGGTTTGTTACAGGTCATCCAGATTCCTCTCCTAGTTGTCCACCACGAGCAGGTAAGCACTGCTTACGATTCTAAACCTGGGGCCATTTCGCAAAAAAAAGACTGCAGCCTTACTGGAACCCTGCAGTACACAGGGACAGAAACACCTTCAATATGCCAGCTTTCAAAAATCCCCACTCAGTCTAACCTGTGGATGACCCGGCAGGGCTTTGTTTTGGTGGTTTGGTGTCTTTTTGGTGGTGGTGGTTTATTATCATGGCACAGTCTAGTGAGGGAAGCATTACAACAAAGAAAAACATGACAATTCTTTCTCACTAGAGCCAGGAAGTTATATTCTTTCTCTTGGATGATTTCCAGAAAGGTCATTCATTCCAAGGGCTTCCACTCTGTTTCCTGATTAGACTAATCAGCGTACACCTGGGGATAAAATTTCTATATTAGGCAATTTATGGAACTAATGGCAAGCAATCAAATCTCCTCAGAATTTTAAAAATCAGTAACATACAAAAAACCATGCCACAGGCTTGCCATTATGGTTTTGGCCATTTTGAAGGAAAAAGGTCTGTTAAATATTTTAGGAAAAGACTGAAATTTTCCAAAATGGTTCAAGATCTTAATTCAAATTCTAGTGTTTCAGTCGTAGAGGGATGGAGGCCTCAGTCTGCACTGGGCTTCGGAGAGGTGCAAGGCCTTGACACGCACCTCAGTGCCCCAGCAGATGTGTGCAGATGGGCCTAATGTAGGGCCCCTTGACCAGACACAGGACCCAGACTGTACTTCCGGCATGTCACAGTGGTGAGAAATTGTGTCACTCCAGTGACTGCACTGACCACCTTGTATGCCTTGTTAAGTAGGTGGCAGGTGTGAAAGCAATGACAGGGGAAAACGTATGTAATGATATAAGGAAGGCAGCACAAGAAAGATTACTTACAATATTATCCTGTTGTAGAAAATTCTCTGCCTGTTCTAGTCATTCACTGAAATTAGACTCCAGCGCGTTTGTTGTTCCTGGGTGAACACACACATACACATGCTCATCCTGCAACGTGTTGTTCATCTGCCAATTCCACCCACACACCTGCAGACCCCATCACTAGATGTCAATCTCAGTTTTAGATAATCCCACATATTTTAAGAGATGTTTTGGGTTTCTTGTCATGATGGACATAACTAAAAATGGTTTTCATGCTAAATAAAATGTAATGTCAGACTGTAAACGTAGTGAGCGCTGTGCATATCAGAAGCACCCCAAGACTCCCCAAACTGCAACAGCAGCAACGCCGCACTCTTTTCCTAAAAGGAGGCCTAAAGCAAAAAAGTTCTTGAGTGAGTGCAGATCAGGTTGCCAGGTCTACCTTTAGCTTCTGATAAATTAGCCAAGAAAGCTATGATGTCAAAACTCCCTGCAAGGAACCAAGCGAAAGGGACTGGAATCAAATTGTATCTCATAGGCTAATATCATGTACATTACCATAACAACCAGAGAGAGTACACACCCTGTTAAGAGGGGCTGGACTACATCTTATTATACAGAGTCAATAATGTATGTAGCAATTAGACAATATTTGATCATCAAATAAGAAACAAATTCTTGTCTTAACCTGGCTGTTCTACAGGATGTACTCTGTTGTCATCAATTAACAAACAATTTACAAATAGGTATGTTTTCAGCTTCACAAAACAAAGTCTTGGCCACGTGAAAGGTACAATATTTTTGTTTATAATACAATTTCCCAAATATATTTTCAATATCTTCCCTAAGTCTCAGACTGTTTTGTGTTGGAGGACAAGCCTTAATTTTCCATTATATAGACACAGAATTTAAGTTACAAAAGAAATATTATTTGCCTTAAGAATGTACTGTGAGAACAGGCATAATCAGGAACTGATCCAAATTCTCCTGGTTTATTCTGTGGCATTCTGTCTACTGGATCACAAAGCAGCTATTCACTGCTTGTTATTCTACACTTTTTGATCTAATGTACTACCAAAACCCCCATTTTTTCTCCAAAAACATTTCCAGAACTACTTTCTTAGCTACCAGTCCTATCGTACTGGCTTATGTCAGTTGTGAGGTAAGTAATTAGTTTGCAAAGCACTTTCAAACTAAAGAACTGACAATTATTGTTGGAAAAGATCCTCGTTTCAGGTCCACATCAGAAATCCCACCGACTTCAGTAGACCCATGATCAGACTGATCTTACACAGACACACACACAGACAGAAAACCTACAGAAAAAGTATTCAATAAAAAATGTCTTGCCCACCTACTACATCGAATGAAGCCATGACCCAAAAAACTCCAAAACTTTGGAAAAGTCTTCCATGAAGAAAGGGATATCATATGAGAGGAATGCATAATAGAACTGATAATCAAGAACAGCATCATCATCATCATCTTATGTTTAACTGTAATGGTAAGATCAATATTATAATCTATAACCTGGGTTTATGTTCACTAATATCATAACTCCTATTCAGCTGCCCATCTTCTTACCTTTCATAACCTTCCCAATAACTGGACACATCCACATGTCTTTAAAAGCCACTATATTCTTCTTCTTCAGGTTGTCTTAGAATATTTCTTTCTATTTAAGCACTAAAAAAAATCCCTCATTTTTTGCAAAAAGGATAATTTTCATTGTTTCCCTGCTACAGTACAGAGGTATCTGGTCACTGTTTAAACTTTAAAATATAATTGCCTTCATTTTAAGAACCCTACCTTTCCAATAAAGTTCTGGTTCTGCCCTTCAACTCTCCCAAAAGATAAAGCTGCAGAGCTCTGAGAAGTTCCCAGTGTCCATTTACTACAACTCCTCCTTTTCTCTTTCTTGTTTTTTTCCCCCCTCTGCTTTTGGACTTCTTTTAAATGAAAGCCTTTGTATTAATGCAGCATAGAAAAATCTGAAGGTTTCACCATCAGAAAAGACAATTAAATTAAAGCAAAGAGGTTGGACAGAGGACACTAGTAGATGAGTATTCATGCTAATAGGAACTCTACATCACCTTCACAGACCCCAGGCTAACACTGACCACTGAATCAGATATCCATATTGTCCAGAATGAGCACAAGTGGAACCTGCTGCTGACCACATGCCTGCTTTGCTTCATCTGCTGCTCTAAGCAAATGCATTTTTTCATGTCTGGAAAAATATTTTCACAATTGCTTACAGAAATACTGCAAATAGGACTGTTATATTATTCCCTTCTAGGTAACTCCTCCCAAAGGGATCTTAGGAACTGTTCTCTATGCTCTTTATTGTTGAATGAATCCCAGTGGCTTTTTTTTTATCCTCCCCACTGCTTTTGCATGTCACCTATAATATATTTTTAATATTGAAAATCTGCATAGCATGCAGTTGTTTAATGCCTTCGATTAAAGGCTCTCAAAGCATTTTGTTGTCACTAATCAGTTCAATCTCACCAACCCAGGCATACACAAGCATTATTCCTATTCTATAGACAAGAAAACAACTACAGAGAGGGCTGAGTGGCAGAATTCATTCCTGCATTCAAACTCCAGCCACTAGATCACAAACTGCTTGCAAAAAGACAAACTGTTATTCATGCTCAGATCTGTGGGAATTCATTAACAGGAGTTCCTCCAATAACTTGCTGTGTCTTCTCTCAGATACTTCCTTAGCCACTCATTTATTGGTAGGTTACCTACAGATGCTAACATACCATACAGACACCAAGAACAGAGGCCAGTGAAAAATAAGCTATTAAAAAGGCTCTTTCCCAGTTATTTTAGCATCATTTTAACAAGTTGCAAAAGTGCAAAATACATAAAAGGTACAGATTTTTACATATTTTTCCTTCAACACACTCTTTACTCCTTGGGCCACCATCTTCAGCACTCTTCACTGTCAGCTGAATCACTTTAAACAAGACACTACTTGAAAAAAATATTCAAAACGTGAAAGGAGAGAAGAGTTTCTACATCTCAAAATTTTAACTTCAAAGCTCTATTTTATCTTTATAGGTACCATCCTAACAGGTCATACATACATCTCTCCAGTGAGTGTTAGAAGCACTGAAATGTGCCCTGTCATGTTGTGAAAATAATACCTCAATTCAGACGTTTAACGTAACGAGATGCACGAAACCCCCCTGTATTTCTCTTGCCAATCTCAGGAGTGGGAAACTACTATGTTCCAGGATAGTCTTCTGCAACTGATTAGAAATGGTACGGATTATACACTATGTAATACAGACTTTCACAAGTGAACCAGTTTTCCTAGGTTAGGAATTTACACAATATGCAGTGATGCCATATATTAGAGTTTTGGAATTTTTTTTAAAAGTTAAGTGACATGATGAATTGTAATCCTAATACTGAAAAAAAAATCCTCTCGCAGAGTAATGCAACTTTGGAAATTCTTCTGATGTAATATTAACCTTTGCAGAAATATGAGTCAACTTACACTGTGAAATTAACCTCTACTTTTGTTTATTTTCTATTGTTCTGTTACCATTTTTAGAGTCATTTTTCCTTCATTGCATAGAATGGAAACTGCTTAAAGGATGAATCAGCAATACACACGGAAAGAAGTTCCCCTTGGTAGAAACTTTGCCTCACTTGTGCAGATTGACATCTTGCTCTTGTTTAGTATCATATTCACTACACCACACTCTAACAGTAGGAATTCATGAATGAATTGTCAGAAGTTAAGCTAGGATGTCAAATTCACTATAAATCAGTTAATCTTCAATTGTTACCTATAAAATGTATGCTCTGCCCCAGCAGTGCATGCAAAAGGGGTTGGTTCTTAACCAAGAAAATAAACGGCTTGGAATTGGCTCATATTGACCTGACAATAACAATTTGCATGCAGGCAGTTAATGCAAAACAGGTGACTTGGAGTAATTTCCTTAGAATGAGGGGTTAGAGACCAAGCAGGTTATTCGTGTATGTGTACTCTCAATATACGCGCCCTTACATTATGTCAGACAGTCTGGCAACACTTTGATAAAATACAGCTATACCTGGAGCTTATGCCAATCTAAGGCACGTTGTTTCCAGAAAATTTCACTTCTTCAAGCTATGTCTTTCTGGCAAGGTGAAAATGTGTGAAATAATGTCTTTGTTCCTCAAATTTGAGACTTTTCACCATTGTGCAAACAAGGGCATATAAATACCTGCTCATGGCTTATTTGTGGCTATGCCATTCACAGTCTTTTAGCATATAACTATCCCAAACTTCAAAACTTGATAACTCTGAGACAAAAAAGCCTGTTCCTGCTCTCAGGTTTTAGAACTAACTTCTTAATGTTTATTTTGTTTAATCTTTATAGCTTTTACAGTGCTATTTATTTCTCTGCTGTACCCAGTTTGTTACTCTGAAAGCATGAAAGATGAGCAACTTCTTACCTTTCATAACCTGAACATAACAATCAAAACTTGAATTACACCCCATGCAGTGAGGCCACGCAGAGACCTCAGAGCCTCCCCAGGCAAACAGGCACGATGTTATCTCCAAGCCTTTTCTCCCTCCAAATATCTGCCCTTCTGCTGGGGGCAAGGCAGCAGAGCAAAGAAGATATTGTTCTGTTCAACCCCATTCCTGGCACCGCAGCCCAACAGCAGCACGGAAATCTTGGCAGGGAACGCCAGCGCCTGGACCGCTTGAACAGTTGCATGGGGCATGCAGCCAAAGGCTGCCCAGCTGCTGCTGGAAGGGGCTTCCAAGTCACCCTCTCACCTACTGGGTCTCTCTGGTTCCACAAACCACTCACCCATACGGTGAAAACTGGAGTGATATCGAAGAGACTTCTCCCCATCCACAAGTCCTTCTATTAACTGGTATAGGCTCTACTTGGTAGTTAACTGCAATGATCCAGGCACAGGAGAGATGCTGAATTCATTTTAAGAGGCCTCAGAATCACATCTACTACCAGAAAAAACCAAAAGCACTTTGGAGTCAGTATAGCTATGATTTGCCTGTTCTTAAAGAGCATAGGAATTTATTTGTCAGTGGGCAGTCTCAGCTTTGTACTAGACATATGATTTTATATGAAATCCAGATGTCATTTAGAACAGTGTCAAAAGTCAGACTAAAATTAGTATTCACTGAATGATTTTTTTAAAGAAAAAATATGCTCTGCAGCTCAAAGAAAGAATTGTAAAAATATCTCAGACTCGTGTATTTCTCTTAGCAATGTCAATGGGGTTTCTCTTGTACAAATACGTAAGTCTAAAGAATCAAGAATGAAAATACTTTCCATGTTTCTGTTCAGATATGGCTCATATCGGATCAAATTATGGTCATATTCGGATCAAATTATGAGTCACAGTTCCCCCAGAGTACAGAACTGTCCATCACTACACTTTGATTTACATGCACAAAATCTACCTACATGAAAAGTCTTAAAAAGACCAAGATGGGCTTTCTACATTTATGTAGCAAACAAATGAAATTACTTTCAACAGTCTTAGGTTTACTTAGGCAATACCAGAACTCTCTGCACACTAGTCTACTAGTCAGTGTTAGCAGGGAAAAAAGCCCAAAATATTGCTTATTTTGTTTTGAGACAGCCACCCCAAAGCTCTACCTACCACTCTACAGAGTGAGTTTACCTTCATGCCATGCTGTGCCTACCCAAATTGTAGCAGTCACCCACTTTCACTGAATAAAATGGTGCTTTATTTGTAAAGATGTAAATAAAGCTCTCTTTGTTCATGAAAGATCCCTATTCTTTTCAGCAAAAGGCATGATCTCATCATTCTAATATAATTGTCCCATTAATTGCATGAAAAGAAACTTTGCATTGCCACAGCTGAGACAGATCACTCTAGCAGGTGAATTTGAGAGTCTAGAGGGATGTTTACAATTTACCTCATCAGCAGGAAGAAGAATGTGTGTCATTTAGCTATTCCCTAAGAGTGAGAAAGAAAGCAAAATCAGCATGGGGCTAGGCTGACATCGAGATGCCATTCAAAGAGTATCCAGACCCAACAATGTCTCAGCCTCATAATAAGCCTTTTACGATCAGTTGGCCCTCAGCTGCATTGCAAAATTCCATTTCAGAAGGGGATTAAAAATATCTTTTAGTCAGGAACATTCCATTGCACCTTCAGGAACACCCATTTACATTAATGGTTGGTGTTGATATTTTCTGCTGCACGGTCCTCTTTAAGTTCTGCAAAGACATACTTTATGTAGCTTTCTGATCAATTGCAGGTTTCTGGTTAAAAAATGTTTAGATTTGTAAATCACAGCAAGAACAATTTCAGAAAGAAAATATTATTATAGTTTAGGGTTCGTTTTTTCTAAGAAGAAAACATTATGGTCATACAATAAATAAATTTCTCTGTTGTAATAGATGGTACCATTCATTACAGATTTTGAGCTACAGACTCTCTTTCAAATCACTTTTCCTTCCAGAGTTCTAAACAAAGTGAGTAAGAGATGATCAGACACAACAGTCGAAAGAAAGGATTTCTCTTTCTTTCAGATGCAACTCAGTAACTAGTTTCAGCCACTTTATGCTCACTCTTGAACTGACACAGTACTTGAATCGTTTCTAAAACAAACATCACAAGAGTCAGTTACAATAGACATGGTGTTACCCTTCAGTGCTTTGAGAGTTTCAGTTTATTGAGACTGACAATTACAGAATCTTGATGCTGGAATAGCAGTACTGATCTGGATGCAAGAATGCTGCATTAAGCAGCCAGCATGTTCTCTAAGTGCCACTAGGAAGACTGAAGTCCTCATAAGAATACGCTGTTCTTGGTGATTAAAGCCAGAAATTCAGGAATGCGGAGTTACAAGATTAGACCTGTACCCTAAGCACTACAGAAGGCAAGACCAAGTAAAACCATCTCCACCACAGGTCCTTCTACACTCCCAGCTGGATATAGTGGTGCACATAGACACTACGCCAGAACAGGTCAACAGAATTTTCACCTTTCCTCCAGCTCCTCTCATGGCCCTAGGATTGCAGTCCCACCCTTGCACTCACACCACTTGCACCTGGATTTCACTTAAAATACTCAGTTTGCCTGTTTTGTTTCAGAGTTTGTGTCTGACACACCTAACTCCACATGTTTTTCTGACATGAACTCCTGGACTTTGGGACTGAGCACAATTATATCTTCATCTTCAATCAGGAAGATCCATTTGAGAGACCATTTATCAGTCTGACCTGCTAGAGCCTAGGCCTATCATATTAACATAGAACATGGACCTCATCCTATCCCCAGATAAATAAACAGGGAAAATTCTTGGCAAGGGGAACCATAATTTGCCTCCTTTAGATATCAATATTTATAAAGTTTCATGTACTGAGATAAATTAACTAGGCTAAGCACTGTGGAGGTCTTCCTCTGCAGAGAGGAAGTACGGCCTCCCACACTAATAAGTCCTCAACGCATGCATCTCAAAGAACAAATGCTTTAGCAACCCCCACATTACCAAATTAACTCAAAAGCATCTTAGGACAACCTTCATGTTAGCACTTCAGCAATTGGATTCCTGAGAAAGCAGGTTTCCAAGAACAGCAGTGCACTCCAGAGCATTAACAGACCCCCACAGTCTCTGCTGTTGCTCCTGCAGCAGCTGTTCCCTGTTTTGTTGCAGTTATGGGCTGAGAGCATCTGGATTTCAACCCAATTTCATCAAAAAATGGCACCTGTAGGTGGGCTGGTCCTTAGTCAAGCTGACAAAGGCATCCTCATACTCAGCATCACTGACACAAGCTGGCCTGCTTTCCGCTCCAGCATGTCTTTCTGACTTGAACAGGCTCTAAATACTGACACCCTGCTCTAAGTCACATGCCTATAGAAGGGAGCAGATCAGCAGCATGGGTGGCTTCTGGCTGTGGAAGTGTCAGAAGCAGCTTTGCAGGGTGAGGGGTGTCTACAAGACCCCCGCCCCTGCAGCAGATATGCTTGCTTCCACCCAAGTTTTGGAATAACTAATTTATCTCAAGAAACTCCTCCAGCTCAGAAGAGGTTACAACCTCCAGCCGCCTGTCATCACCCTTCTGCTTGAGATTATCTGCTGGAGGGGCTCTTATTACAAATGTTCCACAATCTGTTGCCTTCAAAGAGAACCAAGTTAACTTAAAAAAAAAAAAAAGTCTTTTCAACCTAACTCATTTTGACAGACAAGTTAGAAAATGACAACATGCACAAGGAACAGATCTGAGACGATGATAATCACCAGCTGAAAAGACGGTGACAAGCAGCTGAGGGGCAGTTACCTCTTCTGCAAACACAGCAAGATCCAGGCAGTAGCTTCTGCCCACGACTTCATTAAACTGCAGTTTCGTCTTCTAAAAGACAGCTTATTTTCTATACATTGCTACAATAAAGAAAAATTATTTCTCATCTGTGTAGCTAAAGCTAACATCTTCTACTTAATCCACCAATAACACTCCTGCACAGCCAAGTGTTAAAGTATACAAAATCTCTTCCCAAAAATCTTTTTTTAAAGACCTCTCAACTTCCTTCCTTCAATGAGTCAACATTTTTTTCCATTTGTCTCATTCTATACTGCACCAAAAAAAAGCTGTTTTAAATTATTTTTCATGTTACAAATGCAAGCTCCATGTTAGTATAGGAATTTCTCTTTCATTCTACACTCGTATGTGCTTTTGCATTTATACCAAACAAATTTCATCTTTCTACAAAAGAGTGGAAAAAGATTGCCATAAAAAATCCCCACAACAACCTCCTTACTGAAGTGGTACAGGAGAATCTCACCTAGACCCTTCCTAAGAGGGTAGCATCATACTGCAGCATAGCTGTTTTCATGTCTGGTGATGCCAGTGATTATTCTTCTTGCGAGTAATCCTGTATTGTTACAGCAGTTCTGGGAAGCCTCAGTTCTTCTTGGGGAGGGTCCTGTTGCTTGGTTTGGAGTTTGGTGTGGATTTTTTTTAAAACACAAACATCTTTGCATGTTTGCAGCAGTACTGAAAATACTAACAGACTAGTTCCATACAGGCCACACAGGGATGCCTGGAGCTTTGGCAGTAATTCCTCTGAGGACTCCAGGGGTGATCACAATGGAGAGGGATACACAGAAACTATAGAGACTACACAAGAAATAGGTAGCATATGCAAGATGCTTTGAAATAACTTCCTAACATACACCAGCTGCCTAACATAGATTGACTGACCCCATAAAAAGCCATGCAGTTGTGAAAGGGCAGCAAATGAGTTTTGGGGAATCAAAAAATTTGCCTGCATTAAATGGTTTATACAAGTAAATGGTGAGATTAAGCACCAACTGTTGCTCTAGGTATGCAAGTCCTTTCAAAATTTCATGCCATCATTTAATTTACTTGATTTCTAAAAATACCAAACCTCTCCAATTAGTACTCAACTACACAATGGTTTGCAAGTCTGTAAGTTAGCATTATTTCCAGATGTAAGTTTTAAGCTCATGGTCATGTTTTCACAGTTAAAACCAAGTAAGAATCTTTATCTCATGATCTCAGGTTATGTTCACATCCTGTTCACATACATCTTGCTTTCTGTTTTGTCATAAGGACAATATAGCTCAGACACTTTTTACTACCACTTCTCTACTTTCATTTAATTCTTTTAGTTCTTTAATTCTTGTAACATTTATTCCATTTTCAGCTATTGCCAACAACTAGGTGCACCAAAATTTTCCTTTCTTCTTTTTGATTCCCTAGAGAAAAACCTAAGGGGCTGGTGGATATGTAGTTTTAAAATTAAAACTAAAACCATGGAACGTTAATGCTGTTAGTCCTTTTCCTCCATAGTTATCCATACCAATATGCCACATTTACAAGACTATGAAGTATGTAAGGCAAGCCTTCAAAAGGCATGATTTTGTCAAGAGATTCTTAGAGGTAACATCTGTTTTAACCATGAGAAAATGAACTTAAACAGTTCACTAAAGTTTGTTTACTCAAGTCATGTCTAGATTTCATTAAATGAATCTTTCTGAACCATTTCTTTCCCTAACACTCAGCAATACAATTTAGAAAGGAAAGTATATTTGTTCCAGAGAGGCTTAGAACAGAACACAAGGTCCAAATATTCTTGAATTTTGGAAAGTCTACTCCACACTGTTGTCTTTATTTACACTGGAAGAGAAAGAGAGAAAAAAACTGTGAGAAGCTGTAGCAATATCAAAATGAGGAGGACATCTTAATACTTTGCCTTTGGCCCAGTGTTTCCTGTACAGAAAATAAATCAAGAAACCACTCCAATACCAAGCACTGCAATGAAAATGTGAAATCCACAATGCAATACTAAAATTTCCTAAAACCTATAGTACAGACTGTCAGACAATCCACAGGGTGACACATCATGATTTACCTGAAGGGTGGGTTAAATCACAAGCCTTCAATGCTTTGGCATTGCCTTCCCTCTCTGTGGAGATCCTGGTCTCCAAACATTGATAGATGGCATCTACAGGAACAAACTGAAGTTTCAAGCTGATTTTCACACTGTTGCTGAAAACCTGTAAGATAAAGGTGAAGAACCGCTGAAGAACAGATTACTGAGACAGAAAAAAATCTGCAATATGAGAACAGAAGGTATTTCTTTCTGAATACAGAAATTCCACTTGCCTAGCTATCATCCTTTACTATGAACCAACTTTCAAAGACTATTTCTCTCTTGGACTCATGAGTCATTTTCTAACATCGCATCTTTGGCAGCTTGAAGCATTTTGAAAGTGGAAAGCAAACAAAATTGCTTTTAATGCACTCATAAGAGGGTACTTCAGGTTTTTTAAAAGCCATTTTTTCTCTATCTTTTAGCTGCTAGGAGGCTTTAAATGGGACCCCTGTAGGTTTTTGTCTGTAAACCATACGAGAGCATAAAAGCTTGGAAAACTTGCAGAGATTCTGAAGCGGGTTCACACAGCTTCATTGAAACTGTGTGTGGTTTTGAAGCTCACCAGGACTCTACTCACCAGGAACCATTTAAAATTGCCAACTTATAAAGTAGATTTAAAACTCATAAAGGATTATGATGAAAACCTAAGACTTATTTTGTAGGCTTGTAGCTTGAAAGAAAAAATACCATTCTGTAAATAGGGAGGAATGGGTTTTCGTTCTCTAAAGGTTTTGGGGTATTGTTTCTTTGAAAACACATAGAGGAGCCTGAAAAAGGGATCAGAATAACCTCTGTAAACACAGCCTGAATTAACCTGCATCAAAGTGATTTACCTGTATCAAAAGAATCAAACTGATCAATCCATTATACCAACACATGGTGGCTCAACTATCCTAAAAGCACTTGCAGGGCGGTTACAATGGAAATGCGTCAAATCTTTCCATCCTTGGAGGTGACTCTTCTCAACCCACTTCACTATCAATCAGAACAGCCAGCAAGAAAAGAAGGCTTGGAAAACCACCATAAATACCATGAGAAATGTGAAGCTACTTTCATTTATATGAAGAATCAGTCAAATAAGATTTCCTGACTCATACCGTTCTCTATTTTGTACTGTAAGGTTTATTAGAACTTGGTGCTGCAAAAGAAAACAGAGAAGTGTTGGTTTGAATGGCAAGGGAGACATGAAAATTTCTCACAGT
Source organism: Machaerirhynchus nigripectus (assembly GCA_013397975.1). Classification (NCBI taxonomy): domain Eukaryota; kingdom Metazoa; phylum Chordata; class Aves; order Passeriformes; family Dicruridae; genus Machaerirhynchus; species Machaerirhynchus nigripectus. Next base: position 1,154,301 of record VZRQ01008003.1, on the reverse strand, counting down.
AGGGACTAATATAGTATTTTCTTCTTTCTGTATATATACAGTTATCTTTGAAGGTTCTGAAAGTTCTGTGAGTAAAGACTGTCAGACTGGGTTTTTACTTCAGTCAACACAGAAACACTAGCAAGATCCCAAGAAGTTAATGGACAGACATTAAACTGCTTTTCATGTTTTCTGATGGCAAGCAGTACAGTGGATGATGTTTGATACTATTTAAACTTGTTGCGGGACTGATTTTGCCACTAGTGGTTGCTTTTGGCTTTTATACTCATTACTTACCAATTTTATACTCACTGATAATGAAGAATACTCAACAGTCCTGTTGATTTCAGATTAAACATTCAACACAACAGCAGCTGTGCAGTGCTAGGAAATCAATGTAGCTGTTCACTAGGGTAATAAAGAACATCGAGTTGGGTCACAGAAGCTTATTTTTCCACAACCACAACCAGCCATGGAATTAATTCCTAACTCGGGAAGGTCTATGTAACAACACTACTGTTAATATATAATACTCCAAAAGCTGTTGACATTTTTTCCCTGTTTGGCTCAGAATCCCTTGGCCCACACCAAATGACCAAAATCTGTAATATGTGAGCCCTTGCACAAGAGCAGGAGGGAGCAGAGATCAGCAGTTTCCTAAGTCCTTACACTAACTGAGGTTTTTAAAGAGCTTCCAGAGGTACAAAGGAAAATGTTCTAACCTTGAAGAGGATGCCAAAACATCTATCCCTGCCTATTTGGAGGGGACAGAGGATCTGACCTCAAATGTAGGGACAGGAAACAAGACACACTGACCAGGTGCTTAAAAGACTGTTGCCAAAGAAGTTCCAGTACACACCTTGTCTGCACACTTGTAGCAACCTTCAGTGCTTTGAGAAGTAGAGAGGGAAACAAGGGGGGAAGGGGNCATCATTAATACCAAAAGGCCTTTTGGCATCTGCCTTTCCAGCTTCCAGGACAAAAGCAAATGTTTCCCTGACACAGCAAATAATCTTTTCTAAAGGTTTGCTGTTCCCTGTCTAGGCTGATCTCCTTTCCTTCCTTGAGTCTTCCTGAGGGAAGGGGAAGGGGAAGGGGAAGGGAAATTTCCCCCGGATCTTAAGGGTAAGTAGCAATTCTGAAGCATGGCATCAATACAGCAAAGTGTAATGTAAACAGATACTCAAGCAGCCTGTTAGAAAAAAGAAAAGTGAGAGAGAGGAGGGGGAGAGGTACTATTCAAGTACTACTCAAAGAAAGCAAAGTCTGGAAGAGCACAGCCCATGGCTGGCATCTCAGTATTTCTTTTCCACCACTTAGACCAATTTGAAGAAAATCCCTGCAAAGAAGCTTTCATAAGATGGCATTTTTGTGATTCAGTATAGCACCAATATTCCTTTTGAGTTTTATAACTGTTCCTAGAACATTCTTGGCAATGAATTTAAACTTTTTGAAAGAGGTCGCATTTCACTGTAAATGGTTATCTGGTATTCACAACACAAAATAAGCATTTGAATATTTATTGTGAGCACATTGCATTTTAGGGAGAACACACAAAGATTCTTACCACAATTATCTTGTTCCAGCTTTAATATATTAGCTGTCACCTCTTTAATGGATCTTGTGAGAAAGGAAAGTTTCTTTCTTTAACCCTCTTTTCCCCCTGAACGCAATTACCACCTCATTCAGAGCTCTTTGTGTCCACCTAATCTCTCTGATTATGTCTCTGACACCACCACAATACTACATGACTGACATACCTGACAGCTGTGACTAGTGACAGAACACTCACAATGCAACCCAGCTCTATGCAGGATGAGTATTACCTACCGCCAGCCTCCCAGAACAAACATGGAAGGAAGGTAAAAGGGGTGGGGGCATTTCACGACCAGCCTAACCCCTACCGATTTTGCCTCCTTTTAGAGCCAAACAGCATTGACAAGCAGAGCCTCTTTGTACATACCTACCTAATGAACCAATTGTTGGATGAATACAAAAGAACACCCATTAGTATTTTAATTTTTAATTTATAGAATGGAAAAATGCATGTTTGGAGACCTGACTTACAAGCAGGACTTGATGGATCATTTTGTCTCGCTCCAGCCCTTTTATGCTTCTGCGGGTCATAACTCCCAGCTGGTGCTCAACTGTCAGATTTAGGCAGGTGGCTATAGATGAGAATCTGCGAGGAAAGACATACCTGAAAATGTCATTCCCAGACAACAAGCTGCCCCTGGGATCAAGGACAAACTGTCTCAGAATTCGGCATTTTGAGCCATAAAGACATAAATTTGTGTTACAAATAATTGCCAAGTACAGTGGCAGTAATGAATACACTAATCAGGAAAGATATTAGAGAGCTTTATAAAGAGTCTTATACTTAAAAATTCCATGGTTTTAAGTGGTATTTATAAATTAAAAGCTTTGGCTCGTCAGCACTGGCTACCTTTTTTTCCCCCCAATGGAAAAAAAAATAAGATAATTTTGAGAATAGGGATAAAGCTAATTATTCAGAACAAACAATTTAGTTGCATCTTTCTGAGCTTTTGAGCAGCTCTAGAAATTACACATTCCTAGAATCAGAGAGAAGGTGCAAAAATCAAACCAACATTTTCACACAGGAAATGTCTAGAGCCAAAAAGTGCCACCCAAGCATCCAGTTTTCAAAGATGATCAGATAATATTTACAGAAAATTAATCCAAGTGCATTATATCCATCTAATTTTACATCTAAAAACTGTAAGAATGTCCTCCAAAAATCATACAGCAAAAATAAAACATCCAGGATTGAGGGATATGCTTAGGACAGCTTTCTAGTCAAACAGTACTTTATTGAAAGTGGAATTTCCATTTTCTATCTCAACTTTCTTAGGCTGCAAGTTAGGTGTTTATGCTATTAGCATAGATTTAGCACATTGCATTAAGAAGATTTTGATGAATTGAGAAGATTTCAGAAACAGTTTTAGCAAATTAATAACATGCCTAAAGAAAAACTTTTTAATCCACTATGTTCCAGCTTGCAATACTTGTTTATTCTGCACTTTAAGTTACCATTACATAGGAACCTGTAAGGCAGATTCCACATTACATGAGGTATCAGTGCAGTGCTGTAAAGGCAAAAAATCATTACTGTTATACGAACACCGAGAAAAATCTTTTCTACTGTTAATGCCAACTCATATTTTCAAATGGGAAGCTAGAAACAATATTCTATTTAACTGGCAAATTTGGGGAGAAAATTGGTATGATGCAAATATTACCACTTAAAAAATTATTAACAGTCACCTTTCTTACTGAATATCAGGCATCACAGCAGGCAGGTGGATTCTTCACCCAAATATTTAATGTTTGTCATTCTGATAAAAAGATGCATATTCTTCATTTATGCTATACAATGAAAGCAGTAAGACATGAACTTCTATTTTCTAGAGGTTTTTTTGAAAAAAGGTAGAACAAGATAGCTGTGACTAAAAGTCAGGACACTCTATTACAGTACCAGGGACAACTAATGTTATGCCACCTGCCCATTCTCTCACTGGCTTCCAAGGACTTTTGTTCCCAGAACACCTTTTCTCATTTCCAAAGATGCTGCAATATAGAAAGCTAACATGCTTCACATACAGAAGATACATAACTTACTAACCTCATGGTGAACTTTGTTACGCCCCAACTCCTCCATAAATCATAGGAGCAAGAATATACCAGCATCTTACCTATCAGGCATTCCTACAACAGAAATGCCCAGAGTTTTTAGTATTCTATTTCAAAAAGCCACCACAGCCCTCAGTAATTTACTTTATATATCAAAAAACACTCACAAAATTCTCTTTACCATTTTAAGCTTTTATATAATCAAAATAATCTTCTAGACAGCCAGGCCTTGATATGCACCTATACAAGGATTTCTGAACGCTAATTAGTTTCAGATGCCAGGGCAACAATCTCCAAAACACACTGAAGCACGTGTACAGAATGTATTATAACTCCATTTGTAGTCAATGATGTGAAAACTTTACAAAGCTGTTGAATAATTATGATTACTAATATCCCAATTAGGCTGAACAGGTACACAGACATCCTCAGTGCTAGGCACTTAATGAATTTTTTAAAATAATTTCTTTCTGAATTTCCTCTCTGGTCTTAAAATCAACAAGTAAGATGACTAATTAAAAAGACATCGTTTCAGGTTTGTTTGGGATTTTTTTAAGTTTGCTGCTTGGGTTGTTTGAGTCAATCTTGCTGGTCTACAACAAAAGATTGCATCCAACAACACAAGAAAACTGAAAAAAGTTTCAAAGCTGTCAAAGATCAAAATCAGAAAATAATTATACCGGAAGTTAATTCTGCTTACTTTTAATTTAAAAGTATTATGGCTTAAAATCTTAAATCAGATTCTGGACAGAATTGTTATATTTTTCTGTATCCCTAAAAGAAGTAAAGACAGAAATCAGGACTTCTTCACAGTAAGCAGTACACAATTCAAGGCAAGATCGTCTTGGCTACAAAAGTTTAAAATATAAATAAAGCAACCATGGGTAAAGGAAGCAGTCTCATTTTGTGGAGTAGGAATGGAACCAGTTAGAAGTGACTGCAAAGAAAGTCATTATTAGGAGTGAAACAAGCATAGTGGGCTGCAAACAGATACCAAAATAATTAACATCACCTGCAAATCAGGATTCCCTTGGATATTAGGAAATTAGGAGGCAGAATATCTAACTCCTCGGATAATGAGGACAGGTCATTTGCTCATACTTAGATGTGTTTCACCCATGTATATATTTACACATTTATGCACACAAGCATAGTTTCACCAGAGTATCCCCAACAGCACATTGTGTATCCTTTTCCTCCCTTACATCCAATCCAGGTGGAAACAGGAAAAAATGCATAACCATTCCGCCCATCTTCTCATCTCAAGAACTCAAGAAAAGCCCCCAGCAGAAGTATGAACAGAGTCACAGACAGCAGGCCCACCACAGGAACAGAACACAAAGACAATTCTGAATTTACACCGAATTATACAAAGGCAGGGCTTCTTATTGTAATTCAAAGGCAGCTGAGTCTTCTTTCCATCTTTGGAAGAGACTTCCAGTTGTGCTTCTAAAACTGAACAGACATAGGCTTTTGTACACTAAGGTCCTTCTCAAATGAAGCTGCCAAGCCTGTTAAGGTAAGGCAGCAGATAGAAGATTCCCTCTATTCCAACTGTGTATTCAGAAGTACACAGGCATCACATCAATTAAGGAAATATGGAACATCTGGGAGAAAGAGGGCAAAAGGAGCATGGTCACAGTATCTCACAGATAGGAACTTACATGCTGGGAGAATAAGGAGGTGACAAGACTTCTCATCTCTGGTTTAATTTCTTTTAATAAATCTTCCCTGCCTGGTTTCCAGACTGCTGAGAAGTATCAGCAGCTTTAGTATACTTTTACTTAACACTGACGGCATATACCAAAGGCAATGCAGAGGGAACTTCAAGTTTTTCCTCCCTGATTTTCACATTTCAGTTGTTTGAAAATGCTGCTAAACAAACAACCTCCTACTTTAACGAATTTTACTCACATTCCTACCAGCCTGAAGAAAGGAATAATGTATGTATGCTACAACAGAACAATGCTGTCAAAAACCTGCATTTCTAGCTTAAAGCAACTTCAGGCATAGAGCTCCATGCTACAAAAATAAAATAGCAGACAGAGCCAAAGGCTACCAATAACATGATATTTGAAAAGTCATGATGGTAAAGTCCCAGGTGACTGAGAAAAGGGAAACATTACACCCATTATTTTAAAGGGTAGAAAGGAGGACCCCAGGAACTACTGACCCATCAGCCTCACACCTGTGCCTCGGAAAATCATGGAACAGCTCCTCCTAGAAGCTATGCTAAAGTACATGGAGGATAGGGAGGCGACTTGAGACAGGCAGCACTCTTCACCAAAGGGAAATCCTGTCTGATGGCTTTCTAATGTGGAGTGACTAGATCGGTGAACAAGGGAAGGGTTACAAATGTTATTTATCTGGAGTCTTTAAAGCCTTTGACACAGTCCTCCACAACATCCTTCTCTCCAAACTGGAGAGAGATGGATTTGATGGGTGGACTGTTAGCTGGATAAGAAATTGGTTGGATGGTCACGTCCAGAGGGCAGTGGTCAATGGCTCAGAGTCCCAAAGGGCACCAGTGACAAGTGGTGTCCCTCAAAGATCCGTACTGGGACCAGTGTTATTTAATATCTTCATTAATGACACAGAAGAAGGGATTAAGTGCACCCTCAGCAAGTTTGCAGATGGCACCAAGCTGAGTGGTGCAGCTAGCACACCTGAAGGATGGGATGCCATCCAGAGGCACCTGGACAAGAAGTGGGCCCGTGGGAATCTCTTGAGGTTTAACAACACCAAGTGCCAAGGGGCTACATCTGGGTCAGGGCAATCCCCAGCATCATTCACAGGAATGAACAGGTCGAGAGCAGCCCTGCTGAGGACAGCTCGGGGGTGCTGGTGGATTAGAGGCTGCACATGACCTGGCAGTGTGCACGTGCAGCCCAGAAAGCCAATCACATCCTGGGAACAGGTTGCCCAGAGCAGTGGAAGATGTCCTATCCATGGAAACAAAATTTCAGGTCAGATTGGATTGGGCTCTGAACAACCCGGTCTAGTTAAAGTTGTTCCTGTCCATGGCAGGGGTGGTGGACAAGACGACCTTTAAAGGTCCCTTCCAACCCAAACTATTCTATGATTTTATGACAAGGTACCAATGGGTAAGATGATGGTGGAACTGTTGTTCAATGACTCCTACAATACAAGAACTGGAGAGTACTCAAATAAATCAGAAAATCCAGTTTATCACAGAAAAAACAATTTTTGTAAAAGAATATACAGTGAACTTTTAGAGCTTGCTGCCACGTGGAGCTGTGGGAACAATGTGTCAAAAAAGTTTAAAAATGTGAACAGGTGAATATACAAACAGGCCAATAAATGGAAAAAAAAAGGTATGTGGGATTCTACCTCCCATCCTTATTCATCTGGTGGCAGATGCTGAGGAAATGGAACTGAACCAGTAAGCAGCCAGGCTTACGTAATTTCTCCAAGTAACATCTTTATGCGACTTTCAGAGACAGAATACTGGGTAAGATGCATAATTCTGGAGGGCTGAAGGCACTATTGGTCATGTTAAAATTTACACAGTTTTCACATAGTTAGAGTTAAAAACAATGCTTATGCCTGTCACTGAATTGTGTAAAAAGGTAGGGGCTGATTGTCCGATCCCAGCATTACTTCATGGGAATGTGATATTAACAGGTCAGCTTCTGGACTGCAATGCCTCCCGCTGTTCCCTCAATGCCCCCCAGAAATTTAGCATTGTTTAAGAGGAGGCAGCTTGATCCCTTACCTACAGCAAAGAATCCTCTAACACAGACAGAAATCAGGTAGATTCAACTGTTTACACATAGATTTTATTTCTGTATTTACAATGCTTAAAATAAAATATATCAGTATCTAGCTATTTCTAATAAATGCAAAAATAGAAAACCTCAATTTTCATCAAAAGTGCAGAAACATAAATTAGAAAATGATAACTTTAAAACATACAATGTTATTTCTCAGTGTTTTTACTATCAAAACAGATTGGTAAAACAAGCACCATAATTTATCTTACAGAAGACTTTTCATCAAAGCAGCATAACAGGGCAAAACAAGTAGGACATTAGTATGGAAATGTAGTAGCAAATCTTTGAATATTTTAAATGGTGTGAACTGTTATAAATTCTTATAAACAGTTATAAAACTGTTCTATTTTTTTGCAATAGCTTTACCACATAGCCGAATATTAATTGGGCCATATTTGGTTGTCAGCACAACGAAGACATCTTCAAACATTCCTTCTGCCTTTGGCTTGAACTGGACTGGCACATTGATGTAATGACAGGATCTAAAAAGGCAATTATGGGCATAATCATTGTTAATAGACAAGTAAATACTACCAGATAGAAAAATTGTCTACTTTTGATTTTCACCAAAATGATATACTGGATGTGCACTGGATCATCAAGTTTATTTTTAAAGATTTCATTATCTATTTTGCTTCTGAAGGATTTTGACCATAAAAGTAATTTTTTCCTTCTGATTATACGAAGTAATACAATACTTTATTGCTGCTAGTTTACCTTGATAAGTTTGGTCAACCTCTTGGCAATACTGACAGTGCATAAACTTTATTTAGAGCAAAATTACTGTATTTCTTCCCCTCAAACATCACACAAGTACACTAAAATTTTCAACTCTTTTTGAAATTCATGCATTTGAAGCTACTAAAGTTATTTCCATTACTTCTAATTGCCTCCACATTAAGAAATATTTTTGCTGAATTATTGCAAATCAGTATGTCCATCCTCAAACAGCATTTTAGAAATTTTACACCATTTCAGGTTACATAATTCCTCTTCTATTAGGATTATATAAAAACATACCAAATGTAATGGGTGGCTGTGTTAATTGTCAAAAGCCTAGACTGAATTATTTAAAAATATAAGCTGTACAAGCAACAACTGAAAACTTTGAGTGGCAGTCTACTGGATTCCATGGCATCCAACAGAAATATCCAGCAGCGAAACAGGTAGAAGTAACAGACAAATACTGAAGTGAGGAATTATGAACAGCATCACTTAGTAGAAAAAGAAAAGATAGCTTTGCTTTCTTTTACTGTAGCTTCAATTTTCTCTCCTTAACAGTGTATAGTATTATCCAAAGTCCTCTGGAATGTGCTTCCTTCCCCTACTTTTTCTCACTGTGTTCCTACCTTTTCATACTCCTTTTCTCTACACTGATCCAACCTATTGTAATCAGTCTGTGCTTTTACCCTTTTACTCTACCCCTTACCTACATCTGAAATCATAATACCTGCCCTACATGTAATTCTCATTTGCTAGTATCATCCTTAGTGCAGAATTAGTCACACCAGCAAATTTTCTTTTTTTAACAACATCCTGGTCAATCAAATAAGAGTACACACATTCAGAATAAAGACTGGGATGGTACTGTATTTTTTAAATCAGGTTAATACAAAAATAAAGAAATAATTATACCATAGTGAACTACCGTCAACAGTGCACCAAAGGAATACAACTGAGTCAGAGTTTCATGTCTCATGCTCAACTGCCAAGTGTTGTACAACAAATGGCAGTGTTTGTCTTTTTAACCATCTATGATATACAGGCTGAAGATATTTACTCAGCTCATCTTTTTTTAAATCCATTTTTTTTAATTGAAGGACATCAGTATGAGTATTTAATCTGTAACATGCATTATGTTAGAAAACATAAATTTTAGTAGAAATAGAGTGTGAAGCTGCATATAACTAGGCCACCTGAAAATGTACAAAAGTAAAAGTAAATTCAGTAGAAAGCCAGAAGAGATGCAGAAGTCTGTATCATCTCCAAAATAACATATGTATGCTTCCTGACATATTATGTAACACTTACTCAAAAAGAACAGTATGACCAAAATCAAAGTTACACCATATCAAAAACTTAACAGTAACTTAGGTATTGCTCTTTCAGAAAAATGGCCACATCTGGCTGTCAAATATTAATTTCCAGAGTATGTACCATGTGACCTCAATGGTACTGAGGCAGAGCAGTTTCTTTGCATATGACAGCTACATTAAATTCCGCTTGATCTCTAAATTCACGTGTCCATTTGGTGGGTGCTAAACACATTACTGTTCTTCCCTAAAAGCAGAATAAGTCAGAAATTACATAGTCTCTTTTGTAGCAGTCAGTTGACTTCTCATAATCAAGACTCATCACACTTGCTTCCTAACCCAAAGGGAAAGATGCTATTTTCATTTCCTCGGCTAACAGAACTGGAAAGTTCAGACTCCAGATATAACAGCTCTTTGGGCTACTCTATAACATAAATGTTCTCAGAAATGAAGCAACCTGGAAGATTTTTCTCAAGTACAGTAATCAGAAACCAGTCAAGAAGGATAGTGTCAGGACAAGTAGAATTCTGCAGCAATGAACTGTTTTTCTCTTGAAAAAACCCTTCTAATTCAAACTTTCCACTATGCCTGCACCTCAGTTAGTCTCTGAATAGTGTATGGCCTTTACAGATTGTTGCACCAGTTTCAAGTGATATTTCTGAGAAGTCATGCATGTCTGAAGCCTGCTTCATAGACAAACTAATCCTCCAGTCCTCAAAACACAACAATGCAATAGATAAGTTGAAAAAGAAGAGTATGGGCAAGAAGTGCTATTTAAACCATAGTAACCAGATGGCTCATCAATGAACAGTGACCACTGACACCCAGAAGGGTGGCTGCTGAAAACAAAAATAATTAGTGGATGGAACAACCTAACAAACAGCTTTACCTTTTACTAGTATGCAGAACTTTTACTACCCTGTAATCAGATGGCTTCTGAAAGCAATAAAATTGGGACACTTATGTTTTCAAACGTTTTTAAGTAGGCATAGCAACCTGGTAGTACTTCCAGAAACAGAAACTTGCTGTTTTTTTAAATGTTTAATTCGTATCTTTGTATCAGTTAAGAGCCATATTATTAAAAGGATTATCTTTGCAGTAAAAAAAAATTCTACTCTGTCAACAAATAGAACTCTTTTGGATGTAAGCTGCAGACAGAATTCCACAGCAGTGCTATGTACTGGTACTGGGGATGGCACAACCAACTGAAGAACTTGGCAAAGCCGCTATACCAAATTCAGAAGGTCAGACTCTTGATATTGGATACAAACTTTTTCTTTATCCAGATTTAAAACTTGATTACACAGGATTACTTTCAAATTTGGCCCTCAAAATTAAGAGCATACAATAGACCATGTTTAATACATTATACTTTTTTGGTAAAAACCACATAGGTAGATGGTACTTTCTATTCTTATACTCATTTACAGACTAATATTCCAAGTTCCAAGTTCCTTCTCATCCAATTAGTTTTGAACATTACTTCCTAAGATGGCCAAGTTTAGGAGGAAACAGCTGCCAGTGGCTTTACTGATACCCTCCTTGATGCTCTTCTCTAATAAAAGCCATTTAAAACACTTTTAACACTTTTTAAAAAGCATCTATCCCAAGTCAAGTAAAGCTTCTGTGCTTTATGCTCTTAAATGGGAGAGCACTATGTCAACTTCAGAGAAATTATTTTTAAAAAGATAGGAAAAGCTTGTATTTACAATCGAAGAAAAAACTGCCAAAGTTACTAGAAAAAAAAAAAGACTGACTTTAAAATTTGTTAAGTCTACTTTAGATAAATGCAGTAGGAGTTCATAATCTCTTGCAGAAAATACACCAAATAGTTTTTCCAGCATTCCTCAAAAATAGTTTTGAAATATCAAAATGTCTTCCAGTGAAGCTACTCATTTTTTTGTCAAGGATGACAAAATCAAGTCATCCTGTCCTTTGTATGCTGCTGTACAGCCTCAGACAGATCTAGTTAGTTGTCTTTATTTGGATAGATTTTATCCTGGTCACTACCCCCATAAAAAACCCTTCTGTGCCATCTCATGTGAAATATTTAATGAAAAGATGACAGTTAAATTGAAGCACTAACACATGCCTAAATGGAGTTACAACACTTGGCACTGAAAAGCAGCCTTAAGAATACCTTGAATACCTCTGGCTAACACCACCACAGCCCTGTCTTTGTGATAAATGTGGAGCAAATTAGGAGGCAGAATATCTAACTCCATTTACAATTTGCTCACAATTTCTGCTCTCTATACCCGTAGCTTTCCTGTGTTTAAAACGGGAACCTGTTTAAACACTGAGAATGTATGCTGTACCCCTTCTAATGAAATGGTTGCATTTCTACTTCCTGACAATCCTGCTGATGCAGATGAGCATGTGAGAGGCTGTACTTCTTGAAGAGATGACTAATACTACTGTCACATACTTGTTGTAATGAATTCCACAGATGACTGGGTTTATTTTCAGGGATTGTTATCACCAACTTAAAAATTTCTTTTATGCAGGTAAAATGCTGAAATACTTGGTATAACCAGACAATCCCACTGGCTGCTCAAACCTTGTGTTTGCAGAGAATCTTTGATGCAGCTCTGCAAGTTTGTCATATTAGAAGCATGATGAAGGCAATTTGCTTGGTCTGTTGTGCAGAAAGTATAAATGGAAGGAATGGCTTGATTGTGCACAGCATGCCAAATGGTTACATGAAGCATTAGGCTTAACATTAAAAGCACTGTTAGAAACAATTTGCAGGGAAGAAATTGGCAGATGCAGAAATAACTGTGTGGGCTCATTCTGCTTTGAACAGAGATTAGAGAGTACAGNAAAAAAAAACCAAAGAAACCCAACCAAAAAAACATCACAACCCCCCCTCAAACCTTTAATTATAAACAAAAGCAACAAAACACCTCCCAACAGTTTAGTTAGACATCTAGAATATTTATATCTACATTTTAGTACTGTACATATACAGAAGGTATTTATCTTATTGAATTATTCGGTTAATTTTTTTTGTTAGGAGAGAATGTTAGCATACGCATTACTCACCTTAGAGAGTATTTCAAGTGCTTGATGTAGAAAGGCTCTCTGGGATTTACAAATTTCAGCTGTAATTTAATACAAAAATGCTTAAAAGTGCACTATATTTAAGCCCATCATATTCTATTTATGACATGTTTAAGATAAATCAGGTCACTTACAAATACAGCTTTACATGGACCCGAGGTTTAAAAATAAAGAATGCCCACATTTGTGAACAGTAAGGAAAAAAAATCTTATTTCAATATTTTAATGAAGTTTAAAAATGAAAATCACTAAATCAGAATAATAACAAACCTATGCAAATTATGATCAACTATATTTTCATATTAATATATTACAAATACACACAGTTATTCAGTCAGACAAAAGATAAAAATTACACATCAAAATTCTTCAAATATAGACTTTTGGAACTAGCAAACTAAGACTTATACCACTGCAATCTTTTTCAAGAGTAAAAGAGAAAAAACCAGTGCAGGTGAAAAATTGAAAGGGTTTACAAGTATCTGTTTAAGACAAAGTCTGTCAAACTTACCATGTGTGTTGTAAAAGAGTTATTCCGCAAATTGACCTTTAATGTGCTTGTTTCCCCAACTCTGGTTAGAGGAAAAACGTAGAAGTCTTCTGGTGCATATACCCCTTGAATGACCTCTTTTTGTCTGATTTGGAAAAGGGATTTAAGATATTAACATTTCTGACCTATATAATCTGTGTATATTGATTGCATACTCGAAGTAACAGGTGTATTTTATGAGAATAAATCAGGAAAAATCGAAAGATCCAGAAAACATCAACTTACAATATACAAAAAATATACACAAAATTCCACTGCCAATACCAGTTCATTTACCAGAGCATATCATGGTTAGACAACTTAGAAACCCAACTGAAAAGAAAACGCATGGAAGATTGAACAATACAAAGCCACTAAGAGGCTTCGGCAAGTCTGTTTTTTACAGCTGCCTAATCTTTAACATAGAATCATAGGATCATTCAGGTCAGAAGATACTCAGATGGTCTCTCATTCAGCCTCTGGCTCCAGTAAGAGTCTGATGTGAGGTCAGAGCAAGCTGCCCAGTTAGATCCCAAAACCCCTTGAGACTGAGACTGCACAGACTCTCCGTGAAGCCTGTTCCACCACACAGATGTCCCAGTAGTAAAAAACGTTTTGGTTGTGGGGTTGGGCTCTACCCCCACACCCTTTTACCCAGCCGCAGACACACTCCTTTCAAGTTTTGTCCATACATACCTTATTCTTTTTGGTTGTCCTTCAGAGTCAAATTTCATTTCTGGTGCAACTGGAAGCTCAGTTTTCGTAAGGGCACTTGCAGAAGCTTTCACAATTGGTGTTTCATTTTCTGTTTTAGTACTCTATTGGCAAAACCAGAGAAGGCTGTAAACTTCACATTCAAAAGTACTTAAGTATTCAGGTATGTAACTCATTCCCCTTACCCAATCCTAGACTTTTTATTTAAAGAATAATCTTTCAGGAGCACGAGAGTCTGGATCATTGAGATTGAAGCAATTATTTAGGAGGAATACGTCAACAGGCTTCTGTGCTTTACGAATACTTATTTATTACAAGACAGTTCATAACAAACTAGCAGCGCAGGTGGAATCTCAAAAAGGCTGCAAGCAACCAAGATTTTACTAAAAGCCAAAAAACCCCTCACTTCCTCTGCAGATATTGTGCCCATATGCCTCAAGAACAACCAAGTTGGCTAAACAACTGCTCAGAAAGAAGGAAGACATTAATCAGCATTATAATCTGAATTCTCAAAACTGCAAAAAGCTTCGTAATAATTTTATATTATGAACAATACGTTCTTCTCAAAGAAAGGTCCCTCCAGAGAGAGAGATTCAGATAGTGCGCTATATGGTATTTTCCGTATTCAGAAATTAGGCCAAAAGATTTACCATCACCAAGACCCCCATTTAGGGTATGTTAACACAAGAAGACCAGATAACCCAATGGGAATAATTTGACAAATAACCAATTGCAAATTCTGCATTGCTTAATGAATCTTGACAGATACTCTTTGGAGTCCCCTTGGGTCACAACATCTTAAACAAAGTTAAAGAACCAAAAGAACCTCCTACACTTATGGTTGTACAACATTATGTCAATTTTTGAAATGGTGCTGACGTTTTAGACAAGCAGTTGATTCCCTGACGCAGGGAAGATGAAAAAAATAGATTCATCTTCAATAGAGCTGCTATGACAAACTTGTCTTTTAGACATTCATTTCTTCTATTGAAAGAGCTGCTAATCAGTCTGTCAGAAATAGCAGCAGCCATAAAAAAAAAAATCTTAATTTTAAAGAATATATTTTCCAGTTGCAAATAACCCACGAACCCCAGTAGAACCCAATACATAAAGACAAAAAGGGATTTGCACGTGTCTTGTTTACAGAGCTTTTATTTTTCCACGTAATGAAAAACAATGGGTGTCATGCCTCTGTTGTCATTCAAATTCTACTTTATCAAAAGGCAAGTTGACTGCATGAGAAAAAGGTACATTATGGAAATGATCAGAAGTTACCCCAGTCTTTATAAGGGCATCTTGAAATACTGCATGCTTTACCACAGCCTCTACTGACTTCTGCTGTTTCAAATGAGAGCAGTACATTAACACTCCAAACCGTTACAATCAAGTCCTGCAGTTCCAAAGACACCTCAGAAACACAGAAATTGGTACAGCTTGAAAATTGGAATTATTTTGCTCACAGAGTTTAAAAAGGTTTTCCCTCCTCACACTTCTGGGATACACAAAGATGATGAAGCTTTGTGCTGATGATAATAATCAGATCAGATCTCTTAGTCAGCAGAAAGTCTTGTGTTAAGAATGAAAGAATTCATCTCGGTTTGCTGAAAAATGGTACATGAACTGTCTCACTACATACCTTTTTAAAGTACATAAACTATGTAAATCAAAAAATAGCACACATTTAACATTTGTAGTATCTTCAAAAAAAAGCAGGGGTTCTTTACAAAGTCGTCAACTTTCTACATGCTAAAGGAGCAGTCAGGACTTTGGTGCTGCCCCAGCCTTGTGGCAGGTCCTTGCTAGTTCACCCAGAAGGGACCAACAGTTAGACCTAAATACCAGTCCAAGACTCCTGTGCACAATACTCATTCTTAGCTCAGTGATCTTAGAACAGCCCCCAGTAGCAGCCCCCAGAAGCAGCCCCCAGCAGCAGGAACAAATGTTTCTCAGGAAAAGAAAAAAATAGGTTTGAATGACCAGCACCGAGAGGCTGGAACTGCAAAACACATGTCAGATCCCTCTTTTCTTTGTCCCTGGGACTGGTTTTGGAGACATGCTGATCTGAACTCCTGAATACAGCTTCCAATGGTGAGGACTGCAAACACATGCAGAGCATAATCAAAATTACAGTTAATTAATTAGTTAGGAAAAAAATTAAAGTGCTATGTGCCATTGATTTTTCCCAACTTAATGTTGTTCTTCCAGTTCCTTCCTGAGCTCTTCCAAATTTTTCATTTCTTCTGAAGTGGTGCTATAAATAAATACCACTCAGTCACTCTGAATGACAGTCATTCTTCCCACTTCATTCCACTAAAAGTCACATTAACCACAGCTGTAGCCCCCTGCCCAGCAAAACCACCAGATTCCAAGTCCTTTTCAAAGTTTTAGTAACACTGCCTAAACTCTTGCTCCCTAGAACATAACAGATTATGATTCATTTATCTTTCCAGCTAAAAGCTGCAACACTCTAAGTAAATGTTCTGTGTTGATCCCTCTTCTGAACAGATGTATAGTTCCCTACCTAGTTGATAAATACAGTACTTCCTTTTCAAATCTTTCTGAAAATGATCGTGACATGCATTTCAAGTATTTTCTACGAACTTTTTTCCCATGTGCAGAGATGCTACAAGATCTAATTGTTAACAGCTTTGAAAAAAATCAAGAACAAATCTGACACAGTGGTTAAAAAACATTAATATCAAGTTACGCTGCTCAAAGATTTACACAACTCTGACAACTAGTCACGTTTTAAGAAGAGAATTCTTTAAAACTCTAGAGTTCTGTGAAAGAATTAATCTTCTCCCCATTTCAACTAGCTTTAAACAGACAAATGATTTAGATGTTCTCCTCATTTTCAGGAAAAGTATAACCAAAGAATGTGATGAAAGCTGAATAAAAAACCCTCTAAAACCAAACATTATACAGGACTCTCATGCCAAAAATCAGAAGTTATTTAACATAAACCTTTTTACAAGTACTCTTTTAACACAATTAATTTGGTAAGAACAAGGAACCTACAAAACAAATGTAAGGTTCCTCAGCAAGAAGGATAAGTAAGGTTCCTACTACTGAAGCATGCTTAGTTCTCTAAAAAAAGATCCCAAATCTTAGTGTGGACTTCTTAGAAAAATCAAGTCAAACCTTCTGAAGAGGACAACAAAGCATATATAGCAATCATGCCATACTGAATGTACAAAGCTCTTCACATTTAGCTTATTTAACTAATCATTGGAATTAATTCTTCCTTATGGTAATAAACCCACTGTCCTATGTAAATTCCTCTTGTATATGGATGGTGAGGGAGGGATAAAAAGCAAGGTAAGGAGTGAGAGCACAGAAAACCAGTTTTAACTCCCAACCCACTTCTTCCAAGCCTTACCATAAAGTTTGAGCTGAGGAACAACAGGGGAGCAAAGGAGAGCTCAAATCCATTGCTCCCACGTATAAATTTCACAATTATCCCCACCCACATTGTTACTCTGGTAAAATACCAAAGCAGGTTTTATTAGAGATCCAAATATCCATCTCCAAGATGGATATTTGAAAATTCCAAAACTGCATTGAGTTATGTATTATAGCAAAGGTCAGTCACTCCACTATTTATTTACAAAAATAAAACCAACAAACAAGAACCAAACAGAACTAATACAAACATCTTTAGCTACAGAAACAATTCCCCTAGAATGTAAGTTTGTCTCTACTTTCTCTGAGGAAAATAAAGTTTTATATCATAAATGGCAGAAGATAATGCATTATCACATAAAGAAGAGGAAGAAGGTATTTCTGTAACGTAAGAAAAAAAAATACAATTTAACCCAGCAAAAAATACTAGCAGGGTTGATGTTTTTTCCAGAGTATACCAGTGTATATAAGAAAGAGTACTGTATAGTAAAATCAAGATGTTATCAAAAATTTGTGCTCAAGACAGTGTTTATAGCTTTTATATACTCACTTTTCCAGAAAGCTGAAATTTTAATTTGTGTTTCCTACTCGGATTTTCAACTGGGTGACACTCAAGGTCCCAGAACTGGGAGTAATCTCCTTTATCTCTAGGTAAAAAGATCACAGCCACCTACAAAAAAAATGAGAAAAACTTTGCAGAACATTACTAATCTTCACATCTTCACAATTTTACCTGTACAAAGTTATGGTTCAACCAGCACAAAATTTACACACTACAGAGCATACATGGAAGACACAGGTGATCTTGCAGAAAACTATACAACTAGCTAGTCCTCCTTTGCCCACAAGTGGAAAAAATTGGATGAAATACGTTGTGCAAGCAATTTTGAACAAAATTTGAGTTCAGATAATCTGCTTTAAGCAAAGTCAGCAAGTGCTGGCACAATTACTTCTATTAGTAAAATGGAGAGAAAGGGGACCAGGAAGGGAAATACATGCACCTGAAACAACCATCCTTCATCTGGCAACTAAGCTGTGAACAACTCAACTCCTCCAGCTCCAAATCTGTAAGTACACTGTGCTAAAATTACTAGAAGGCCTGGAATTTAAACCAACGTGCAAGCTATGAATTTGATCATCCTTAAAGGTCACCTATGTAACAAAGGCTTGTCTCCACATAGTGCTGTACCTGTCTGTACAACAGACTTGCATTGTTTTCAGAACTGAGGTTGAGGGAAGAAGAGAAAGAGAGCAGCAGATTAAAATAGACCACTACAACTATATCTAAGTAGCCAAACATCACATCCACTGCAAAAAACCAGCCAATCATGATAGCACTGGCATGCCAATGATGTAAATCTTACTCAAATAGGCCTGAACTAGGATTGCTAAGGCAAATACAATTGTTTAAATTCAAATAATGGCTTGCAATATTATGAAATTACTATGAAACTGGACAGGAATAAGTTTTTTATTCTTGTAAATAGATGACAAATTGCATCTCTATAGAAATAATGTCATAATAATCCATAACAATTGAAAGATAGATGTTCATGAAGATGAAAAGATAAAACTCAAGTACCATTGTGAGAGAAGATGAGGGAGGAAAGACGCTTACAAACCCATTCAGTCTGTCCTTGGATGTGCTTTATAATTGTGGTTATGAAACCCTCTACTGGCCAGGAGATAAAATTGTAAGTCAAATGAAACCAAATCTAGGAACAGACAACAGTTCTTGAACAAGTATGTCAAGAATGCTTCAAGGAAGGGAATCAGGTTCTCATATTAGTTTTGTAAGAACCCAGTATTATTTGCCATTTTCTTCTGAAATTTTACAAAACATTTAAAATAATTTTCTCTTCTAAAATTTGTCCTTAAAAACCCCTAAAGAGCAAAACAAACATGCCACCACTTTGAAATCAAACTACTTTGATTGCATGAATTCTTAGAAGCAACTCAGCTGAATTAAACTGGTATGGACTACCCGATACACTCCAGAACCCAATACTGAAAGGCCAACATTTTATCATTATCAGATAAAATTTATTTCTCATTTAATATCTTATTTTACAACTGAGATACACTAATACACCTGAAATATTTACAAATGTTTACCTTCTCTTGTCCATGAGCCTCGAGAGTACCAGAAACATGGGAAAATCTGAAAGCGGAGTAAGTAACCCTATACACACAGCCACTTCCATCCACATCCTGCAAATACATTTATGAGTCAGATTCAGAAGAAAAAGGGAAAAAAAACCTGAAACCACACAATACACCCACACACAACCCACCCTTGCAGAAGCCTGAGGAAAATACACCCAATCAAGCTGCTTTTAAGTGAAGATTTGATATTGACTCTCTGAAAGCAAATTAATAAAGACTGAAACTAATAAATCCAGTCACCACAACTACTGACTTCCAGTTCAGACGTGGTGCACTGGCAGGAACATGAAATACTCAGTCCCATGGGGTACTGGTAAGAGTGCTACATAACTGTTTCTCATCATTTCACAACAATGGACCATAATAATTCTAGAATAAAATCAAAATTATCATCACAGCATTTCAGACTATCAAAAAAATAAGGACGCATTTACAAGTATCAACAACTAGACACAGGCAACAGCACTGTAATTAAAATATCCTTGACCTAACTCAAATTCCTACAGATACCACGTACAGCGCAATTTCAGCAGCAAAAGTCTGAAACAAGACAAGCCTGGCATTCTGGAGCCAAAAAGAGACACCTATCTCTCATTTATGCTTGATTACTTAACACAGTCTGGATGATGATACTGTATGAGCACAAGCAAACTCTGTAAAGCAGTAAGTGAACCAGAAACTGTCCCACAGAGTACTGATTCATTCACAGTCAGGGAGCACATAAGAGATGAAAAAAAGGAGCAAAAAATTTCCCTGATATGGACAGAGAAAAAAAACTTTGTAACTGAGGTCATGCTCAAATATATATTCTTTCTTGAGAGGCAGCAGGGGGGGAGACCACAACAGGAACAGAGAAGTTAAAATAAACCCCAGGGATTTGCATAAAATTCCCCATGCAGGCATTCACTTACTTTAACATAGGGTGGTGCAAAAGATGACAAATTCCACTTCAGATTTTCATTCCCTTTATTCTCCATTTCCAGGTAACTCTCTAAAAGATAAATATCAGACTAGTATACACTAAATGTCTTTGTTCAAGTATTTCTAGTGTAAAGAGTTAAGAAGAAACTGTGTTTCTAGGTGAACAGAAGTTTAGTGGAAACAGTTTTCATTTTAACAAATCTCAAGAACAGACTCAAACAAAGCACAGTCATAAAATTTATAAAAGCTTATACACAAGAAATTTAGACCCCACAAAAAAAAAAACCCCAAAAGATATCCAACTCCTTCCCAAGACATTATTTGATCATTCAGAGAAAAAACACGAAGTATTCCAGTCTGGGACCAAATAAAGTTGTATCAAAAAATCAGTTTTGTTACTCAGCATACATATAAATACATGTCTCTTGGCAAGAATAAATAGGGCAAGATCATCTCAGTCTAGAATAGCACTTTAAAAAGTTTAGCTGGATATATACATTATATAGGACATTTATAAACACTGGAGTATTATATTACAATCCTGTTTCATAATTTTAGCAACAAAAGCCCAGATATAATTGATAAATTAAGCCTTGAAAGTCCTCAAGTCTGATGGAAAAAAATTGATGTCAATGAATCATTAAAAAAACCCTCATTACCTCAAAAAGTAAGTACTACAAAAAAACCTGGTATCTAGATAACAGAATGAGAGTTCCATGGAGTTAACTTTGAGAATTTTAAGCATTACTGGAATTAAAAGTACAGACCAAGCATTTCAGACTCCACTACCAACACTGTCCTCCTCGATCACTATGTACCAAGACAAGGACAGCCAGCCCCCGAGCTGATACTCCTACTGTCTTACAGAAGAGCATTTATTTCCCTGCTAAACACACATCTCATATCTTATGGGCATAAGCGCAGATGAGAATGGATGTACTGCAAAGGTGCACTGAGCCAAGAGAGTTTCAAGTAGACACAGTAACTGTGTAACTCTCTTTTCCCAGGCACAGCATAGTTGCATTCATCATTGTGGCTTAAAAACCCAGCAAATGATTTGCATGTATGCAAACCTATCTGTGGGGAAAAAAGGTGTGACTATACTGCATCAGGAGAACTCAAAAAACAAAAAACAAAAAACAAAAACAAAACAAAACAAAAAAAAACCCAACAACAAAAAAAAACACAACCAAAAAGAGGAAAGGAAAAAGGAATAGCATTTCAAACTAAAGGCAGAAGTGGGGAACTGGTCACTCACACTTACCAGACTAAGAGAACAAAACCAAAGGCAAGGCACTAAAGTTCCCAAACATGCAATACAGTAAACAAAACCTCTGAACACAAGATACTACAGATGCTATATTTAATAAATAAGCCCTCTTACCTGAGCTTTGACCAAGTCTTGTGTTAGGAAAAACAATGTTTCTGTTCTTTATCTCCATATTTGTCAGAGGGAGCCTGGGGAGAGGCTTTGCCACAACAACAGTAGGATTTTCAGACTGTGGAGTAATGGTATCACATCTTCTGCATGGAAAGTCTGTTTCAGACACACTCTGTGTGACAGCCTCTTGAATAAGCACTTTAATAAACTTTTGCATGATTTGGAGAAAAGCAAAGTTTTAAACAGTGAATACTAATACATTAACAAGTCAAACTACTTAGCTCTATTTCCTTGAGCTACAAGAGCTTATGTTCAGCTTTACATTTCAACAGAGAAAAGCTCTCACATATTAAATCCCCAGGTCTTCTCCAACCTCAAAAGTTTACAGATTCTAGGACAGGTTCAATTTAGGAGAAAAGGAATATTCACTGAGAATTCGCTATCTAGGCATTTTAATTTAACAGGAATAAGAATTTCAACTAGTTTAACTGACTATTCCTACAACATTCTCTGTTGCAGATAATGGAAACAGAGCTGCCTCATCCAGAAGCAGCTTTGTGTTCACTTATGCTACATAATTAGAAATTTCAAAAGTTTCAGTTGATGTTAGTAAAATCTTTGCATACTTTTTGCTGATTTGGAGAGGTAGCAAATAAGTGACAAAAGCATTATAAACTACCAGATTTCTTATCATTTGATGGCTTTTGCTATATTCTCTACACTTGTCCTCGTAGATTTCTTAAATCCTTTTCTCATATTGTAGAACATAACATGGTTAACTATGTGCACAACCATCACTTCCTTCTCAACAATTTCCCTGTTTGTTTGGGTTTTTTGAATGCAGTTTCCAATTCTGTATCATACCTCACACTTCCCTCCATGCAGAAGGAAAGGAGATACAGTTTTATCCTTTCAGTGTCTATTTCTCTCTCCATACATTGTTACAAATAACCCAAAACACACACTGTCTGTAAAAATTTTTTTAAAAGTCTCCTTGGGAGAGATTACCAACGAGTCCTTCTACTCTTACAATGAAAAAAGAACTGTTGGCTTCATAAATTTTATTTCTATGCTTCAACTTAATCAGGGAAAAGTCTTGGATTAAAAACCATGAAGAGCCAAAACCTGTTCTAGACCTTCTTTGTCACAGACCTGTCATCCAGAAGGTCAGGTTTACCTGAAAGGGAGCTCAGGAGGAGCTATGATGACTTGTCCAATAACCTCTTTTAACTTCTTTTATTTTAAAATATGATACAGAGTACTTTTATGCATGCACGTCTACATATATATACGCAGCATTTTAGAAAATTATGCATAAGGCAGTGGTGAGTGCAGTTTTGTTGGCAGTTCAGTTAAAGTGTTCACATCGTAGCATTTCTTCAGAGATAAATGAACTTAAAATCTCAGTTTACAAAATGGCATCTCAACTACTTTTTTTAAGAGAACTTTAAAAATTAAAAAGAACAATGGAAGTTGACAGAGCTGCTGGCTCAAATCTAAAAGGTTTTAGCAACTTTATCAGAGCTGACAAAATAAAATAAAAAGTTGCAATCGCAAGTCTCAAGTAAACCACATACCTTTAGCCCATTATCACAACGGATATAGATCAGGCCACTCCAAGGAATTAATGTAGGTCTTGTGGCAAGCGATGGATTAGGACTCACCAGAATTAGTGTGCTACCCCTAATAAAAAAAAAACAACAAAATCAACTAGCACAATTCTCATATTAGAATGAGTATCTACAACATTTTTGTCACTAGCACCCCAAAAAAGGATGCACTTTTAAGACAGCAGGTAAGTGAAGATGCTCTCCAGATAGTTAAGGTACTCAGATAACCCATATATTAAGCTTTAATAGCCATGATCCCAGGACTTTCTTTCACCATCACTGAGAAATCAGACCACCTCTTTTCGTGGCCTAACTCAGTTCAAGAATACTGTGGGCTCCAGCCATCACAGTGTAGAGTATAAAATATTCTGGCTGGCTCCTGTCCTGACAGGATGACTGCCCTTGGCACTGCAGGGAGATGGTCATGAAAAGTAGAAAACTGGGCAAGTGTAGCTTGCTGTGCTCAAGTCAGCTGTTCCCACGGGTCTGCTTCCTACTTGCAGACCTCTGTTCTTGATCCAAAATACTTACTTGGAGCCAAAATGTGAGGATTCTGCCCACTCTTTTCCAGTGAACACATTTTAAAATTCTACACTGCAAGAAAATTGCTTACAGAAGGCCTTCGATACTCTCTTTTTGAGAAATCATCCAGACAATTCTTGAATTTAGGGTACAAGACACTCAGCATGCCTTTACTTTCACAGCTACTGGAAAGTCGTTCATTATTACTGCTTTTTGAGACCATTTTTTCCTAGCCCTTCCATGAAACTCTGATTTTATTCTCACTAGTGATGAAAGTTTCCCAGCAATTTACATCTACATGAATATGAAATTAAGTGTTTAAATGTTATCAGTAGTGCAGGACTGAAGAGAAAGTATATTTGGACAAACATCTTCGAAGTTAAAGCAATTACTGAATTACAATTCTAAAAGCAAAACCTGGTTTTTGGTGGGAAACTTTTTTTTTTGTAAGATGAGACTAGTTTAGTAACAGGGTCTTAAAGATGTTCTGAATTGAACTTTTAAAAACCCCAGAAATTTAGAAGGAAGAGGTGAGCAGACCTTTCAAGTATAAATTGTGAAAGTCTCTGCTGCCATGTCTGAAAAGTCTCATATATATGTACAGTGATATTATGAATACTGTTCCAAAAAAATGCTAATTAATGCACAGGCTAGCTGACACTGGCTTGTCATTATTTTCATACCTACAGATACTGAGAAGCCAAAGGTTGAATAGCAAAACCCAGTTTTCTCAAAAAAAAAAAAAAAAAAAACAAAAAAAAAAAAAAACCACCAAAAAAAAAAAAAAAAACAAAAAACCACCCAAAAAAAAAAAAACNACCACACGAAATCCAGTTGTGAGGAATGTCAGTGTATTTGCTACTACTGCAAAAGGAGATTTTTAAGGCTTCAGCTTCACTGGCCATCCAGCTCCTTGAAAAATATGCAATAATAATAGTACTTCCAGGCACAGAATATTCCTGGCATCCAGGTAATTCTGTAGGTGACAGAAGAACATTCCCATTACACAGAACAGACAAGGCCCTAAAAAAAGCTAGATTTGCATGTTAGTTGACAAAAAGTCTATACCCTGGAACTAAAATAGTTTCAGGGTACAGTCTAAGCGAACTAAAATAAATTCCTGAAAACCAACTAAAATTCCTAAATTAGTTACACACTTAAACTAACCAAAAATAAATTCCTCCAAGACCTCACCACTCTTCCTCAGATGAAGGAACTTACAGAAAGAAACTTACTCTGGTTCTACAGCTCCATGTTGTGGGGTTATAGTAAGGCAGTGAGCTGGCCATGAAAGTTCAAATGTCAACATTCTATTGGAATTGTTGACAATTTGTACATGTTTAGTATCTGCTGTTCCACCTGTAACACAAAAAAAAAAGCTAACACATACAAAAATTCACAAAGATGCCCAAGATACAGAGATACACCAATGAAAATAAAGTATTTTCTGTCCTAATTTTACCTTCACAATACTTTAAAATCTTCACAGATATGCAGTGCATACTGTATGTATACAGGCAGCACATTAGCTCTGACAATTTATCCAAGACTGTGTTCAAATCAAGTCTGCACGAAGATTAGCGGCCATCCCACACTTACAAACATATTATGCAGTATAGTTATCTTCATACTGAAGTGGCTATTTCATTAACTTCAAAAAATACTTACCAAGAGAAGGAGATGTCAAAGTCAAATACTCAGGTGTAACAGCCCAAGTCTGTTGAGCATCTGATTTATTCTGAAACAGATCATTAGATTTTGCAGATAATGAAGGACCCTGAGGTCCTTTAACAGGAAGAACATCCAGAGTTGCAGTGGTCTGTCTGACAAAGTTCTCAAACCTGAAAAAAAGACAGCATTAAACAAAAGCAGTAAAAAAAAAAAATCTCATGGGTAATTATAATAGCCTATTTTTAGTATTTCTCAAAACTTTATTAATAAAGTACAATATTTTTTTACATGGGCCCTCAATTTAATTTAATTCTCCACTGAGTAAAAAAAAATTCAGCAGCTGTATCAGGACACAGCTTTTTCACAGAATGTTTGGAAGTGGAAGGTACCATTTAGAATGGAAGGAACTAAAATAAACAATTATCTTTAGAAGATAAAATAATTTGATTAAAACATAAACAGAGAAAACAAGTACTGCAGAGAGAAATAAGGCAATGCAAGTTGAGTTTCACAGCATGCTGTGCAACACGTGCTGGAAGTTGGGAGGGACCTCTGGAGATCACCCAGTCCAACACCCATGCACAAAGGAGGGTCAGCTACAGCAGGTTATTCAGGACATTGACCAGCCAGGTTTTTAATTTCTTCACAAATGAAAACCTCACAGACACTGTGAGCAACCTGTTCCAGTGTCTACCCAACCTCCAGAAAAAACATAATTAGATACATATAATTACTAATTATAGTTACAGTACCTCTCCAATTCCAAACGGCGTCCAGGAGACTGCTGAAAGCCATCCTGATCACAAGTGGAATATCCGACCACAGAAAGGATAACCTTTTGCATATTTGCGTAGAAAAGTTGGATATCATTTGTCCCTCGTAGGACATCACATACTAAAAATGAGAGTAATAGAGCAATTCTAGTAAGAAAAATTCTGTAACACTCAGAAATTACACCACAGAAATTTAGGACATAGACCTAGTCAATAATCCATCAGCTAAGAAATCCTAGATCATTCCAAAACTACCTTCTGCGATTTTAGTTGTCAGGTATAGCTCAACACTAACATCAAATATAATATTTAAATCAAAATACACACCAATTTTAAACTTTTTATTATAAGATATAATAAACAGTATATATAAAAAATAAATATTAAAAGGTTATTGGATATTTTCCACCTTTATACAAATGCTGTATACTAATATGATTCTACGCCAAATTAGAGTTAGGTTTTACTTTTTTATCTAACACTGGCTTAACAACTTTAAAGGATACTCCAGAACCCAAGTATCTAATGTTCACTAGGATTTCACCCTAACTACAATGAATGATAAAAAAAATCTTTACTTTTCTAAATAAAGACAATATACAATTCATAGGGAAAGAATCAGACCACATTTATTCAGGTGTAGTAGCCTTAGAATAGTAAGTAATTCCATATGTGAATATAACTAGTTCAAGAATAGGATCTGACAGTAAATTTTTTCATGACACTTATGGGATTGAACAGTTGGGGGGTGCTTTAAGGACCCCTTTAAAATAGATTGTATTCTTATTAATGAATTCCTTACTAACAAGCAGAAGAAAAGTTACTAGATTTAGGAAGGAAAATAAATATATATTTTGGTGTCATCCAAGTTGTCTGCCTCTCAATTTTCAAATATATCTGTGTACAACAAACTGAATCTTTCTCAACAGTTATTAAGGCAAATACTTTCCAAATAAACTCAGCATTTTTAATGCTATAACATTTACAGACTGGGGTTTCATGTTGCTAGGAGAAACGTGCAGAAAATCATTTAAATAAATAGGTACTGAATGAAAAAAGGCAAATTCTGTTGTGATGGGTTGACCCTGGCTGGATGCCAGCTGCCCACCAAAGCCATTCTATGACACCCTTCCTCAGCAGGACTGGGGAAAGAAAATACAACAAATATTTGCCCAATACAACTGTCCACATTAAGAATTTTTCTTCTACATTTATTAAAAAAAATAGTGAAAAAGTAACTAGGATTCAAGCCAAAAGCACATTTGCCCCATGAAAACAAGTATCAGATTTTTCTTTTAAGAAGTCATAGTCTTACCTTCTGTCACAAGCTGCTCCCCTTGAAATTCTTCATCAAATACAGCATTTCTCAATAAGCTGTCTTCTGGGATTATGCGTTTTTCTACTTCAGGTTTATACACCACAGCTCTGTTAAAAATAAACAGAAGACATTAAATTAACCACAGTACTAGAAAAAACAAATTGAAAAGATTGGTAAGACTCATAAGAATCCAGCATAATTTCCACTTCATAATTTCTTGACTACACCAAGCTCAAATCTGGGAGCATTCATTTAAAACTGAAGTCCTTTCACAGTCTTAAAATGGTTAAAGAAATACCTGCTCTATTGCTGCAGAGTAAAAGGAAACATTGAAATAATGGTTACCATATGTTTCTCTTTCCATCCTTGTTCTCTGCTGTCAGTCACACCTACCTAGATTTCTGATAAGTACCTCAGGCATCTGAGTGATGTTTCAATCACCACAGGAAGCAGGAGAATGCTATTTTGGCTACAAGTGAAAGCCTTTTGAGAGGAAAAATTGACTAGTCAATGACAGAGTGGCAGCAGGTGCCAGCCAGCAGCAGGAACACGGAGCCAAGGAGCATGACTGCCAACAGAATATAAAAGACTGGGAGGCACAGGGATATAAATAGTTCTGGGAAGAATGGGGAGCTACAGGTCAGCAAGAGGAAATCTGGCACCCAGATAAGGTCAGAGCCATGGAGGAGGAAAGAATACCTCAGCACTACTAACTCTCAGGTCTAAGCTACTTACCAAACTGCTGACTATATATAATCTTGGAGTAAGGAACTTGAGGCACAAGTTGGCAGATAAGATAGAGTACTCATTTCACATTCCTGCCCCTAAGTCCCAAATCACGTTCTCATTCTAGTGCACAATTACAGAATGGGGTTGGACTGCCTTAGAGAACTCAGTCACTGCAAGAAATACATCTCTTTTTCAAGCTATCAAGGGGGATTTCAGAGAACCTCCCACCAAGAAACAACCAGCTAGACCACTGTTTTCAAAAACCATATGCCAGCCTGCTGACTAATAAAATCAAGTCATTTTGCTCACATAACAACATCCAGAATCTGAATTTTAAAAGTTTCCAATTATACCTAGGTAATTCTATTGAGCTTCTAGACGGGCTTTCTGTTGATCTGTAGACCAAAATTGTTCCCTAAGTACTTCAGCCTTTTAAGGAGGATTCCATGATAGTGAGCATTGCCTCACACAAAACAATTCATACAAAAATCAGGAACGAGCATCTTCTAAGATATCTAAAATAAGCCAGTTTCCTACCAAGGTCAGGAATTCAGCTATTCCATGAACTTTTTATTCCAAGTCATGCAGTTAAATTCAGCAGTGTTTAATACTTCTTTTGGGTAAGAATATACACAATGACTTTCACACATTGTCAGGCAATGACATTTAAAAGCAATAATGAAATAATGCTGTTGTGAAGTTTTGCACTGAATTATGATCAGCATCTTAGTGCTCTACCTAGTCTTAACATTCTGCATTACACTGTGCCCCACAGACAGCACAGGTCACAAGTGCCACTGATGTCACTGAAAGCAGAGTATGACATTTCTGTGTGTTTGGGTTATACAAACTGAAATGCAGAGTAACATGGCTGCTATTTAAGATCAGCAAGGTATTTTCAGTAAGTTTCTTTAGTGTGTCATGAGCATATGTGGATTTTATTTTTCCCATATACACATCTACTCAAACACATTCTTTGTCAACAGAATTCAGCAAACCAAGACACGAATCTTGTTCGAAACTTAATGCTGCTGGATTTCAGTATCATTCTTTCCATGAGCCTTTTCTTTAAAAATCAAAGTTACATACTCATTAGAAAGAGAGATACCAAGACAGAACACAGATCTCTTTCAATACAAAAAAGAAAACATTTCCCCAAAATCCAACACACTTGAATTTAAGAAAGTTAAAATAGAATAAAATCCTTAACTAGGATTGTAGGTACAGTATGTAAGCAAAGCCATAAATGAACAAACTCCCATCAACAATTTACAGATGCAAGACTTAATAGATCTCTACCTATCACCAAGGTCTTTTAGTTTGCTCTTGCTGTTTTTGGAAGCATGTTAAAACCATACCCGTGGAACACATACCTCTAGTTTTGACTTCTTATAAAACATCTGTCTGTTACAAGAGCAAAGCACATCTTACCTGCGATACTGCTGCCTAGAAACTTCATCTCCCCAAAAAAACCACACTGTCGATACCAACATGCTTGTATGGAAGTTCTTTTCCATGGGATTCCATGTTACAGTAATCACCTGATAATAAATAAACAACATACTGAGGAAAAAGAAATCTTATTGTTTGTAATAATGTTTGGAATATGAGTCAACAGATTACTACAATACAAGCGAAACAGGACAACAAAGGTGAGATTTTAATAAAGACCTAGTCAGACATTTTCATCGATGACATTTAATTTAAATTAATAAATTTGCTCAGAATTAAGCACCGTACTTACTTCATGTGTTCCTTCTCTTAGTACAAACTTGTCTGGAGACACCGTCATAACCTGAGGATCCATCAATGTTTTTGTCTGCAGGTTTGCCAAGCACAGCACTTTAACATAGGCAGCCCGGACACCTGTGTTTCTCACGTGGAAGGAAGCTTTCTGTAATCTCGCAGACAATGATCCTTCCAGTGTAACCATGAAGCTATCTGAAAATTTTTTAACATTTTCCAAAATTATATTGCTTGTTCCTCCGTATCCGGATAATGGTATCTAAGAGAGAAAAAAAACCCACCACCAAAAAAACAGTACTTCAAATGAAAAAAGCTTCTTAGTAAATAAAATTTATGTACAACTATGGCAAACTATATAAAGAGTTACAGAAAAACAAATGAAAATGTTAAAAAGGTGAACTGAAAAGCCCTTGCAAGAAATAGAAAAGCCTAAATTTATTCAATCATTTTCAAGTTCTACTCACAAGTTTGTTTAAGACTTACCTATAGAACAAGACCAGTTCCGATTTTTTTAAATTGCTACGTTAAAATCTTAGGCTATTTTTAATATAGTACCTAAAATATTTTGTCCTTCACAAAGGAAAAAACTGCATGCAGAATTGATACTAATGTTAAAAGCATAAAATTTAGTGCCCATATGATTTTAACAAGTGTACAGATACCCATAGAATAGATCTTGAATTTTCAGGTTTTTGATAAAAACAGCTACTCAACTGTTGATAAAAACATCTATTCTAGAAACAGCTAGATTTGCAATAATTGTGAAAAAAGTACATTTAAAGTATTAGAAGTTATGCTGGGACTCTTACAGTAAACTTAATTCCTGGCTTTGATCGAATCCCCAGCTGTTTGATTTCCAGCTTTGCGAAGCAGCAAGTTACTCGAGTAGGCGTAAACGTCAGGTAGATGTTAGTATCTTCTTTGGGATGGATTTTGAGTTCCCAGTGGCTGGCTAAGCGTTCTTCTGATGCAAATATACTTTGCAGCTATAAAAACAAAGACATCAGAACTCAGTGACCATAATAGGAAAAAGACATAGCAGTAAAACTTACTACACTTGAAAAGAGGAATTAACTTTTTCGAACTCCACATTAACTCCATTGACAAAGGCATATTTAAAGTTGTAATGCTTAATATGCAATGAAAAAGACAGAGTCTAAGATACTCTATATTCCCACAATGAACATTTCAAGCCTCTCAGTTTAGACAGTTTTTCATCCTCAGTCTCCAACCCATCCAGACTGAATTTTATCACCACTACGTTAATTCTAAGTGTAAGATTTTAGACAAAAAAAACTGAACGTCTGAGGGAAAAGGGGGATATAAGTCAATGCAATACATAACAAAAAGACCCATTAGCCATGGTAATTCCTAAAGGCTGATTCCAGTTTTTCTATCCTCATCTAGACTCCCTCCTGCAAGAAGGGCCACTGATGGATCACTCCACCAAGTACTGACTCTGTTATAATACAGCAGCTTAGAGAGCTGTAAACTGAGCTCCAGTTTGCTGCAGTGCTCTTATTTCAGCTGCTCCCAAGGTTGCCAGTGAAGCTTAAGCTCTGCTACCACATTCACCTTGGCAGTCTCAAAACAAATACACAGCCTGCTAACACTTCAGGGCAAAAATATTTTCATTATAAACATAGTCTGGTAACTGTCATAAACACTAAAGAGAAATTTTAATGACAGCCACCTGAAAGGAGTCTTGATCCTGGCCTTTTATCAACAATCTTAAATGCTGGGTCACAGATGGAGAGTCATTTCTTAGAGTTAACTTCTTCTCTCTGAAAAATATGTTTGGTTAGATTTTACAGCAAATACAAATTAACTGCATATATTTATTCATGGAAACAATGGAACTGGGACAGTCAGTTTTGAAGTAATTTAATGGAAAAAAATCACCTCTTGGAACACTAGAATATGTTAGATAGAAAGTTATTTCTGTATTGTCAAACTTACACACTCTACACCATTATATACCACAACACACAAACACTCATATAGCAAAACAATCCCCAAATATATATATATTAAAAACAAAATCTATATTTTCTGAAGTTGAAAACAGTACTTAACAGCCTGAACTTTGAAAGCAACCAGCAACTCTATCAATGTAAAAATTCCTTAAAAACCCCCACTTAAGGACACAGTTATGATGAGATTATCCAGAGGCACTTAGTTATGAACAAAGTCTTGTGAGAAGTCTGGCCCACATTCGCTGGAACAGTTGTAAAGAACTAAATTCAGTATAACTTCTCCTTTTCATGTACTTCTCAATGTAATAGCAACACCGAAAGTTATGGTCATTTGACAGAATCAAGTTGACCAAGAAATAAGTTTCTTTTCTCTGTGATACATCCTAGCATTGACCAGGCTTCTGGTACTCAGAGCTTTCCTCAGCAGAGGTAGGAAACATCTCCAGCAAGAGCAAGCGCCTTTGTCAATTTTAACAAGTCAAAAAACATTGACAGATGAATTTGACAAGCCCTAAAACTGCTAAAACATAAGAGAATAGATCATGCAGTTGGAATCAAAGAGGAGGACAGAGAGAGCTAAGCCTCTCCCTATCAACACTGGCAGACACTCTTTTGTACACTGTTGAAACCATAGTTATAGAAATAATTTCAGCTTCCTAAAAACAAGGGTTCATCGAAACTGTTTTACAGGAGGAACAGAAAATAAAAAGATAGCAGCATACAGGAAAGAAGCAGTAATTCCCAAACACCAAATAACCAGGACTACTGTAAGAAGCACGCTACCTTAACAAACCAGAAAAACAGAAATACAGCTATCAGAAACAGTTCTTCACTACAAACATGGATTGCTGTAAACAGCCAGGAACATCATTAGATTCCTCAAAAAGTTCACTATCAACCAACAGTGAATTAGTCCTTCAAGTAATAATTACTAGAAGTTCAGAGATCTGCAAAACTTGCAGACTTTACATGTAAAAGAAGCAAAGAATATCCTAACAATTATGAACACTTTCACTACAGCATAGAATACTGAACCTGTAAACTTGAAACTAAAAAGGTGCGGACAAGAAGTGGTCTGAAGGATAAAGTAATTCATAATGAGGGAAAAAACACATTTTTCCATCACTAGAAGTTTTAACATTGAAACACATTCAAATCAATTAAGGGATGTTCAACTGTTTATGCTATTCAGATGGTAAAATTACATTACACAGACTGTATTTTGTTAGTTGTAATGGATGAGATGAAGCATAATTTATCTCTAGCAAGAGACAGGTATCAAAAGAACCAACAGAATTTTTCTGTCAACTTAGCTGAAAAATACTTTTCCCCCCATTTCTACTTACATGACATACTAAACTTACAGAACCAGATATTCTAATGTTTACTAAAGAGTCCTCAAGAATACACAAAGCTCAAACAAGATCAGTTTGTTTCCAGAAGTTTCTTGCAAGAAAAATAATTGTAATATACTGCTTCTTTCACTTCAGGCATAGAATAAATCACTGTGAATTATCAATGTGAATAGGAAATTTTACTTCAAATAAGTGCAATATAAAATACTTGATATTCTGTATGAACGGCTGTCCAACTTATACTTACACTGATGATCCAAGTGATACTGCTCCCCAGGCAATGAACTGCTTGTTGGAGAGGATGGGTGGAATGTCTGAGCACCCAGCAGCTGCAGACACAGGTCTGTTTTTCCCAGATTCCACCTCACCTTTTATCATCACTTCATACTGAGGCCCAGATGGCAGCACAAGGACTTTCAAAGTACTTTAAAAATAAAGAAATAAATTTAAATCCCACAACAGAACAAAATTAGCTAATGAAATTAAAACATAACTGAAAAAAAATTAGATAGGCATTTTCAAAACTACCTTCTTAAGGGGAACATACAAATACTTTTTTATTTAATGACAATGGCCAGCTTTACACATAGCAAAATTTAAATCCTTTGGGCAGTAACTACACATGTCACATGTACCTCACACAGTCTTCTGAAGTATTTCATCTGGAAATCATTCAGATAAATATTTCAGAGACTACAGCTCAGCAAAGTATTTTTTGTCCATACTAATTTCTAATTATTTTGACAGACTAATATTAGAAAGAAACAAAGTCTGCCTGTAGATTAAAGAGATGCCTTTTGAATGCCTTGAGAAATTACATTGAATTTTTACAGGTATGAGATACTCAGGAGCATCAAGGAAGGAAATCTAGCTTTTAAATTATAGGCGGAAGCATTTGCTATAGCACAGACACACTTCAAGTCAAAAACAAAACTGAAGAACCTCCATTCTAGCTGCCAGTGAATCCCTATGAGGCCTGCTGACAAAGCCCTGAATCCCATCAGCAGGGAACATGGATCCTCGTTACTGCCTCAGTTAGTTTATTAGTCTTTTGGCAGCACTTTGACATAGACTACAAAGTTTCCAATCCTCCTGAGTACCTCAAGCCTGTAAAAATTCAATCTATCCAACAGGATCATACTGTCACTAGCACAGAACTTCTCATTGTTTAATTTAAATGCACTGGAGAGGCTTGGTTAAACTAGATGCTGAAGTTGAACATATTTTAAAGATACTCCTTTGTCCATTCTTGCTCTATCACAGCAGAAACTGGAAAATATGTAACAAGAGAGGAAAGGCTGCTCTGGAGAAATGAGTCAGACCTCTGTCATTGCCAAAAACTCTCACATGACATCTTAATGGGCACTTGAACCAATCAAGTTTATTTTGCAGAATGAAGTTCAACAGGTGCTAATTAGCAAATCTATGAATGCTTCTTCCATCTGCAAAAGGAACATGTACATTAGTGTTGTACAGAACAAACTTTTATCTGATTACAGCAGACAAAAGAATACTCATGATCCCAAGCTGTTCTTGAGTTTTCTCACATGTAAAACAGAAATAACATTTCCCTTGCCTCAGCAGAGAGATAAAGAGGGAAGTAACTGAAGGGGCTGCTGAAGGTAAGTATTTTGAAGCTTTGTTGTACTTTAGAAATAACTATAAAGCCCATATAAAGGGCTTCGGGGACTTACTCCATTTGTTTACACTAAACAAGTCTTAGAATATTTCTTGATGGGAAATATTACCTATTCATTCAGCTATACATACCTGAAGAGGCAGATAATCTGTAGAAAAGGTGAACCTTAACAAAAATCCTTTTGTAATGGATGAGAACTCTCATGAAAACAATTGAACACAAAGTCTCTCATATGGGTAAAACTTTTAATTTGTTCATTACTTAAAGGTCAAGAGTTTAACACATGCAGCACAGAATCAGTTGTATTACCTGCAGTTTAACACATGCAGCACAGAATCAGTTGTATTACCTTTCTGTAGTTGTTATGCTTCTTGGGAAAAACTGGACAGTCACTACTTGTTCTTCTCCAGGAAAAAGGAAAAGTCCCTCAGGTTCCACAGCAAAGCAGCTGTCCTGATCTGATGTCTGAAAGCAGGCAAGGGCAAAAGGGAGGATTAGTTACCTATTTTAAGAGATTAAACATTTCTACAATATGTAATACAATTTGGTTGTGCACCTGTTGTACATGCAGTTCAGACAATTTGAATACACCTGGAACCTTCAAAATTTTATCAATTAGTTCCCAGTATCATCATCTAATGTGACATTTGTGATAGGAGTCATCTATCCTATTTCCGTGGCCTCTGATTGTAGAAATGATGGGCTAAAAAAACCTCCTTTTATAAAATGGGACCAACTACTCCTTCTGTTGACTTTGAAATGCTAGTTGCAAATGTGTTTAGTTGTCTTTCAGTCTGGAACCATATTTTCCATGGATTTGCAAAAAGGTCAAGACATTGCATATGTGAAAAGAACTCACTTTGGTTTTGAGTTGGCAAGATGTACACTGAAAACTAATGCATTTTTGTTAGAAAATACAGATGCTTCCCAATGCTAATTGGAAATTCATCTTTGCCCCAAGCAGGCTTTGCTCTACCAGCTAACTAACACCTGCTGTGCAGCACAGGCTTCACTACTTTTACATATAACAAATATTTTTGTTAAAATTTAGTAAAAATCATAAAGGTATGTTTGCTAAAACAAATATAACTGAAGTTGAGCAAAAGAACACCCATATGCTTTTTCCAAAAACGTAAGCTAATCTCTTTGCCATCTTTCATTCCCTTTACATAAACTTGTAAAGCTTTTGTCAAACCACAGAGCTGAGCTAAAATCCCGAGGCTCAGCTCTAGCTTCAATACAGTATGAACAGCACAAAAATCAGGATTTCAAGAGGGAAAAACCAACCTACCTCAATTTTCAAATATACACTAATGTTTCCAGCATTTTTCAATGGCAGCTGCTGCTTGACTGTTGAACCCACACTAGTAGACAGATGTATTTTCTGCAAAAATTAGGTAAGTGTGTATGTTTGTATATATATACATACATAACAAAACCAAACATTACAACAGTAGAAGGCTAGGAGAGACAAACTGTTCTTGAAACACACTTTGTAAATATACACAAACCTGTAAGTCTTTTGGAGCATGTATCCTTGCTGTTCCAGCTCTTGCTCGGAGAGAAATGCTTTTAATGACAGCGCTAGGTCCTGGACTATCCACTTCCACATCCACTCTCGCCAAGAACTCATCTGCTGGACCCAAGGAATCTAGGAACAATTGCATGAGTAACAAAAGCAAGTAAGTCTTCCAGCAGCAAAGGCCATTCCTATGGATGCATGTCTCACTTCAGCTTCTCTTCAATCTTAACACATTCATGTGGTGATAATAGCAGAACTCTTTTAAATAAAGTCTCACGGGACCTCACTTAAGAGTTTTACCTTTTCATCAAACGTGACTGAAATTGTCGCTAAGGCAAACAAAAAAAACCCATCCTACCACACTAGCTGATATATGTACTATTTTCTATTCAGGAAGCCAGAACAATTCAGAGGTTTCTTCAAATTTATTATCTATTTTGCAACTAAAGCAGTATTTTCTTAAGTGATGGTTTAATTCCCTCTGTAAAAGGAGTAACACAAATTCCAAGCATCTTGCAGTACAAATTTTGTACAACTTCATACTGAGTGTAAGTGTCCCTGGTAACTCATAAAGGATTAAGACATAGAGGTATTCTGTCTCCTACAGTTACTAAAAATTAATGGGATAGCTGAAATATTAGTGCACACAAACCAAACATGGTTTTAAG
Source organism: Machaerirhynchus nigripectus (assembly GCA_013397975.1). Taxonomy (NCBI): domain Eukaryota; kingdom Metazoa; phylum Chordata; class Aves; order Passeriformes; family Dicruridae; genus Machaerirhynchus; species Machaerirhynchus nigripectus. The sequence continues at coordinate 1,117,139 of VZRQ01008003.1, read as the reverse complement.
TTTGCAGTCCGTCCTGGAATTCTAATACATGTATACGTTAAAAGTCAAATCTGTTTCAGTTGAAATGAAAATCAAATTACTATACCTGAAGAAGAAATTTGTTTCTTAGGTGCATGGAACAGAACCCAAACTGTTACAGCTTCAGGATCCTGAAAAAGAAATTTGTTGACTCATCTTATGGGAAGGGAGAGAATTATTAAGAAGAAACAACAAACAAACAAAACACCTGCAAAACCTGAACAAAACTGCTCAAAAAGGTACACTCACTAAAAATCTTTACTATGAACTCAAATATTCAGCACTACCATTTCAGAGAGCAAGTAAAAAGAAGAATCAGCCAACGACAAACTACTCACTTGGCCATCATAGCTTGCATGTATCACGTGATTTACAACTGATGGAGCTGCTGTCTGAGAAACTGCATCCATTTGTTCATTAGAAGTGTTAACCGGTTCCTTGGAAAAGGTGAAGCACCGCCAGGCTACTGCATTCTGTCAAAAAGAAAAAGAAGTATTGCAAGCATTAAATCTCTTATGGTCACTAACAGCAATGCTGACAAAACTGAGAAATGCAAAACAAGTTTTGAATGATCCAAGTAGTTTGGAAAAAAATAATCAAGAATTAGCCTGTAGTTTTGGTAAGCATATGGTAGTCCAGCAAACCCTCCAAAAAAACAGGAAATCATTTTGCAACAAAAGGAGATAAGCAGAGTCTGGTTATCTTAAGCCTTCATGAAGTTTGGCTGTTCAACACCAAACATCACTGGCCCTCAAGACAACCTGATCCACCTTAAGGTAAGGCCAGTCCTTTCCTGTTCCCCTGCATAAGGAAACAAGGCCAGCTCTTCCCACAGCACAAATCAGCAGTCATCCCAGCCTAGCCAAAAACCCGAAACTGCATTGCCAGAGATGCAGAGAGGACAACACTGTAGCCCCTGAGACAGGCCATTATCTAGTATGAGACAAATCAGACAGAGAGAAGAGTCCTGCTTTTGCTCCTGCAGAGGAAGAGGGAATATGTTAAACTTGCTAGTAGCAAGCTTGGCTGCTTGTTTGAACAGTCAACTATTCCATATGAACAGTGGAATATGTCTCCAGCTTCTCAGACAGAAGAGGGAAGCTTCTCCAGCTTCTCAGAGGAAGTTTTAGGCAACACAACCTTTTTCCTATCTGCTGCCCTGTGCTATCAAAGCAAGCATCAGAGGCGGAATCCCATGGATAATCTATAAAAAGTAACCAACAGACATGAAAAAAAACACCACACCTATCCCAGAAGCATTCTGTTGGTACCATTACAGCAGAATCAGATTACCATCCTGTAAAAACTATTTATTTCCTAACTAACAAAAGACTTCTCGGGAACCTTACATCTACTGTCCAAGACATATTTCTTAATGACATGTAACATAAAGTGTTTGGTTATTAAAATTCAGTATCACAAGATGTTAACTTTCACATACAGGAAGTTTACTGTACTTACTGCATTAATAATAAGTCTAATTGGCACAAAAGCATGGGTTTTGTTGATAAGTTTTAGCGGAAGAGCCTTCCAACTGCCAGAAGTCAAGTCACCAAAATCCAGGCAATCTCCTTTTCCGGTTTCCACCTGGTTTTAAGGCAAAGCAGAACTCAAAAGAAAGGAAAACCTTCAAAACACACTAGCCCACAAAAGCACCAGGAAAGAAAGGATGTTATTCACTTATTCCATCCTCTTAATGCTATATCCACATATAATACAAACCTCCTAACAGCAGTAGGAGGAGTCTAAGAATCATATTTTCTTTGGTATTAGAAGGGGTTACAGCCAATTGTCTCTCTCCCATTCATTTTGCCTCAATCAATGAAGCCAATCTTAGTGCAAAGTTTATCCACCAAAATCCAGCACAGAATCAAATTATTTTGAATTATTCAAATTAAAAGTAAGTTTAAACCATAATTATTGCTAGCAAGTAAGAAACGTCAGTTTTGGATACTTAAAAAGTCATTTTAGCAAGCTACAAGTTAAGAAAATAACTAAGGGGCTGTTAATTTTTGCTAGCTTAAACACATTTAAGTGTCATGATCTGCAGCAAGATACAGCTTTTATTTGGTACATTTTCCAATCTCAAGAATATAACAAGGCATGCAGAGATTGAGCATAGGGTTTAAATTTAATTTGAATATGACACAAGTTTGAAGTATATACTATGAAGAACATGGAGAATGGACTACATGTAAGAGAATAAAAAATGCACTAAAAATAAATAAAAATTTATGGAAGAAGCATTAAAAATTATATCCATTCATGTGCATTCATTACTTCTTAGTAATGACACATACTTAGCCCAAAGCAAGTTAAAAGACCACCTTAAATGGAAAAAAAAATATTAGCTGAGCCTGATGACTGAAAATTTCATGTTCATCAACCATGTCACAAACTACCACATAATTTGTTCAGGCACCTCCAAAAGTGCCTTTTTCTGCCTGTCCATACTCTTAAATCTGGGACTACATGAAGTCAGATTTAATTCTTAATGTCACACTGTCTCCCACCTGGTTGTTCTTCATGAAAAGACACAAGACAAAAGCATTTTACACATCCACTTACTTTTAATTTTTGATTAGTCCAAAATAAGAAAGTATTCTCTACAATCATAAACAAGCTAGAGGTAGTAAGAAACTAAAATAAAGCCTACTTGATGTAAAAAATAAAGAAATCCTTACAACTGGAAACAAATGCTTTTTGTTACATTTAATGCCCAATCCAATACAGCTGATACCTAGAAAGCATTAGATGTTTAAGGTCTCATCCAGTCTTTCAACAATGATAAAATAATGCATTTTAACTTACTCTTTTCACACAGAATCCTTCATTTCCAGATAGGTGCTTTTCCACCACTGGAACTTCCCAGACAGCAATAAGTTTCTCAAATTTTTTCTTATATTCCCACTTAAAACATATGAAATTCCAGGTTTCTTTGAGGAACAACCTTGCAATCCTCTTATTTTCCAGTGTCATTAAATTATTCATAAAATTGCAACAACAACAAAAGACCCACAATAAGCAGCTACTTACTTCTAAATTAGGATTTTCAGCAACTGCTGTCAGAACTACCCTGCTTGCCAAAGCTTCTGACTGAACGATTGTCTCGGCATCTGCAGAAACTGGCCAAGACGAGACATTGAGGATACACTGGAAGATCCCCGCATGAGAAGGCAAGAAAAGTATTTTCAGGTCATTGGTAGAGTAGGATCCTACAATGGTTTTGTTCTTGAAAACCAGACACTGATATTTCATAGGATCCATCTGAAAAACAAAATACCTGTCGTTTTCACCAGGCCTTTTACCAGAAGACATTTCCTTCCCAAATACCACATTTATCCAGCACCACTGCTTAACACAGATGTTTTGTATACATTTTTCCTCCATTCAATTAATGCATCTTCATATCCATGGCCTATTTCCATCCCACTCAACTGCAGGCCTTTTCTTTTAATTTAAACAGAGAAGTGAGCCTGAAAGTTACTGAGGTTTCTTTCTACCATCTAAGTGAAAGACTGACAGTGGAAAAATTAGTAAGTAAAACCCTGACTTTTGAGAAAGAACAGCAGTGTTGACTAAGAGTTGACTGAAAAAAATTGGTTTTAATCACACTGTGCAAACAAATGCGTAGATTTATTCATGGAAACAACTGCAAAGCAATTTAATTTTAAAAATCACCTCTTGATACAACAGAATTGCTGGTTACAGAAGCTGCATAAAAGCCCCATGACACTGATTAGAAAATTATGCAAGAAATCATTATCTCATATACACACACCCCATAAATATATATATTTGTACACACATATATATATATATACACACACACACATGAACACATAGAATTGTGGCTTGATGTTCTTTAAAGAGGAAACATTCTGAGAAAAAAATTTCAAAACCAGAAATCATACTCCTGGAAAGGCATGTATAAAGAGCAGTCTACCAAAAACTAATAAGAACAGAAATAACATCAAACACAAAAGTTACCAAGTATAAAGCTGCCAGAAGCTCAGAGCATCCTGTTCTGTTGTTATATTCTTCTCTACTAAGTGTATACATCAATAAAATATTAAATAATTCTGATGGACCCTGAATCTAACTCATTCTCATGTTCTCAAGAATCATGTTACCATGACAATGGAAGTATATAGAATTTGACAAAATTGAAGTGCAAGACAGCCAATTTATGGCCTACAAGCTACCTAAAACCCACAGAACAACCCATCTAGCTTGAAGCCTGCTCCAAATATTTCTCATTCTCCATCACTCAAGATCTCCTGATTTCAAGAAAAACAGGAGCAAACTGCCAAAAATTTTTTAGCCGTAACAGTCCTCAGCATGGATGTTTTCTGGCCTAGGGCTGACTTTTCTTGCACACACAAAGGTGGGAATGAATAACCCACAAACTCAAACCTTCCACACTTCATGCACACTACAATTCTACAAATCAATCACCTCGTGTGGCATTTACCTCACAAAGTCTACTTGTTGAAGGAAGCCAGGTGGCCCGGCTAAAGAAAGTAGCATTGCTTTGTGCATATTAACTATAAAACAGGGAAAAAATTACAAATCTGTAAAGAGGGCCATAATTTTACATATGATATCTGGTAAGATTACAGCATTATTCAGCTTTATTAAAAAAAAAACCTCTTACCTTTTCCCCATTAATTGAAACACTGAGTATTCCAATGCTGACCTGCAACCACCGGTCAGTTGGATTATAAATGCTAAGAACCGTCTGTGATGCAATTCCCACACAACAAGCATTAGGGAACTTCAGTTCTTCTGGTACTTTTATATGTCCTTTGGAAGAAAATACGCTCCTGTTAGTTACAAGTACTCAGAACCAAATCAGAACTCAGGCTGCCACCAAGTTTATGAACTCATCTGACAAATGCTTCATTATGGCAAGGAAACGTTTGACTCCTATAGTTCTCAAAAGAATGTTTTCCACAAGCATGAAATTCAAAATTTCAATCATTTCTAATTTGCATCCTAAAGTTCTACTGTCACAAAAATAAACACTTATGGAAGTGGCACATTCCATGCAGACCCACGAAGTATGTATATACACCTCATATAAAACACTCAGTGATCACAATTTAATCAACTCAGAAAATTTGAACATTTGTATTACAACATCTTGCTTGTATAAAAACAGGCAAGCAGTATTTCACTATTTTAAAATGCACTAATAAGATCAATGATTTGGAACAATCAATAAACAAGCTCTAAACTGTCACAGATTCAAATTTTCAACCCCACTAAGCTTGTCATTTAGACTGAAAGAATTAGCCAGAAAAAAAAGTATAGCAAAAAACAACCAACAAGATTGTAGGTTAAAAGAAGTTTCTAAAATTACATTTAGAGCTAAGTCTAGATACAGAGTAACAGCAGAAAGGACAGAAGAAACTTGGCAGCTTGTCTTTCCCTTCATAACCACAGGGTTCAAACTCCTAAGGAGTTTTGGCCTTCACTGACTGCTAATACCAAATTAGGCTGGAAATAGAAATGTCCTCTACTTTCCAGATAAAATACAACGGAATTTCAAGAGCATGAGTTGTCTTGCCTAGTTTGAACTGAAGCTAGGATTTCTCTTCCTCCTATGAAAGGTAGTTCTAGATCCTTTACACAAACACAAAACTACTCAATATTGAAGAATGCTGAAATTCTCCTAAATTATGAGAAATGGTTTTTTAAGACCATTAGGGGAGCTATAAGAATAGACACTGGATTCAGAGAATATCATTAAACTAGGAAAACTAGTAATAGGGTTTGCATAAACAATAATTGCAGTTACAATTAGTACCATTTTAGTTTTATTTACTATAACGTAAGCAACATCACTATAACCATTCCTGTCCACAGCTGTATTTCAAACACACTGTAGAAAACACACTTACCAATACCTGGTGACTTTGACAACTCCCACTCACTTCTGCCAACTCCAAGAGGTTGTCCAGTACATGATTTCATATTTAAGATATTATTATTCCATGAAGTAGGGTGTGGATTATAAAGTGAAACTGCACCCAAAGAGCCAGGACCAATATTTGGACCTAAAGGAATTCCTAACATAAGCGGATTCTCAACATGTCCTGCTGGAATACCAGAACAAGGAAGCCCTGCTGGAAGGCCAAAACCTGCAGAACTGCAGCCATGAAACTGAGACAGAACTGCATTTCCTGCAGGTTGTATAGTTCCCAGATGCTGCTGTGCAAATAGAGTTGTTGCAAGAGAATGCCCTGTAAGCAAGGTGGGAACAGAAGAAGAAATTGCTTGACTCTCAGAGGTAGTGACATGGGATTTAACAGTTGATATAGGAACACCATGTTCACCAGATGAGTTTTGATTGCATGGCAAACAGGTGTTTAATCCAGAATAAAGAGGTAATTTCAGAGATGGTAATCCTTGTCTCTGTGCTTTGTTTGTTTGATCCTGACACACTTCTTGTGCATCAGTGTTGACAGAAAGTGGCTGAAAGGTGCAGAGTTTACTTGGTAAGGCTGATTTAACATGGTCTAGTTCTTCATGATTTGCTGGTGCATTTGAAGGAACAGATGGAAGCTGCTTTTCATTCTTCAGAAAACCTTCCTTGGCCAGTTCTTGGTCCAGTACAGTATCAAGTTTTCTTTGAAGACCAGCACGTTCATTTTCTTCTCGTTTCTGGTCAATACTAAGTACTGCTTCTTTTCTATTTCTCTGACATGAGCGGTCCTCTAGATTTTCCTTTGGGTGTTCCTGCAGAGGAGTTGGGCTGGCCCGAATTATTGTTGTGCTTAGTTCACCAGAATTTTCATCCTAGTAAACAAATATAACATGCAGTATTACATATTTTAGAAAAGCAATAGGGTACGTAAAGCAGACCTTAATGCTGGTACTGCCTGTTCAGGAAACTTTCCTGTCTGATCCTTACTGTATTGCCATCCAATATAAATAAACAAGTTTGTTTTGTCTGAAGTTTTACTTTTGTAACTGTGGCTCTTCACCTTGAAAAAAGAAAAACGTGCAACTTCAACCTGTTTGCTATTCTAAAGACATATCCTACTGGGTCTGGCCAAGATAAGAGTTGATTTTCTTCACAGCAGTCTCTGTGGTGCTATATTTTTAGATTTGTCTTCAAAACAAAACTGATAACACACCAGACACACTTGCCAGATTAAAAAAAAAAAGAAAAAGAAAAAAGAATGGTCTCGAACCAAATCACTAACCCACTAACCAAAAAGGATTCAAGATGCATGAAAATGAATTGACACAAACATTTTCTTTGTGCACTCACACAAAGAAACCATTCAAGCCCAGAGACCTGACATTTTGACAGGTATGGTGTAGCTGGAATGAGCACTCATATTTACACAGACATGCATGTAAAGTCAGAAAGGTTCTTCAGGTTTTGTCTGTCTGTTTTTTAAAGTTCCATCCACAATTACTTTGGAAGCGGGGGGGAGGAACATAACACAGATTCCAGATTCCAAGGAATGCAGAAATTCAGATAAAAGATTGACAATTATTTTAATCAGCGTAAGACTGCAAGTCTGAACACAAATTTCACCCTCAGTGTACATTCTTTTCTAAAGCAATAAAAGCAGTCAGAATGACTGTCAGAGGTAGAAAATTATAGTTTCAGTCCTGAAAAAAGTAGTACAAGCTACATTATGTATTTATAAACATTTCTCCAGAAAAAAAACAAACCAGGAAAAGTATTCTCCTAACAGCTGAAGCTGAACAGGAAGGGAGCCTCAGGTATGATGAAAGCAGAGATAGATCTTGCAAAATACTACTGGAATACTGCACTACATTCCAAGAACAGAATGACTTAATGAGAAATTATGGAAAAAAAATTAAAGGAAAAAAACCCATCAACTCTAACATTTTCAAAAGTTCCTAGTTTTTTGATTGTTTTACTATGTTTGTATTTATTAGAGTGTGTGCCTTCAGTACAGTTGATACCAAAATTCAAGTTTCTGAAAAACTCAGAAGCAGGAAAGAAGCAGAATACCTGTTCGCTATGCACAGCATATCCTAAACTGTTTCAAAACCCTTAAGGCTTTTCTAATTTAGAATTACTTTGACCTGTAAATTTTGGTTTAGGGCCAAAGGGGAGGTGCTGGTTTGTGTTTCTTACCCATGGATTACGTATCACTGCTGTGTTCTTACGGGTACTGCCAGGTGCAGAGACATAGGTTAACCTGCTCATGCTTGGACTCGAGTAAACAGACTGAGGTAGCACATTCTCTTTGCAAGGAGATTCCTGACAATGTGATGGACAAGTAAAGTCCTTTTCAGACCTGAAAAAGAGATTCAAAGTATGCCAGTATTAAAATATGTATTTATAATGCCGCCCTCAAAAAAAAAAAAAAAATCAATGTTACACATTACCTACAGTATTCTAAAAGTCAACTTACTTAGCCATTCTGTTAAATGCAGTCAGGAAAAATGAGAAATCAGCTCTCAACCTTTACAAGTTCTGGCTTTGATGTACATAAAACTCATTTTCATTCTATATAAATCCATATAGGTAAAGCATCAGAGTTCCACAATTGAACTCAGATGCTAAGGCCACAAAAACAACACAATTTAGTGAAAGAAAAAGAGGTGAATCAATATACTTGTATCTAATTAGATTAAAAAGTCAAATGAAATCTTTCAACCTCCCAGGCATCACACATTAGTTTCCTATTCACTGCTGAGATACTCTTCATTTCCAACACCTGAAAAGACAGGATCTCTTACCACTTTGTTCAACAAGACAAGCTAACATGACAACACTTAAAGTCACTGACAATTTTAACTTGAAATCCTAGTATCTATACAACATCCCTGCAAAAATACATCTACTCCGGCAAATATTCATTTCTGAGAAATCCCACACAGTCTGTAATTCTAATAACACATACAAACACAAACTGTAGTTAAATACCAAACAACGCACTTAAAAGTTAAGTCAGGGAAATCAGTTGCCTCAAATAAAATTTTTTAAGACTGCACACAACCATTAGCTACTGGCCATGTTTATGTTTAAGACTATAGAATTAATTTAGTTGTAATCTTATGACACCTTGTTATGGGAGCTCATTTAAGAAACATTGTTCTTTCAGTTGCTAAGAAAACCTTAAACCTTGGACACAAGTACGTATCAAAATACAAAACAGTCAAAAGCAATACAAATATTTCTATCCATCCTCTCCCACAACAAGCAATGATACAAATCAGAGAACCAAATGGAGTGAAATACTTTCAAGTTTACAAAACACATCTTCATTGGTCTGTAGAATGTCCAGCTTAGTGTATAATGAAGTCTTAGCCCAATAAAGATCTTCTATAAATCTAGATCAGAGTCAACATTCAAACTAAAACATGATCCCTCAACAATCTTCACAAAGCACTAATTCTTATAATCTGCACCAAGAAACTTACCCTGAAAATGCTGTTCCAGAAGTCTCACTAGGAGAAGAATGAATCAGAGGTGAAGTTGAAGGTCTGAAGCTATACTGCTCATCCTCCAGAGGTAAGTCACATTCTGGTAGAATGGGTTTATGCTCTGGCAAATAAACAGAATTTATTAACAGTATTTATTCATGGTCAGGAAACAAGTTTACTGTCAAGAAAAGCCTTTTCAACAACCAATTGCATTTATATAGGTTTACTTACCAGTACTATGCTGGGAAGATGAGGAGAGCTTCTCAAAAGTTACATGTTTTGCATTCCCACCACAAGGAGTACTGGCATCCTTGTTTTTCTTCTCTGTATTGGCATTTTGCTTCCTCTCATCATTGTTCAATTTCTGCATAGACTTGGTTGCTGTAGGACTTACTGAGACATATTTACTAGATTGCTTGGCAGGTTTTAAGTTGCTGAGGGCTGGAGTACTTCCTGCACTTCCCTCCACCAAGTCATTACATGGTTCAGGAAGAGCATTTGCTCCTTGATCTATGGTTTCTCTGTCTTCCCCTATACAACATGTACTAGTGCTGTTCTGGTAAGCAAGCAGATTTCGCTGTGCCACTTCCATTTTGGCTGCTAAGGGAATTCCACGTGTGTGGGTTTCATTTCCATTAAGTGTCTCTGATCTAACATCAGCACCCATTGACTGTAAATGTTGACTATTCACCAAATCTGACAACTTTTCTGAATATTGAACATTACCTGCAATTACATCTTCATGGCTGGGAATACCAGACAGACTAGAAAAATTGTGACTGTCACTTTCTTCAATAAAATAATCCAGCAATCGCTTCTCTATTCCTTGCTGTTTGCTATGATTATTCATCAAGTCTTCTGCAAGAGCATCCTTATGTTTACCTTTACCCAGTAAAAATGTATCAGATGTAAGGTTCTGGACAGATGCTTCGTGTTTCACAACACTCTCGTATACACTTTCGTGTCTGTTCTCATCTGTTTTTTTGAGGTATTTTTCCATATCAAATGCACTATTTTCCTCATTGCTGGATAATATCTCATTAGCAGAGAGTTCAGCCTCTTTAACAACTCCAGGAAGGACACGTGTTCTTTTACTTTTATTGGAGAGTGCCATCATCATAGCAGCTAGCTGGGAAGGTTCAGCACTGGTGGAGGCGTTAGCAATAGCATTTGCAATTGTGGTGATACTCAAGACAGAGTCAGAATGATTAGATAAGCTATCCTCAAACTTGTCTTTATGAATTCCATCCTACAACAAAACGAGTTAAGAACCACAGTAAGAAAATTTTTGTTTAGTGTTTTGTTTCTTGTTTGCATTTCAGGATATGGCAACATATTAACATTCTTCATTGACACACTCTTAAACACCTGTCAAGAAGGAACACTATCATAGACACAATTCTCATTCTCCTGATTTTTTAAGTCTACTCCACAAAGGCTTTTTTAGATTAAACAAGTATTGCCTGCTAGGAAGCCTTAGTTCCTGTGAAACTTTTAAAATCCTAAAATGCTTTAGTTCAGTTGAAAGAACTGGGAGTAAAATCCTATCAGGGACAAACAGCAGAGAAGTTACCATGACCAAATATACAGTAAGTTCCCAATTAATTTAAATCATCTGCCTCTACAGAGAGAAGACAAAGCTATTCTTACAGCTTTCTCTATCACTCAAGTCTGATTTCTTCTTTAGTTTTCACATTGGGTATTCTCAGCAAAGGGTATGGAGTAGGTAAACAGCTACGTTCAGAGCCCAGTTTCTATCTCTCTCTGATGGACACAGACTCAAGAAGAATTGATAACACCTGTCCTCCTGTAGATATGCATGCATGACTTCACAATATCCTCATTAAAAGACAGATGAGGCATAGAGCAGACAAGTACACATGACTGGACTGAAAACTAGCTGAACTGCCAGGCTCAAAGGGTGGATCAGGAGCACCAAGTCCATCAGGAGGCCAGTCACTCACTGGCAGACTATCCTGGGGATCAAGACAGGGGCCAGTACTGTTCAATAACTTCACTAATGATGTGGATGATGGGGCAGAGCGCACCTTCAGCAAGTTCCATCATCATACAAAACTGGGAGGTGTGGCTGATAACGCCAGGAGAGTCAGCTGTCCTTCAAAGGGACCTCAACAGAAAAGAAAAATGGGCTGAGAAGTTCAAAGGGAAGTGCCAAGATCAGCTCCTAAGGAGAAATAACCCCAGGTCCCTGTACAGGCTCTGGGCCAACCAGCTGGAAAGCAGCTTGGCAGAAAAGGACTTGAGGGTCCTGGTAGACAGGAAGTTGACCACAAGCCAGGTGAAGAAGGTCAACAGCATCCTGGCCTGCATTAGGAGGAGCACCGCCAGCAGGCTTAGGGAGGTGACACAGGCAGGGAAGGTAGATTTATAGGACTGACAAATTGAAAAGACACCTTTTTTAAGACTTGCACCATGTTCATATTCTTAAATTCTATCAACTGAAAGATTTCATTCCCATGCTAAAGTTAAGTTGTTTCATTAAAAAAAATAGAAGGGGAAGACATAGCTGAAATTCAGAAATTTGATCACAGGACATACGAGTCTCTGAAAAACTATAGGCTGACAGACTGAGCAATTCCAAAAGTGAAGTTAGAAGAAAAAGGAAAATGAGATGGTGGTAGTAACATCTGACTTACTACAGGATCATGCCATTCTAATGAAACTATACTAAGAAACAGGGGCACCTACTAGGATTCAAATGATCAGTATAAGAAGCAGTGAGCTGATATGAAAGTCCAAATTTAGCTGTATTCAAAGAAACAACAATACTTGGAGTAATTTGAATTTTGTTTCAGTTCAGAGGTGCACTTTAAAGAAAAATACTAGAGAAATACCTTTGCTTTACTTTTGGTAGCAGCTTCTGTATTAATGTTTTCATGTATTCCAGCAGCAGTATCCACCCTATGCCCTGAACCTTCAGTGCTGGTAAAATTTGCATGTTCTTTTGTTCGTGCTTCTAAGTCATCTAAGAAAAAAAAAACAAACAAACATGGAATTAATTTACAGTAAGGAAATTGTCTAAAAACCTTCATTTTTGGGACATACATGCTCCCTTAATGCCCCAGAGAAAAAAAGAGTTGTTCCATAGTTACCTGAAAACACCTCAGACAACTGTGAAATCTCTTGGGCAATGTCACCTCCTGATGAATCAGACTGCCTTAGTAAAGCAACAGGCTGCCTTTTCTTCGGGGATGTAATATAGTAACCAAAAGATGGCTGTAAAAAAACATCCCAGAATATAGCATGAGTAAATTTAACAATTAACAAATAGGTTCAATGGGCTTGCAAGGCAGTTTTGGCCCACAGTGCCTGCTCAGTATACCTCTCATACCACCAAGAAATAAGATGTGCCTCGTAGCATTGCAAATGCCTAATCTAAACACATACACTACACTTCCCAAACATACATAAAACAAACTAACAACTGGCATGGCTGAACCCCAGCTAGTGACCAAGTACCACGTAGCTGTTTGCTCACTCCCCACTTCCTCCCGACAGAAAGAATTGGGAAGAATAGGTAAACCTTGTGGGTTGAGATAAGAACAGTTTAATAACTGACACAAGATACAAATTATAATACTGGTAATGAAAAGGAAGGAGAAGGGAATAACACACAAGAGAAACAACGGGCGCACAACACAATTGCTCACTGCCCACAGACCAATACCCAGTTTGTCCCTGAACAGTGATCCATGGCTGCCAGCCAACTCTACCCAGTTTATAGACTGAGCAGGATGTTCTATTACAGAATATCCCTTTGGTCAGTTTGGGTCAGCTGTCCTGGCTGTGCTCCCTACCAGCTTCTTGAGCACCTGCTTCACTGGCAGAGCATGAGACACTCAAAAGTCCTTGATTTAGAGTAAGTACTACTTAGCAACAACCAAAACATCAGAGTGTTATCAATATTATGCTCATACTAAATCCAAAACACAGCACTGTACCAACTGCTACGAAGAAAACTAACTATCCCAGCTGAAACCAGGACACAACTTACTTTCACCAGTTACTCAAAATAAAGAAAAAAAGTACAGATGCTCACATCATCTCTGCCTGGAGGCATGCTCTGCCACTAAGCCTTGGAATGCTTAGGACAGAACATGCCAGCTTTAGCATTCCTCATTACACCAGTGAATTACATAAGCACGTGTGACTTCTTCTGCCCACTGCACATACTTCCCCATTTTTTTTTTGTCTGAAACACAGATGAGATCCTGTCTCCCAACAGCAGAAGAGAGAAGCGCCAGGTATCCAAGAGATGCAAGAAGTATACAGATGTTGGTAAGTCGGAATCTAGATTAATACATTTTTACTGAAGCTGGGCATTGCACATCAACTCTCAGTGGCTATTCAGAGATGCCCTCACTGTTCAAATACCCCTGTCTAAGCAGCATTTCACTCAACTATGTGGATAATTTGCTGGGACCTCCAACAAGCCTCCTGTATATGGTGTATTTTTCTCCCTCTAATCCTACACATAATCGGTTCCTGACCAAAAGGTGAAGATCAACATTCATCAATAACATCAGCCAGCACTTCACATCAGAAATTCCAGTGGGAAACCAGTCAACTCGCACCTGTCACACACAGAGAATTTCCTTCCTAAATCAACTTAGAAAATTAGATATGAGAAAGAACTGGTTACAAAATAACAAAACTAGTGCTAATTCTTGCTTTTCTTGTCTTTTCCTAGAGTCTCAATATTAACATTTAATACATACCCGTTTCACATCACTGCCTCCACCAAGACAACCAAGAGCTTCAGATCTCTGACCAAAGAACTCCCCCAAAGACAAATGTAAATAGCTGGCATCTTTATGAAGATCAGATGTTCTTGGCAGAAAGCAGCTATTAGCAGATTTCCACGAAGTATTTGCTAATTCAGATGCATTTGGACTGCCTATCTTTCCCGCCTGCAGACAAAGAGATTTCATAAGTTGCAACTTGTAAATAAATTAGAAAACTATCCTGCTTGCATTGAGATCATTAGTTACCTGCACAAGTCTGTGTGCTTTCTCAAATTCTTCCTGGTCTTGTGCAATCATAGCTGCTGCTTCAGCTTAAAACCAAAAAGAACATTTATCAAAATAAGGCATTTATAATTATTTCCTGTCTTATAAGCATCATGCAATACAAAATTATTCTTCGTTTCTTGCAAGAAAGGATAACAATAATTAAAGTCCAAAGGAAAAACGGTGGAAGTGAGAGGAGTTGCTTTAGTTCATACAATAGGTACCAATGGCAAATGTTAGAATTCTTTTTCTTTTGTTTTAAAACACTCTTCATGGGAAGAGCAGGAAACACAGAAAGAAGCTACGAACTATAAATACTGATATAATATCACTACAGACTACTATCAACATGAGCTTTCAAATAATTTGCAGTATCTAAAACCTGGAAGCTTTGCAACACCAAATACTGATTTGTTGAAGTGAAAACAAAAAAAAGGAAGAAAGTTTAATTAACATTATTACAAACAAGAGTTAACTAAAAAGGAAGAGGATTACATACAGCCAGTAATGAACTCCTCATTTCTTTTATCATATTCAGACATATTTAAATCTTGTTCTTCATCAAATGCAGTATAATATGCAAGATCAGTCACCCATTTGCCCTCCTCGTTTTGATAGACAATGCTGTGTGGCAAATCACCTAAAAGATACATCAAACGCTACATTATGGATTAAAATAAAAAAGGATATGGCAAAATGTCTTAATTTTGGATTAAGTTCCCTTGCCAGAAGTCTGCAACAAGTTTAAAAAACAGAGCTCAAGTTGCTGCAACTGCAAGCTTAAACTCATTTCATCAGCAAATAAGTAACAGTTAAGCGCAACACACAACAATCAGTTTCTTAAAACAAAAGCAAGTCAGAATTAATTCATGCTACATTGGTTTTTATTACCAACTCCTACAACTAAATAAAAATGCCTAGCTTACAATTTTATTTCTTTTTCCATGCAACAGAATATGGCCACAATTGCATAGACAGGTTTAATGTAAAGATAGTTTGTATGTAAAACATCCTACCTTTGTCTGTTGTAGCTGAACTTAAGTTCTCACAGCTATCCCCAGCTGGAGACAGGTAAGTATCAGGAAGACCAACTTCACATTCAGTTTCATCTGCCTGAGGTGCATTTGCACTAAGAACTTCAGGAGTGGTGTCATGTCCCAAAAATCCTCTTGCTGTGTGCAGCACTTCTGCATCAGAACCAACAGCCTGACAGACAGAGGACTCTACTTCTTGCTTTGGAAGGACATCTGAGACATCAGCTTTATGGCTGTCTATGAACTGAAGATACAGGGAATCTAACCGCAACTCATCAGCTGCACAGGAATCCAGCACATCCCCAGCAGTCATGGAATCCTTTGAAAACAATAATAATTTGAAAAGTGTCAGAAGCACAGTTATTAACTGCATGTACTAAAAGTTCTAGATACAAAACAGTCCAAGTTGACTATGTTTGAAAAACATGCCTAAAACCAAAGTGGTATTATTAATATTTGTAAAGAAAGGCTGGGTGGTTAGCTGAAGATCTAACAAGTTTTCAAACACACTGCCATCTTCTACTACAGCCTTACTCCACATGATTAATAGGAATTTAAATGGCAATTTCATACCATTTGCTGTGGTGCTCTGGGCAGCATTTCTCTTTGCATAGGACATCCAGTTATCCCTTCATTTTGTGAATCTTCATCACTAGCATTTCCAGAGTCTACTCCAGCCACAGCCCTATCACTGGCAGAATCCTGAAAGTTCTCCTTTAAATAAAAAATATAAAATATTTAGATTCCACTAGAATATATATACAAAAGAAAAGAAAAAGCTACAGGGTATTTTAGTATGTTAAAAAATTCTCTAGTAGAAAAGAGATTAACAATACTTTGTTCACTTGCATGGCACTGCCATAGCCAGCACCTCTAGTTAGCCTCTACCACCAAGGACAACAGTTCCTGGCTATGCCAATCCATGCATGTGCCTCCAATGGCATACACAGCAAGAAGACGGGGGATTTCTTCTTATTTCTACTACATCCTCTCATTTCCTTTAACATGGGTACTGCATTATTCCTCTTTCCCTTCTGGCTGACCCACTGTTGGATGAGGGCTCCAAATCAGAGTCACGAGCCATTTGTACCAATCCTACTGTCTATCTACAAGGCAGTGAAGCAGGGACATCTTGCACAAACACAGAATACCTGAGATCAGGGAGCAGAGCTCTGTTATTCTCGCTCTTAAAACCACTTATCCCTTCCTTTGTGTACTGCTATAGCAACTGGCAGCCTATCCAAACTACTTGTACAGGGTTAACATCACTTCCCACACAGCTTGGAAACTCTGATGTCAGTTGGGAAATTTCTGAAATTTCAGAAGCTGCAGTTTAACTGTTTAAATCAATCACACTTTTCCACTCTGGTCAAGCATGAGACTGCCAGGATCACATCCATTGTTGCAAAGCCAAGAAAATGGAACGGCACTTAATCCCTGGCAACCTGTTTGGAATGGAGCTAACTGTTGCTGAAAGGCAAACCACAAGCCAGCCTGCTGCTGCCCTACATATCACTTCCACACACTTACCAGTTTTTCAAGAGAATTACTGACTCTCCTGGAAACACAAGTCTCTATGTTGCTATACACTTAATAACACTTTGGACATTGCTATCCAAGATGAAAAAAAAAAGTGATCAAAAAGATTCTTTATAAACTCATTGTATGATAAAAGAGAAGTGCCAGCATGTTGCCTTAATAGCTATAGAAACAAAAAAATTAAAAAAAAAACAAACACTTAAAACGATTTCTGTTTAAGAATACCAACAAATATAACCACTGAAACTTCATTTAATGTGTTTAGGAGCGACTGGGCATGCTGAGCTTTGAACTTTAAACCTACTTGTAGTAAGCCATTTTCAGAAAGCTTCAGTGCTGCATAGCATTCTGAGAGTTTCTGCAGGTTGGTGTCTCCTCTTATTTCCGGTTGTATCAGCTGCTCAAAATAGGCTTCTAGTTGGTTATCAAAGAATTCTTCATCATCAATATCATCATCTATGAAAAGAGAAGAAAAACACTTTTCACTTTTAAGAGACATTTTATATCACCTGACATACTATCAAAACAACTCCATAATTTACACTGAATACTGAATTGCATGATAAAAATAAAAAGACCAGTTAGCTTCACCAATACTAGAACCCTGAATAGGCAAATATTTCCAGCCAACAACTACCAGCTCCTCAGGAGGGCAATTAAAAGTAACTTCATCCTCTTGAGTGAAAAAAAAAAATAGTATTTTTACTCAGTAAAGTGTTAACCTAATTTGTATATGCTTAACACTCAATTGAAGTTATGCAACATGAAAGAACAAAACAACTTCAAAAGACAGTCATGACATATGTAGATGCCATGCGAGAAATGCATAGCCCTACTTGACTGCAAGGCTACTTGATCTCACAACAGTAAACCTATTGATCACTCTGCCTTCCTCATTGATACATCTAAGAACATGCCCCATCATCCTTGATGTCATGGGCAAAGTCAGCTGCATTAATGAAGACAAGCATGTTTGTCCTTCTGCAGCAGCCACTGGAAGGGCACAGAAAGTTCAAAACTCTTGCTTAGTAATACAGAACTCAAGCTCTCACTCTTATGCCTGCAGGTAAACTAGACTTCCAACTTGGATGTCACCCCACACATGCAGCATCTAAAGAGAGCTGAATTCAAACTCAAGCAAAAGTCCTTTTTAACTGCATGTGGTGTGCTCTTCATCACAGAATTTTATCTCTACTAATCTGAACTGAAAATGTAGCTAGAGTTACCACTTCATTAAATCAATGCCCACATTGCCACCTATATCTTTGATTCACAGTAACTGAGGACTGTCACTTAATTTTTTAGACTAAAATTCCAATTGTCATCTTCTCTGACAAATTCCATAGCCGCCTACTCCTGTTACAATTCAAAAATAGTTCTGCATAGAACAGTTTTCTTTAATATTGTTATACTACTTTTTTATCAGGCACAATGTGATATTAAATACTTAAGTAAAACAGAATCTTTCTTCTCAAGTATGGAATAACATTGAGTCAGAATTACAGACTCAGCTACCAAGAGTTATAAACACACCTACCAGTGGAATCTTCATCTGAGCTTAGAAGAGATGAGAGTTTCTCATTCTTCAAAAAACTTGAAAGGCTGTTGCTAAGATCAACATTTGCGATAGCACCTTCTGTCAGCTTTTCAGAAGGTTCAGACGGACCAACCTGCAAAAAGCACCCATAAAGAAATGTTTCTAGAAATTACTAACTATTGTATGAATTCAGTTCATAATAAACAATTAATGAGGTTAATAATATTGCAAAACTCCGCACACGCTTTTTTAACTTATCCCAGGAAACACTCTAGTTTCAATGGACTTTGCCTGCTAGCTTCCAGAACAGATGCATACAAGAAATGCAGGGATCATAAAAGGGGAAGAGCAAAACAAGCATCTGAAGGACACCAAACTTAAGAAATCTCAAAATAAAGAACTGAAACATTGCATTAAAGAGTTTACACTTGAAAAAACTGCGCTCCATCATTCACTGAGCTGCAATCCCAACTAAAATGTACAAAGACATCTCTCAATAGTTTCCCATGCTGTTAAAACAGTGCTTCTTCAGAAACTGTACACACAGATCCAACCTTTGTTGGAAATTTCTCCAAATGAGCACACTGAATTAATCAAAAAGTAGTATTTCAGCTGAATCTAGCTAATAGCAAATATTCTATCTTTTCTATAGATGAATGATTTTTAAAAACAGCATGTCGTAATGTCTGGTATAGATTTAGTCTCACGTTCTTTGCGATGAACAGATCATCTCTGACACACAGCAAAAAAAGGCAAAGTTCAGAAAGTAAAGTATTTTAAAGGAAAATAAATTATGATTTTCGGAAGACAGCCTGCAAGCATTCAACTGCAGCTCACTGAGCACTGTGGCCCCTACAAAAATCAAATGATAGAAAACTAAATCAAAATACTAGCTGACACATTAAGGAGTATGTGTTGGACAGCATTTAGCTGCAGCCTGATGGACATTTTCCACAACAAACAGAAGACCTCCCATTCCTGTCTGCATTGTATCTCTGCGCCCCGAACTGTCAGCATCTTTAACACACAGCAGATAAAAAGAGGTGAAGCATAACCCTACCTGTCAATACCTGCAGCTATTTGCTAGCTCTGGGGTTGTCTACTTCAATTTCCAAAAGAAGTACAAAAAATTCCTCGAAAGACACTTCACTAAGGTTGACTACAACTGGGATAAAATGCAAGGTCCTTACACTGACAAAGAACTACAAGACAGCGGAGGCTTGGAGCAAACAACAATTTTCACAACTGAGAAAGATTTAATGGAGTCATGCTCCCACTGTACTAATTAAGTGATCTGCAAAATGGAGGCAAAGTGAGGTGTGCCAGTACCTTTATAAACTTAACGTATATATAATGTAAGACAATAAACACAGCTCAATTCCCTCCCTCCTCCTCCCACAGAATTAAGTCTACTACAAGATTAATACTGGAAAACATTTAATTCCACTGTATTTGGAAAAGCTTTTACCTTGCTGTTCTTAATGTCTGGAAGAAAACATATTCCAGCTGGCAAGTCTGAAACATAAGAAAGTGGTGTACATAGTATTTTGGTAGTATAACATGAGAACATAATAAGTGCTAACTATTCTCTAAGGTAGTAAACGGAACCTCTGGAAGGTCTTGGTGTACACCATAGAAAGAACCCAAACGTACACATCACCACAACACCAAACCTTGTATGTTCTTATGACAATGATCTAAAGGATCTTGTTAAAAAGGCAGGGCTTCACCGAGGCTAGAGCTCTAAAAATGATGAGAGATATTTACTGCCTTAAGGATTTCCAGAAGGCAGTGCAAGAAAGTAAGGAGCCACAGTTTGTACAAGCAGAAGGAGGGACAAGTGTTCTGTTCCACTGTTGCATTTCACCTACGGGACCAATTCTTTTTATGGATCATTTTAAGCAGCTTCCACTTTTCCATGTGTTGTATCCACACATAATTCAGTTGCAAGTCCCACAAGACAGACAACACTTTAGACTTGTAAAAATAAGCTTGGGAATATTCTTTTGCTTCCACGACTCTGCCCATACTTCAAAAAAAGTATAGTTTCCACAGAAAGTATTCAAAGCTATTTTTTAATGCATAACCTTTACAGAGGCATTTAAAGACATCTATTATAGAATAGGGCAAGAGAAGAGATGCTAGTTAAAATATAAACTTGCAGCCTTACACGTACTGAAATAGAAGGGGTAGAGAACAAGCTAGATACACTTCTTCCACAAAGTTCCTGGAACTAAGTCAGATTACTAATGGCATTCTATTTATGGTACTATGTAACAAACATTATTTTCATGAATTTCCTGTATAGCTTTGTACTTTGAGGAAAAGTCCAAGAGCATGTCAACCACAAGCTTTCTCTGTTTTCAGTTTGCTCAAATCCAACAGATTACTTTTCAAAACCCATTTATAATCTGCCATAAAACAGTGAAAGGGTCAAAAGAAGACATCTGTAGCATAAAAAGCTAATTACAGTGACAATAAGTACACAATTTTTCTCAAAATTTAATACCTTCCAATCGCTCAAGTGGCAAAACGTCACGTAAGGTACCTTGACTGTGATTTGAATGCTCAATGACATTCTGAGCTTGCTTTCCATATATTGAGTGGGACTCTTTCAAACTAGCACAAGTTGTTTGAGGCTCTTCAATTTGTGTAGCAGTTTCCCTAGAAAGAGAATTATTTCAATTTTAAAAAATCAGTGAGCTACATGGACCATCATCTCTCGAGATACAGATTTGATAGTTCTCCAATTGCTTTGTCTCAGTCAGTTTTTTCCAATATAGGATAGGTTCTAGAGACCTGTCATTTTACAATAAAAGAATACATATCGAAATTACAAGGACTTCAGTTTCACAATCTAAACTGTGAAACAAAGAGTGAAATTTCATACAACATATGCCTCTCTACCTATTTCTTCCTCTCTTTCAATACGGTGTAAAGAGGGACAAGTATAAAGACAAAAGGATCTACTCTGGCTGAGTTCCATGACCCATCTGAGACCAAGTCAAACACTAGACAAGATTTCGCCAAGTCCACAATAATGCCAAGCCTTTTGTTACACTTAATAAGGGACCAAATTACAAAGAACATTATTTACTGAAATTGCATTAAGTTAAATAACAGCTTTTGTAATTATGCAGGAAAGTTATCCTTCACTTCTGGTTTTCCAGAATTTCCACACAGGCTGATCATCTAATCATGCCAGATGTTAAAATTTCCATACTTTTGCTTCAATATTTTAGATAAATACAGGACACGAACCTTTGAAAGTCTAAAATACCACTATTCCATGTTCTGTGTTTTCTTTTCTTACTTGAGTACTATCAAGACACTGACTTCCCCTCAAATCTTGTATTCTTTGTTTTGAGAGGGACACACTGCCTAGGGTGCAATTTTATCAGTGAGAAAGACACACATTGCACTTTGTCACAACAGGAACAAATTTGACCTTGGTTAGAACAATCTATGCAACAGCTTCCAACACTTCCACCACTCAGCAATGCTTTCTCAAGCGTATCACTAACACTAATTATTTCCTAAGAAATACTAACCACTGAGGCTACAAGGAAGGCAAATTTAATACAAATTGTTGCTCCTTTCTGTACGCAAACTGCTTTATACTTACTCAAAACATATTTAAATCAGTGCAAAATGCTATTCACACATGACATGAACCAGAAACATCAGCTTAATTCTAGGTTATGTACAGTAAACCAGGTAAATACAAGACACATTCAGATAACTCAATTAAATACTCATGCTTAGGACACTTTTAATTAGTGTGACAACAAAACAAAAACCTCACGGTCTAGAAAACATTACTTCTGAAGATTCATTCCTGTCATGTACATGAAGTTCAAGTAGTCAACCAAACAGCAGAATGCTGCTCATATAGGGCTGCACAGGCTAAGTGGCATCACTGCAGAGGGTGCTTCCACATGGCCTAGCACTATCCCTCTTCAGAAAACATGGAGGAGCTGTTTTAGTAGGAAAAGCTGCCCAGGCTGCCAAACACTGTAAGCTAACAGGCTAATGCACAGCTGAGCTCTCCAGTTACTGCAGGCCAGCAGTAAAAGCTGCTGTTTTCAGCTCTGCAATTCAGTTCTGAAGTTGCCCATAATTAGCCATATAGTACATATAAATCCACATACTAACTTACTGGTATCTGTATTTTAGGACAGAATTAGATTTTAACTACCTCACTTACATGTCATCATGAAAGCAGAGGGAAAATCTTTCCACTGGCTCAGGATCTGACTGACTACTATGAGAAGATCCCGATAGAGGTAAATGTTTCCCTTCTAAATAGGATGCACAATCGTCAGAAAGCCTGTAAATGTAGGGAGGAAAAACACACATCAGAGTCATTCTAACATGCACTGCTCCTGTTTTCCAAAGAGCTGGGGGAAAAAAACCCATACCGATGGCCACTTATTTCCTGTAAGTTAAGTTATTTCAATATGTTAGCATGTTTTAGCTAATCTGTATTTACAGATACATATACGTCTCCTGAATGATCCTCTCCAGTCTTCTGTAGCTCTTTAGAGAAACACCACATTATAGTTTTCAGCGGCTAGTGGTGTCCTTCTGGAACACACACTTCTGGAAAGACAGGGTATGAAAGTTTCATCTTACTTGTTGCTAAATAACAGAACAGCAGTTAAGTGCAAAGGCTTCAAATTGTTACTCTTTGCTCTAGTCCTTGTTGAGCAAGTTTTAATTCTTATACATAACACTAGCTCCTACACCTTCTAAAAGTAGCCAGATTCAGGTAAGTTCAGTGAACAGTTAACAGAGTTAAGAGAACACACATGTAAAAAATATATTATTCTCTACACAACTTCAAACTCAAGTATACTAAGCAGAAGAGCTGAGTTAAAAGACACTTGACTGCTACCAGTCTAAAAATTAAATTACTCTTAAAAGGCAATTTTTATTGATATTAATTATTTTACTAGTTACAAATTAAATGCAGATTTTGCACTGGTGATACAGACAATCCTGTTTGCTGATTACTGAGATACTCATTGGTAAATAGTTTTATTACCGACCAAGTAATCTAATTAATTTTTACTCTCCGGAGTTAAATGCTTCAACTCTTTTTTTTTATATTACTGAGTGGCACTTACTGACACCCTCACCTGTTGTCACCGCCCGCTTGGCTCCTGGCAACAGTGGAGGCCGCCACAGGTAACCCCGGGTTGGAGGAGACGGTGACATTCTCAAAGACGACACTCGCGCTGCTGTTCAAGGAATGGCCCAAGAAGCTCGGGAACGTCTCGTCGGCGATATTCCTGAAGTCTTCCATCATCCTGCACACGCTGCCTGGAACAGCACTCAGCCCGGCAACACCATCAGCCCCGGTCCGGCAGCATCTGTAAGCAGGACCCAAACAGCTTCGCACTTACACAAGGCAACGCACTTTACTCTCACATCACTGACAATATTCCTGGGCAGTCTTGAGCACAAACGTGCTCAACAACCATTCCCAATCCTCTCCCGACCAGACTTTTGAGGGACACACTTTCACAGCCTTCTTGGGCCGCCTAAAAACAGCGGTGCTCCTGCGAGTCACAGAAGCGCCGCTGCGAGACGTGCCAGCCTATATTTAGCCTGTAAAGCCGCCCGGACCGAGGCAGTCCGAGCCTGCCTTCCTCCCTTCCCGGCCCCCCCAGGGAGCACCTGAGGCGATACCAACTCTGTGTGACCACCACGGGCCGCGGCGGGAAGGCTCCGGCTGCTCACCGGCCACGCTCCGCCGCGCAGGCCGGAGACGGGGGAGCGGCTGGAAGCCGACGACCCCCTTTTTGCCCAAACAGGAGGGGGAGATGGGCTCTGCTCTTCCCGAGGGTCCCAGGAGGAACGGGAGCTCTCGCGGACAGACGGATGGACCGCCAAAACTCGGGATCCGCCCCGCGCCGCCGCCGCAGCGCCCCCCAGCGGCCGGGCGGGCACCGTTACATCGCCGGGCGCGCAACGGAAACGGCCGCGACACCGAACCCCCCCGGCTCGGCCAGGGGCGCGTGCGCAGCGGCGCCGCGCGCGCCTCCCAAACTTTCGCGATCCCTCCCGCGCAGCCAATGGCAGAGCCCCACAGGGAGCCGGCGATTGGCCGGGCACGGCCCGCGGCGGGAGGCGGGGACCGAGAGAGTTTGGGGAGAGGCGGCGGGGGCGCTGATTGGGCGCGGAGCGAGCGGCACCGCCCAGCCCCGCCCCCGGCGGCGTCCCCGCGTCCGTTAGGCGGGAACGGGGGGTGGCCGTTTCCCGGGGGAACGGGCACGGGGGGCCGCGCGCTGGGCTCCGACCGGGGGCGGTGCGGGGAAGGGGATGAGGTCATCGGTGCTCTTGGTTTCGGGTATTTGCTTTCAGACCGGCCAGGTTTGGATCTCGGTACCAGTGAGTATCTCCGGTTCTTCCAGGGAAGGGGCTGCTGAACATCCCGGCCGACCCTGCTGTCCCCGTCCTACCTAAAAACGAAAAAAAGAAAGCTTCGTTCGGATTAATTCTTGTGACGTTGTTTATATTCCCGGCTTTGTTTTCTGTCCTATTTTTGCCATCTGAATCAGTGAGGCTGACCAACAGAATCGTTAGGGTTGGAAGGAACCTCTGGAGATCATACAGTCTCACCCCCCTGCCAAGGCAGGGTCACCAGAGGGAGACTGCGCGACTTCCCTGGGCAGCCTTTTCCAGTGCTCTGCCACCCTCAAGGTAAAGAATTTCTTCCCCATATTGAGGTGGAACTTACTGTGTTTTAGTTTATGTACAGAACATGGAAAATTTAATTTCCATGCAAAAGCATACGTCACATTTTTTTAAGTAGAGGATGAGAGCGGGTGCCTTCCAAACGTGCGCGTGTGTGCATGTGTGACAACTTCAACAGATCTACATCAAATTCAGTGCTGTTCAGGATGTTTTCACAATGCACTTCTACAGTTGTATCCCTGGTATGGAGAGTACAAAAATCTTCAAGAGTGAAAATCCACGTTTGTCATAATCAGAAATTTATACTCATTCAAGTATGTTCAAAACAACACCAAACAACAAAAGCAAAAGGGCCATACACAGAAACCACAAACACACGCACACAAAAACAAAGAAAACCACCAAAGCCATCTCACAGCTACTACCAGACCCAAAAACTTCTAATCCTGGAAGTTTAGGCTGAGATGCGCTCCAAGCACAGAAACAGTAGAAGGGCTATTGCAGGTACTCTTTCAGAAGAAGAAAAGGGAGACCAGCCTTACAAAGTGCTGGATACATTTAAAATATTGCGAGGACCTGCTGTAATTATCCCTTTTAAAGCCCTTCTATAATCTTCCCTCCTAGAGTTCTGCTCCTTATGTCCAAAGGTCCAGATCCTGTACAGAAGTACAGTTCACAGGCTTGAGTGACAGGAATAGAGGGAAGCATGAGTTTGAGGAAGTGGAGGTGGAAAGTCAAGGATATGGATCAAAGGGTCCTGGTTTGGAGAGAGGTCAATACAAAATAGCAGGCAGGGGGCAAGGCAGGCATCAGCCACAAAACCAGCCCGAGTTCATTTGCTGAGGTTAAACTTGGCCACTGCGTTTGAACATGACTTGTTTATTTACACTGAAACTAACAGAACGGTTCCATTAGCAAGTGTGCTGCAAAGTGTGCAGTCTTACAAGCAGTGTGACTGGAATTAGGATATCCAATAATAATACACGTTCATCACAGAGGAAAATAATGTGACCATGCTGAATAAACGATAAGCAATGCACTACTAGAAGCTGCAAAAAATTGTCATTACTGTAACTGATTATTCTGTGACCTCTTCAAGGGTTAAGACAGAAATTTTTCAAGTGGCTCAACACTTCAAAAATATGTTCCATTGCTTGCATACCCAGAAACAGTTTGTTCTGGTTTAGGAATGAATCCCAGTATCAAAGTGTTGGTAATTTTTTTTTCAATTATTTATTCTCCCTCAGAAGAATAGTTACTTTCCACCCCCCATTTAAGCCTTATCTTTTAATCATTTAACATTTCTGTTTACCATACAATGTTGGCTTGGTTTTGTGTTAACTTTTTCTGGTAAAAGGTATAAAACTTTTTTTTTTTCTTCCACACTTCTCTTCCTGCTGGCTGGAAAATCCAGCCTCTCTCCACACATGTTCAGCAAGAACACCCTAACACCAGTGTACCTCGTGGGTTTTTAAATTAAAACTTGATTCCTCAGAGAGAAATAAAGAAAAAAATACGGTGGATCTGAGCAAATGAAGTTTTCAGAATACAAGTAAAACTCACAGGAACTTGTCACTTTGGAAAAATGCAGGTTGCCCTCTCCCTTACCTCATAGTAGTGGTCTAGTCCAAAAAATAGGGTAAGACCATTTTGAGGCACATTGAAATACATTATTTCGCTTCGGGTTTCTGCTGCACAGAGGCCTCCTCTTTCCTTCCTCCCCCCAGGATGTGCCTAACAAACTCAGCACTCAAATCCTGTGCAGTAATGCTACTCCTGGGCAATACCATGTATTCTTTGTCCAGCATTATCTTCCTGCCTGTCTGGCACCAGTCTGAGTCAGTGCCAACACACTGATTCACAGCACTGATGTTCCTGTGCTGACACATCAGAAAAGACATTTGACATTTTTTAAGCCAGCACTCTTTTTTCAAAATGTCCTGATTTAATTCAATCACTGGAAAAGAATTGAGAGGTAATGTGAAACCCAACAGCTCTAGCAGTCTCTGGAGACCTTCAGCACCCCCATGGCAAAAGTTGGGGCAGACCCTGCGGCACAGAACCAGAATATGCAGCTGCACATCCAGAATGGCACAAAAGCAGAGCTAGAATGGACACCTGAATCAAAGAACCTCCTTCATCAGGAGGTTCATTCATCAGAACCTCCTTCATCCTATTAAAAAAGAAAAAAAGCCTATTAGAAGGAAAAGCATATGCATACAGACCTTTCAGAACAAGTTTATTAGTCAACCACAATTATAAAATTTAAATATTTATACAGCAAGGTGGAAAAATCTTAAGTAACCAAACACTTCAAATTATTTTGCTGCAGTATACACAGGAATGGTTTTGTTTCTTTAATGAGTTGATCCAATATCATTCTTCACTCACAAGTGTCTTGAAAGCATGTCTACTTTTGAGAATGTGTTTCACAAATAAATGCAGTATACAAAAAGAAAAAATTAAAGACCATACTTTACTGAGTTCAAAAAAGAGAAGGAAAAAAAAAAAAAGAAAAAAGGACAGGCACATTGAAGTCAGCTACTCCATAAAGAGCTCATGGCTAATACTGTTTATATGTGTTGCCATAGTTTAAAGGGTACAAATTAAAATGGTCCTCTGATACACAAAAAACATGTTCTAAATGTTTGTTTCGCAAAACATGCATGAAGTTCCCACATTTTTAAAAAAAGTCTTCTGTACCAGAGAAGGAATACAAAGGCAGCCAGAAACTGAAGCATTCACAAACACCAGAATAAGGCCCTTCAGAATTTATTTAAAGAAACATATTAAACCCCTTCATTCTCAGGTAAAAGATTAAGAGGCCGAGATACACATCGTCTGCGAGGGTGAGGATACTGGAGGTTGGTAGTGTCAGCATCACAAGACTGCTCTATCAGAGGAGGAGGAGGAAGGAGCTGGGCATGACTGGACCATCTCGATCCAGCCCGTGGGGAATCCAGAGGGGGAAAGAAATACCTGAAACAATTAAGAAAGGAACAAAACACCAAAACAAAAAACCAAACAAAACAAAAAACAAAACAAGAAAAGAAGAGAAAGGTAGTAAATACAAGGAGAACCAAAGGGGAGAAAAGACATGCTGGAAAAAAAAAAGGCTTTAGTATATCCATGCCAAAACCAATAGAACATAATAGCAGAAATCAAGGCTTGTAATTCAAAACAAGACAAATCTGGAAACTGTTCTTTAACGCAAAATAATACAGTCTTTTCCACTGAAATTCATTGAAAATAATACCAGTCATAGCCTTAATACACATTTTTACAAAAGAATGGATTGCTTTGGAAATCAAAGAGATGGTGTAGTACAGCTATTAACAGGCTTTCATTCTCCCAGAATTTCTGTGATTTGTTAACAGCTTTCAGTAATGTATATTTTGTGTCACAAACAAAGCATTAAATATTATCAAAGTACATTTTCTGCATATGAATCTAATTCAGATTACCTTCACAGCATTTCTAGAATAGACGTAAAAACATAACTGTTTTTACATTATTAGTATACATTTACAGAGAATAACTACTTTGAATGAAATACAGTCTTTGTACCTATTTACATATTTCTGCAAAACCCTCAGTGTAAATTCAAGATTCCTGGTGAATGCAAGATTCAGAATTATGCCACTCCATGTCATTTTGCTGCAGTTTTTATTAGAACTTACCCGTAATACTTGTTAATTTTAGTGTAACTATATTATGTTTTCTGTCTTGTTTACAATTCTGTGGACTTACATCAAGGAACAGCTATCAGTTAATTAATGAAATTATGGAACAATTAACAACAAGCTGCATTTTGGTTTATATCTTTGTATGGCTAAAGTGTTTGCATTTTTTAAGGATACTATGTTTAGAGAATTTAAGTACTCCATGTAATTGTAATTATTACCATAGGAATGTACAAATACATATCAGAAAAAGTGCTTCTCTTAGGATGAAGAAGTATGACAGTACTTAACAAAACATTTATTTGAAGTCATACTAAAGAATATAAGTGAAACAATACCGAACTACTAAAAGCCATTATCTGTACAATTGTCAAAACAGTTTTCTTACTCCTTTAGAACTAACAGTTGTATATATTACAAAGCAGTTACAACCTTGTAATGTTTAGGAATCTTAATCAAATGCAAAACAAATTGGTTCTTAAAACAATTTTAATGAAAGTTATTGTAATAGTCATTTCCCTCCTCCCATCCAAATCAAGGACAAAAATTCTTGTTTTAAATCATGAACTATCTTTTAATTTGACAAGCTTTCAAAAATACGTTCTGATGGAACTTTTGGGGGTTGGGTTGTTTATGTTTTTTCCAAACAAGATGCCTCTCCAAATATTTTTCTATCAGGCATTCCATCAGTATCAAACTGTGCAGGCTAGTACAAAAAACGCACACAACGTGTTTTAAAAAGGCTTTTTGAACAGCATTTAGTAGTTAGCAGGCTGCTGGTGTCTTGGGAGAGGTCAAACGGCGTTGGGGAAGGGAAAAAGGAGTTCGTTTTCCATTCCTGTGTGCATGCAACAAGCAGCAAAACACCAAAGTTACTCCAGTTAGCTTGGTATCAGCTCTGCTTTCTGTTAAAAAGGACATAATACAAATGGAGAATGGAAATTGTATCATAAATCTAGACACACAATTACATCAACATAATAATACAGCCCTACTGGTTTATTTCCTAACAATCTACATCACCTGTTCTGAAAGTTGAGTACAAATCCACTTTGGTCATTGTGCTTTTACAATCTTTTTCAGATCTTCCTGTCCTATAGCTGTTCTGAGTGTTTAAATGCATAGACATGAACCGTCTAGCATGTACAGTCAAAGACAAAAGAAGTTATGTGTAGGATACCTATTTAGTCAAATGTCAATGCATAAATCTTTATCAGCATGTCAACACTAACACAGAAGTTAGCGACTGTGCTTACACCATTCAAGTCAATGTTGTTACAAAAGAAAACACGCAGCTAACTGTATCTTTTACAGTAAGCCTTAATCCTAGGACAAGACATGGTATGTCTGGAAATTCCACAGCCACTGACTTAATTCTCGAATTAACATTTTGTTACAAATCGGAAGCAAGAATAGGTTATTAAAAACCAAAACAAAACACCTTCCAAAATATAGAGCAACGAAGGGAGTCAAAAATAATGCTAGAAATTTCAGTTTCACAATGGCTTAGTACCACGTTCAGGGACAGGAGAAGAGCCACCAGTGGGGTGGGGCTGGGTAGTCTTGCTGGCAGCACAGTCTTAGATAAGGAGACTGTGAAACCACACCCTATGCTCAAGAGGTGTAAAACAGCCTGCATTTCCCCACAGGAGCCCAAGCAAATACAGCTACACAGCTCTGGATACACCATTTCCACAGCAGGGCTGCATTTCATTTGCTACACTGCAAGTAGAACCTGGAACCATGCTCAACATAATTCTGCTGCCCTTTCTTGTAGGGACCGGACCATTACCACTTCTTGTGCTCCCATTTATCTTGTGAGGAAAATGTGAAACCCCTTCTCTGTTCAACAAGGTTAGCGATCTTGAACTCCCATTCAGGATTGACTGCTGAAAGGGAAGGAGGGGGCAGGCTGGTTCTACTCTCCAAAAGCAAACTTTACTGATAAGCATTCCAAACTGAAACACAACCCACATGAGTAGCTGCACATGGATGGACAGGGAAGCTATCCCAAAGCATTTGAAACAAAGGTGGCCACAAAACTTGGAAACTGCTGCTATAGAATCTGGCTTTACATAGGACATCCTTACATAGGACTTCCAATCCTGTAAATCTGATTGTACACACTGCAGCATACAGATGCAGGACTTGGCACGTTTCTACATTTCAGTGTGTACAAATTAAAATGTTTTTTCAGAAGAGGCAGTAAAATTTACCCACTAAACAGCAATTGTTACAGAAAAAAACCCTAAGAGAGATTAAGGCAAATTTTCTGCAATACGAATGCCACATGAGGAAGATTAAAAATACCACAAAACTTATATTCAATTTGATGCTGCACACCTGCAAAAACCAAGTAAACTAACACTAACATTTTGACTATTGAAACCACATGTTAGGGAGTAGCTTTTCCTCCTTCCCTTCTGCTACATTATCCCAGAGAAAAATGGAATTTGTTGCTGGTATCTTTGCTTCACTTTTAAACATGTATCTAAAACAAAAGGGCAGTTACACACCAATAGGATGAAGTTTCTCCTTCTTTGAAACTATTTCAGAAACGTTTTTAAGAATGTGAAAGGACTAAAAATGAAAATAGTTGTTTACATTGCTTATTTATGCCCGCTGATTCAGTATGACTTACTGTTTTGTTCATTTTCCTCTTAACATGGCATAACAGACAAAACCAGAGAGCAAAACCAGAAGAGCTTGTAGAAGTACTCATGCAATAAATGATATTGCAATTTATAAACATGTAAAACAAATATGAGAGCTAAATGAAATTAAGAAGATTCAGAGAAAAGACTATTTACTGAAAATCAGTCTCTTTACTAATTAACCTACCTGCTGGCAGATGATCCATTTAGTGAATTCTGTAGACTTGTATTGGCTGAACCTAGAGAGGCATTAAAAATTCCCTGCTGAGAACTACCATTCACCGGACTCCCGTTACCTTTCAGTATACCAGTACACTTCCAGTTGTCCATGTAATTAGCTGCAAACACAGATATATAGAAACTGTTAGTTTCTCTTCTGAAGCTCAGCTTTCCCTACAAGTACGTTTCAACTGCCACACACCTGGTGTGAATCAGAACTTAACTGCAATACTAATATATAAATTCTAACCACCTTAGGATCTGACCCTTTAGCTGCCTAATACTCTCTGCCTATCCATAATTTAAAACTCAGCTTCCATTACAATACTGAGGAACAGATGAGAATGTGTAAGGAAACTACCAGTGGGTTTTCGTTGTTGTGGGGATTTTGGGGGGATTTTTTAAGTTTGGTTCATGGAGGAGTGCATCTATTTGGTTGTTTTCTTCTGTTTTCTTTCAAAAATGTAAACAGAAAAAAGCCACTTTGCTTGGACATTGTGTCTGAATGTAGATTTTCTGGGCTTATCAACAGGAAAAGATCTATCTTACTTTTTAAAATGATGATTTTATGTAGCTCTAGTCTGGTGAAACAATTTCAGGGTACAGTAACAACTATCCACAGCAGCCTAAATCATGCAAGTATTCCAGCACAGAAACTTATTTCTGAATTCTATTTTTCTTAAACATAAACAGAAATGTAGAAAAAATATCTATCTTTCACAAATCTAAACTGGACACTAACTAAAATAAAGTTTTGAGTAAAATTTCTCAAGTATATTCAGCAGACTACAAATTGTGTTTCAGATGAGTGACCTTACCCTTCCAGAGCCTAACACAGCCATCATCACCAGAGGAGGCAAGCACTGTGCCTGTAATATTCCAGCTCACTCGCCACACCTGGGAGTTGTGATTATCAAACTGTGCCACAATATGAATTTCAAATTTTGTTAATCCTCCTGATGAAGTCAATTCTTTCCTGTTTAAGAGAAAAGTGACAGTTCTGCACACAACTGTTCAAAGTTCTGGGCTCGAACATGATGTCAGAGAGGACTACATCTTTCAAGCAGTTCATGTAACAATTGTTATTAGATTAGGTATTCAGACAAAATTATAGGCTTGCTCACAATCTTGTCACCTTAAAAATCAGGTTGCTAAAAACAATCCTGCATACATTAAGTTATTACTTTTGCTTTGCAGAGACTGTTTAAACAAGACTGTATATAATGCATCACATCACACCAAACCATCTTCCTCTTAAGCTCACCTTAGAGGTTTTAGTGTGAAAATTCGTACGTCTTTGGTTGCTACAGCCAAGATGTGGAAGGATCTTCCCAGATTTGGAGCAAATGCAATATCATGTACAGGATCTGTGACTGTCATCAGAGCTTCTGCTTTTGCGTATTTCCTGTACAGTGCAAGAAATTAACCTTTAATGCCATGAAAATCGCCAGTGATGCAAATTATGTAAACCAGATAGAGTGGAAATGGGAAAAAGGGTTAAGTATACATGATAAAAAATACTTTTATTTTTGCAAGTCTTAACATAAATTTAGGCAATAATTTCAAGCAGATTTCTTCAGAAATTTAATATATCAGATACAGTAGCCACTATGTACAGTATGCTACATTACTGTAAGTCATACAACAAAAGCAAGAATTGCAGTACAAAGAACATTTTTGTCCATAATTGGAAAAGGGAAAGAAAAACAAATATTCTATTCACAAATCTAAAGGGAATTTGCATCTCAGTAACTTACTAAATTTTCCATGCTTTTAAGGAGACCACTTGTCTGCCTCCTCTTCTGTATGATAAACACATATTCCATTTTCTTAGTAAGTTACAGTAACTTTATTAATGCATGGAGAGCATTGCCCGAAGCTGGGAATAAAATCCACAGAACACTTTGGCTCCTTTCCCACATCGATCACTTCCAATCAAACACAATTTCTCTGTTATCATTTAATTGGAAGTGGTGGTGCACAAACTTCCTGGCCTTTTCTGGTTCTGTGAACTCTTGACTGTACAAACTGAACTTCAACAGAACACGAACAATTGACAAGTGCTTTCTGCCATTATAATCATGACTTTAAAAATGGGGTCTTTGAACAAAACAGAGCCTAGTGCAACACAATTCAAATTTCAACTGTTAATTCCTTGTGCAAAATTAAACATGTAATTTAGTAGACACAGAAACAACTTTCCCTTTAAAATGCTGGTAAGAACACTGACATTTCTGCACTGACAGAGAATAAAATTATCAATATAATTTCTGTTAACATCAGTTACTATTCTGAGGTGCCCCTCTCTTTTCCCATTCAGTGGCTCAGAGGCAAAATTAAGGTATTTACTACCACAAATTTACTACTCCATATCTAATGACAGGAATAAAAGGCCATAAATTAAACTTTACGATCCCACAAATGTTATATATTGTTATTTTGCATACCTGGTATTTTCATTATATTCATAAATTTGAACCTTAGCCAGTATATTTGGACTGTTGTCATCACTTCCTACAGCTATCATTGGAGAATGTGCTCGAGAGCTAAAAGGTGAAAACAAATACTGTTATACTTGCAAAAGATCCCACAGAAAGTACACCAAGCCATTTTTAAAATTTCAAACACATTACCTATAATGGAAACAAAACACTAGAAAATATCACAAGAAAAAATCACAAAGAAACAGGAGTTAAATGCTAGTCACAGTTACCACTATCTTCACTCTGTTGTTTCAAAAGCCCACTTGATACACTCACTAAGGTGAAATCATTAGGCAACATTATTTAGCAATTCAAGATGATGTTTCCAGAGAGAAGAATTGACTTTTTATAACAGGCTGCATCTGTAGTCTAGTATTTGCCACAAGTTTCATGGCAAAGTCTGCATTCTTTGCAGTGCTCTGAATGATTGATTTAGCGGTATTTCATTCACGTTTTGGAAGATAAATCACACAAGCTAAATGTAGATGAATTCCAGTTTTTAAATCAACTTTTATCCTATCCCATGCATTAAAGTGAATGCCTGTACTCTGAACCTTCAGCACAGATTACTGCTAATGAATAGAAGAGTCACTGGATCAGCAGGACACAGCATTAGGTCTACAGGGAAAGCCATTAAGTGCTTCTGCACAAACAGAATTCAAAGCAATTCAGCCTTGAATGGTTTTTCTCTTCCTGTCACAGTCATAAAGCAAACCCTAGATTTTAATAACATACCTTGAAGGATTCCAAGAAATACAACTGCAGCTTAGCTTACACGAGATTTCATGCTGCAGTGACCACTGGCTGAGATTCATCACATCTGGAGCTTCATAGATCCTTACAACTCCATCTGCTGAACAGGTTGCTAACATAAGACCCATGTGCTTGGGAGCGAACTTCACATCTGTAACAGATGTCCTGCTGTCTACTAGTGTGGTCCTCTTGACCTGCAAAGAAATTTCCATCAAAAATTTATTCCCAATGATGCCTTAGGTTTTAACTTTCATATTTTTCAAATCCTGTACTGCCTAGTTTGTAATTCTGAAGTTTCTTGTGGCCTGTTAGCTGCTGTTCTCTCATACTAGTTAGACATAACAAGCCATTCTAGGTTCGCTCTCCAAGGACACATAGGTTGTCCCAGGCCCCAAAATATGTAAACTAAGGCTTTTGAAGAGGAAGGCAAACTTGGGGTAGTTACATCATTAACTGGGGTTGTAATTGGAGAATTGATCCTGATATGCAAATAGACCAAACTTATAAAAGTGTGAAGAACTTGTGACTCTGGGTCCCTCTTGGGTGTAGGCTTTGACTCCCCAGGGTGTACCTTTGAAGGCCCTTCAAATAAATACCTGCCTTTATTTGCTTAATCTTGTCTAGTCTGTTTCTAGATGGCCACCCTAGGCATCACCTAAGGAAGGCTAACCAAAGTCTGACAACACCATTTCATAGGATTGCTCACATCTTCCACCAAAAGATTTCCCCCCGTCAAACTTTTCTATTGTTTTAAAGATGAGCAAGAACAGCCACTGTTGTTTTGAATGATCTCTTGTCAAAGAAAAACGCCACAACTGTAACTCTACTGTAGATGGAAATTAATGTCTGCAAGTTGTTTGCCAGGGAACATCTTATTATGACACTGACTGGCCTGAATGTGCCATTTAGCTGTTCTCCTCAAATGTTTTAAAAATACTTACTTTGTGTTGGAATATTGCCACGAATGAACAAAACATAGCCAAAATCAGGAACTTTATAGTAACACAAAAGTAGTCTCACCCAGTGACTCTGGCCTCGGAGTTTATCATTTGACTCTCCCACTATTTCTTCCCATACAGCTGCTGTTCTATCAAACGAGCAGGAAGCCAGGACCTGCCCAAATTCAGGATGCGCCCATGTCACACGCCACACTGATCCACTATGTGTCTGCAAGACAACATCAAAACACTGTAGAGAAGCCCAAATTCAGGATGGGGCTATGTCACACGCCACACTGATCCACTATGTGTCTGCAAGACAACATCAAAACACTGTAGAGAAGCCTATTTCCTGCTTTAGTCCAAGGGACCCTATATTTTCATGGCTTTCTGCACAAGAGGATTCTAGGAAGTAGTAACACTGTTCCTTTGAAACCTATATTCTTTTATACAAAGTTACATAGCAGCTTTGTAGCTGCAGTTCTTTATTCCAACCAGCACTGCAAAGTTTTGTTGCTATTAGTGTTTAAAAGGCAATTATTACAAGTGTATTTCAAGGCATTATTTATTACTGCTTCAAGTTCCAAACTATGATTCTGTCTTGATGCAAAAAGTATAGCTTTGTTCTCAATCAAATTTCAGCCATTACCATGCTCACTTCTAGCTTGCCTGTACTTCTCAAAAGCACTTGCAGAGTATTACTAATCTTCTTTTTAATACGAAGCTCCTCTTTCATGCTTAGTCAACATTCCTTTCTTAGAGAAGGGGAATTCAAAAGCCTCCCGTGCATTTCCATTTACAGGGATGAATGCATTCTGGTCCTATTAAATACAATTTTAAGAACAATTCAGAAGCTGAATGCACTAATTATCCAGATGAAGCAGAGACTCTACATGACACAGTTCTCGAAAAAGTTGTGGAGAACAAAAAACAGAGGTAAGATATTGTAACATTAAGAGCCAGATGTCTTCCTTTTATTTTTTTTAAGTCTTACTATATGAAAAAGGAAATATTCAATTAAAAATTAAGGTACTGTTTTCAACTCCCTAAACACCAGCCACTGGTATGTTTACTGATACCAGAGTCTGCCAACATAAGTAAGTATTAACAAGAGCAGACTGCATGTTAGCCTCTGCTTTAAGTGAGGGGCACTACAGATGTTTTATAAAAGCAAAGAAAAAGTATTTTACACAAGACATACAGAATCTACATCAATCCAAAAGCATTTCTACTCTAAAATTCATCAGAAATGAAGCACGTTTCTTCAAAAACAAAGGAGAAATGATGGTTATGTCTGTGTAATTTTTACAAATACAAACCTTCCAGCTGGCAGTGCAATGCCAATCTCCATTTTCACTTTTGTCCCAGACCTGTTGAGAAATCAAAATACAGTAATTTACAATTTGTAAAAAAAGCTTACTGACTAGTACTTTAAAGACACAGCCATTCATATATATATATATATGTGTGTGTATATATATATATAAAAAAAATAAATAAAAACATACACACACCCCCCACTAAACATTTTCATCCAGGACACTGTACATGGTTCAGTACAAAATTGCACTTCACTCAACCTTGAAAATATCCCTATTACAAGTAGGGAGAAGAGCAAAATCCACTACTGTATGACTTCTATCTCTTTTTAAACAGTAAATTACATAGAAATTATTACAATTCCCAATACTTCACTCACTTTGCTCCAAGAACACACTATTCTTTTTCATTCTAGAGGCCCCAGCATCCCCACATGCTCAGCTCTGGTTGCAAAACCCTAAGGCAGCTCCCAGCACTAATCCCAAAAGCAGAGCCCGACAGCAAAACAGACATCAGGGTAGTGGGAGAACAGATCTTGTTTCTCTTTATGAGATTTCTGCCTTGATTTTTAACCATATGCAAGTCACTGAACCTTCCCCTCTCCTGATTTCCCATACATCTTCATATTTATAACTTTTTAACTGAAAAATTATGTCGAAAGTCATGAACATAACCAAACGAAAGACACCACCTGACATCCACTCCTGTTTGTCACTCGTTCACTTCAAAGCTTTACTGAAAGTCACCTCACTTCTGCCACTCTGGACCTCCGGTACAATGACCCTGGGTCACGCTGTCCCTCTGGTTGGAGGAAAACTTCTGAACAATCTCGTAAACGATTCAGTTATGATTGGAAAGTAACATTACACTGATAAAGAACAGAGTTTCTGCGTTCAACCTTCCCCCGGTATCTTTTTTAAGAACTGCAAACTCTAGGTAGTCAGTCCAAACCAAAGTTCCCCATGTGTTTGGCTTACTTTCTGGGGGGATCGTTTTAGTGTGGTTATTTGCTTTTTAGTCGGTGGGCAGGGAGAAGGGGCTGCTCTCCTTTGTCCTTAAGCCTGATCTACCTATGACACAGCTTTCTACGAAAAAAGCGACTTTCTCAACCATTTATCTGGACTTAATACAAAACATGACTGCTCTCTGCAAATTATATTATTAAATCTATCCACGCGACTCCTGAATTTTTGCCCATCCTCTCACTATGCACAAAAAAAGGGAAGAGCAATCAACTTTTCGTTTAAGTAAATATAAAGTGCTACTTTATTTCCTCTAAAAGAATGTAAAAATTCAGGCTTCGAGTATTTTACACTTTCCCTAATCTGCCAGGATACACACGGAACAGTCCGGCTTTTTGCTTATTGGCGCTTCAACAGCAGCTTCTTCCCATAGTAAATACAGATTACTGGCACCACATTAGAAAACAGTAGTTTCTTTCGTAAGTATTCTTTAATAAATACAGATTTTCAGCTGAATAAACAAAACAAGCTGCAGACAGCGCGGTCGGTAATGTTTTCCCTGCTGCAGCAGTGGATGGGAAGCGAAGTTCCCGTGTTTACACGCGTTCGCGCACACACAAACGCAACGCGCATTATGTGCGAAAGCCTCCCGGCCCCACGTCCCGCCGCCGCACCGGGACCTCCCGCGGAGCGAGCCCGAGGCTGCGGCCCGGCGCGGCCCGACCCGCAGCCCGGTAGGCCGCGCACGGCCGGTGCCGCGACACTCGCCCAGTACCAGGC
>VZRQ01008003.1:1057782-1077953 GCA_013397975.1 Machaerirhynchus nigripectus | reverse complement strand
CCTCACGCGGCGGGGCGGGGGGCGGGGTCGCTGCCGCTCGCGCAGCCGCCAGAGCCCGCCACGCTCGCGGGGGCTGCTCCGCGCATGCGCGCTCCTTCCCACCGCCGGGAAGCGCGGGGAAGGGCGGGGTGGGACGGGATGAGATGGGATGAGAGCGGGTAGGGTCCGCCGTCGGCTGTCGGGGCGGTGAGTCCTTCCGCGGGAATTTACCCGGCCGCCACGTCCGACTGCGGCACGTACCCTCCCTTAGCGACAGAACGAGAGGACGTAACCTCAAGATGCACTAGGGGAGGTTTTGGTTGCACATTAGGAAGAATTTCTTCTCAGGAGAGGTGATTAGATATTGGAATGGACTGCCCAGAGGGATGGTGGAGTCACCGTCCCTGGAGGTGTTTAAGGACGGACTGGCACTTTGTGCCGTGGTGTGGTTGACGTTCGGTCCCAGTTTGGACTCGAAGATCTCAGAGGTCTTTTCCCACCTGACTGGTTCTGGGATTCTGCGTGGTTGCCAGCCCGGGGCGTGCGGGCCGCTCCACGCTCGGGCTGTGCTCACAGCAGCGCGCCGAAATCGCATTCCATGGCTGATCTGAAAAGCTGCGGAGCTGTGATAATGCAGATCAATAAACAAACACTCACCGCGGCGCTGAGTGATGTACTGCATTTGCTGCGTTAATGATTTACTGTGTTAATGAGCGCTGTCAGATGAGCACTGTGGTGCGAAAAAATGTGAGATCTGTTTCTGTGTCGGGGAAAGGTTGGGGAGGATGAAGTGCGTGACCGACAATGCAGGCAGGGGAGGAATCCGCGGACGGGTTGGAAGGTTGGAAACTCCTGTGAGGAAGGGCTGAGGGAACTGGGATTGTTCAGCCTGGAAAAGACATGGCTATGGGGTGACCTAATTGTGGCCTTCTAGTACCTGAAGGGAGCCTACAAGAAAGATGGAGAGACACTTTTTACAAGGACGTGTAGTGACAGAACAAGGAGGAATGGATTCAAACTAAGAATAGATTTAGATTAGATATTTAGGAATAAGTTCCTTACTAGGAGGGTGGTGAGGCACTGAAACAGGTTGCCGGGGGAAACTGTAGATTCCCCATCCCTGGAAGTGTTCAAGACCAGGCTGGATGGGGCTTTGAGCAACCGAGTCTAGGAAAAATGTTCCTGCCCATAGCAGGGGGGTTGGAACTAGGTGGTCTTTAAGGTCCTTTCCAACCCAGGCTTTCCAATGATTCTAAGTGAGACAAGGTGGGTGTTGGGTAAGATTCAGACTATGAAGTAGAAGAAGCAGAACAGAGCCTGGCATGTGGTAGAAAACACATAACGATAGATGGAGCTCTGGGTGGGAGCTATAGACCAGTGATGACTGGTCTGTAGTCAGAGGGATGTGCAGAATAAATTAACCACAGCAGCTGGAGGCTCTTGAGGGTTCAATACTCTCAACCCTGACCTACCACCTTCCGGGAGCTCTTCACTAGAGCAAGCACTGTCTTCCAGTTTGTATCCTGCAGTATCAGCTCAGATCATGCAGCTCACAGTGCCAATATTTTTTCAATACCGTTCATTTGTTGTGTCACTGAGAACAAGACCATTACAGCATCTTGTTTTTAAGGAGTGTTTCATCTGTAAGCTGTACTATTTACTAACTACTCTGAAGATAACTACAATAGCTGATAAGTATTAACAAAGAGAAAATAACTCCATGCACTGTATTCCAAATAGCAATAATGCAGTCAGTAGATTTAAGAGAAAAAAATAATAATAACATTATGATTGTGGTAATAAACACCAAAAGCAAATACACTTGTACTTAACTGGTTTTTATTTCAGGTCCAAAACAGTACTGAAGTCATCAGAACACCTTCAGTGCCTTATAGCTATGATCCAGTTTTCCAATCATATATTAAGTGAAAAGGGAAAAGGATGAAGTTCCCTGAAACCAGATATATTCAAATTGTATGGATTCAAGTCAGATTCAGACCTTTTCTGGAAGATTTTTGGTATCTGCAGCTTTAACAGAAAATAGGTTTTAACATTTTTGAAAAGTCTTTTGCTTCTCACCACCTCATTTTAAAATTTTCATGTTCATGGCAATGAGGAGTCAAATTCTGTTCACTCGGTGAATAGAATTTCTTCGGAGATGTCCAAATTCTTCACAGAATTATAAAGAAACTGTTAACTGCTTGTGAAATAAACCTGATAGTTTGACATTTA
Organism: Machaerirhynchus nigripectus; assembly: GCA_013397975.1. Taxonomy (NCBI): domain Eukaryota; kingdom Metazoa; phylum Chordata; class Aves; order Passeriformes; family Dicruridae; genus Machaerirhynchus; species Machaerirhynchus nigripectus. Next base: position 1,075,742 of record VZRQ01008003.1, on the reverse strand, counting down.
ATGCATTTATTTTTGCAAACTGCAAACTACGTTCAGTAGGGACTGATGGAGGTGCTGTTATCACATGCCAGAAGGATCCCTTCACTATTTCTGCATGCATAATATGCAAGTATTTAGCATCCTAATGCATGTGTTTCATTGGTAGGCCTTACATTAAGAGTAGCTATTATGGTACCCAAATGTGATAAGGAATTACAATAGATAAAAAATAATAGATTGAGATAAATTACAACTAACTTGAAGGGACACCATGGCTTTAAAATGCTAGGCTTTGATTATTTTAGTGATACTGGGTAAGGAAAAGTTAACATGTTGAAAAATATTTTTTGCCAAGTACAGCAAATGTGATTAAAAATGTTTTCAGTTACAGAGGATTGAATATGTGGAAGAATTTAGAAGAAAAATCACCATCTGGTTTTACATTCTTGTCCACGTTGGCCAATGATAGTTTTAAAATTATATTTTTTTAAATACTACAGAGCTAAGTCTCAATGGAGAACAACAGCTGGAGCTGAAAAGAGGAATTTGCAAGAAAATTGTCAAGGAAATTTAGATATCTAAACTTTACCTGTTTATATTAGTGGAGAAATTAAGTTGGCATTTCTAAGTAAGAGAAAACTTGCAAAGCATTTTAAAAAATGAGGAGCTAATGAAAGGAAGAGGTTAACATTTGCTCATTTCTGAAGACGAACTGGTATTGCACAATTCCTCTCCTAGAGGGAACCTCACTGTAGGGCTATAGTACAAGTACCCTTTTTTTACACCTGCAATCACATGCACTTTGGAAGTTGAAATGCCAGTATTTTCTAAATAATAGCTACAATTCAAGTAATAGAATAGGAGAAGCAAGCAAATTGTTTGGGATTGTTGCTGTGCTGCAATTAGAGTGGTAGTAAATTTTTCATGCTATTCTCATATGTAAGAAAAACAAACAAGAAAAAGGCAAAAAAAAACCCCCAACAAATAATAGTAATGCAGGTATTTAGATTGCTAAGGAGGAAGGGTTTTTTTTAATCTTTCAGCATAATTAGAGACATCTGTACTTTGAAACTTCAGTTATTGCTTCATTCAAACAGCTGGAGAGACAGTGCCTCATAAAAACATTAAAGCTGACTTATAAGTTCTTTAGTTTGTGGCAGTGTATCGGAATGGTCAATTTTTTTAGCTATTTTGGGAAAATGTCTTTTACTGTAAACCACTGACTATGTTTACAAAAAATGGCATTTTTTTCAGAACAATTGTTTCCAGTCAGTGATTCAGCTGTCAAAACCCAATTCTTTTGCAATTTTAGTAATGTGATGACTTTGTTGAGACTTGACTATGTTACAACTAGCGAATTAATATTTTCCACCTGCTGAAATTTAGTTTATTTCTTCAGCCAGTAATATCCGTATAGTTGGAGCAAGGCAGAATTGTCAGATTCACAAATAATTGGCATCAATCATTTTCATTTGAACAATATATAAATATGTAAATGTAACACAAATGCATATTTTGACCTAAAATGTTTGTTTTCTCTGACAAGAAACAAAAATCATACACTTCAAGTCAAGATTAGGCCTTATTTCTAACATTTTAGTTTGGTCAGTAAGCCAAAAAAAAAAAACTCCCAAACAACTGTAATTTTTTTTTTATATATACTTGTACACATACACAGTTATTGGTCCATTTTTAAATACAACAAGCCCCTGAACTCATTCCCTAGATTCAAAGCAAGTTATGTCAGTTTAGATTTATTTAGAAACTGGGTCCAAAATCTTCACTCATCTAAAAAATCCAGGAAATGTGAGTGATTGTCGTCCCAGAATCTTAGTTTGCTGTGGTGTCTGGTTTCAGTCAGTACCCAGGAATGAGATAATTACATTTACCTCATGTAGACAATTGTATCGGGTGTTTTTTGTTAGTAGAAAGACTGACACAGAATGAAGGTTCAATAGAGGAAACACTTCATAGTGAAGCATCAGAATTAACAAAGGGTTGAGAGGACAAGATACAGTCTTTGTTAAGGCAAGCAGTCATTAAGTAGACAGCCAATTAGGATGGAAGGCATCCAGTCTAATGAAGAGGCATTCACATTTTCTGGGAAATGAAACAACACTTGTAAATTCTTCTAAATGGCCAGAGTATCTCTTGCATTAAAAGTAAGACAAAATTTGTTGAGTAAGATCGAATCTCTCTAGACCTCTTCAGGAAGATTTCAAATGTTACCAAAATTGGCTATAAAGGCTAACATGCTACATCAAAAGAGGGATTTTCCAATGATGTAACATGAACACAAGATATCTTGGACCACAGAAGTCTTGACATCTGGGGTAGTATGGTAAATCAGATGGAAATAATATGAATAGTATGTGAGCACTTTCCTTTTGCTTCCTCACCTAGGTCTAATACAAACCTTTGTTATGAACAAATACTTCAATTTCTTTTTATCTTAATCTAGGTGAAATTAATAACAAATTCAAGACTACTGCCTAGTGAGACATTCCCCCTTGAATGGTGTAACAAATCCAGAAAGCGAGGCACTGAGTGCTGAAAAGTGCAGCAGCTCCCTGCTGCAGTTCCAGAGTATCCAGAGGATTGTAAAGTTGGTTCACAGTGTGCCAATCCCCACTGCACAGCAGTGGTTGGCAGCCGCCATGGCCAGGTCAGGGGGGCACAAGGATCTGCTGCTGATGGTAACCAGAACACTCCGTGGCACGTAGCAAGATAACGGGAAGCATGCTGGAACTCACGGAAACCACAGGATGTTTGCAGTTTCCAGTTAACTGAGCCGTGAATTAGGATTCAGCTACTAGCTAACCTTGGAGACTTCCTCTTACAGTTGAATAGTAAGGAAAAACATTCTGTTTGTGGTGATGGTGTGCATGAGGTGGAAAAGACAGTTGTGTTTTAACATTACTATTTGCATAATGATGTGCAGAGGAAGATCACACAGAACTATGACAATCCTGATAGATATTTTTTAGGTTTTGATTCAGTATTATATATTGATTAAATTAAATTGAACCGCAGCATAGAAGAAGAAGTAAAAGCATCTATAATAAGGTTAGTTTTTCACTTTCGACACAGTAGAACAATTTTGTTCTCAAATCAACTGTATAAAACCACATAACTTAATTTATTTCTGCTTGAAGTCCAGTCAGTGTAAGTGTATTAGCATTGGTAGAGATGTTCTCATTCGAAATTACTATAACTGGCACTGCTTTGAATTTAAAGAAATTACAGTTAGTACTTTCCTTTTCTCCCTTTTGACTATCTTCTTCAAGTAAAAGATGCTTTTGCCTGTAGAGAGAGATTTTATAAAATGCAAAGGCCTACCAAAAAGAAAGTAAATAATTAACTGTACTCATTAAGGATGTTTATATCAGCATGGGATAGTGGGTGAGGAAGCCTGCTTAAAATGGCTACCACTGTTACATGCTTCAGTCATGTCTGCACTAGAAGCTGGTCTGTTACAGACAATCATAGATTATCATGCCAACAGCAAACAGCTTTCAGCAGAGTTAAAGGTTCCATTCCTGAGAACCTTTTAAAAAATATTATTTTTGGCAAGGAAGACCTGCCTAACCCTGTGACATCCAGAGTTTTCTGTACCATGTTTTCCTTAACTTAAAAACTGGATTCACAACCATTCATAATATTTCACGGGGAGTAAAATGATATCTATTATTATATATCCTGGATTAAGGCACTGTAGTAATATGAAGCAGTATTATTGAGCAATTAGATTCAGGGGAAAAAAATTTCTGGTAAACCCAGTTATTTAGGAGGTTGCTTAGATTTGAGAATCTGAGGCTTAGAACTTGGAAAGAGTTTGAAAATGTTAGCAAGTGGTCTTGTATGTGTAACATACAGTGTCATACAAACTGGAAATCTAAAGGTGGATGTTTCAGAGGAAAGCACGCATAATTGCAGCAGTGCGGGAAAGATGTGGGGTGAATTCCTGTTCAGGAAAAAGAATACCAGCAATTACTGTTATGAAGAGTAAGACAAATTAAGAGGATCACTCAGGCATGACTGGCCAATCATGGCAAGAAATTGTTAGCAAAATGTTATTTTGTGGGCAAAAATGAGGGTAAAGCCCCAAGCCTTTATGTGAGTAACCTGAGAGTAAAACAGGCACTTAAAGCAGAACAATGAACCTTTATATGTCACTCTGCTTTGTTGCTGCTGCCGAGTTCCACTTAAAACCTGGTATTATTTATTTTGCTAGGAGCTCAATAGAATGTTCCAAACTGGATTTAAAACTTGCTGTTTAAAAAAAAAAAAATACTATTAGAAAGATGCAAAAGGAAAAGATAAGCTCCATCTCTGTAAATTTATGTTTTACCACATAATGTAAGAAAGAGTACAGAAAGACAAAGTAGGCAAAATAATGATTACTAGAAATGACAGTTGAGCAGAACAGTTACTCAGTCATGATCAAGTATAGCTGTGGCAGCACATGAAGTTGAGTTAAGGCGAAACAGAAGTGATGTTATATATAAGTAAGTGGCTTATGGATGGGAAACTATTCTGAGTCATATGAATGTGCAAAGAAATGTAAGGGAAAACTGGAATGACAAGTTGACAAGCAACATAACTGACAGCTAGGAAGGGAATACTGATGGCTTCATAACAGATGAATATGAAGGTTGATCTCAGATGGTATAATTACATCAGAGCTATCTTTAAACTAGTGATCTTAAGTCGGGAAATAGAAACAGCTTGTAGGAGAAAAAGTAGAAAATAGCTAGCCCTGAGAGTTTTCACAGTAAGAACAGACAGAAAAGTCTAAACTTAGCAGTGGTGGCTTTCCTCTGTCTGCTTTGGAGTGTGGAAAGAAACATCAGAACTAGAAGACAGGGTATAAATGCTGACAAAGTTACCAGTTAAATCATTTTTGCAGACTACAATTATGATAGAATATCAAATGCATTATTATAGCTGTTGCTTACAGAAGGGTTGTATATGCTTTTTTATAAGCTAAGGAAGCCTTTAATGCCTTTACTGTTGGATGGTAACACAAATCTTTCACTACCTTATAAAAATATATCACAGCACCCCCAGTTACCACAGTAATATTTAGTGATCTGGACAGTGGGGTCAGGCAGGGTTTGGTGAACTGTGTTTGAAGAAGAATTTCTGCCTTCTAGATTCCATATCCTCTCAGTGACCTCACAGATGAGCCAACTCCCATTTCCTTCAGCAGTTTGCTCATGAAGGGGGAGAGCAGTGCTGAGGGAAGGAGCGTGTGCTGCAGCCTTTCCTCTTCAGCCTCTCACCATGGATGGAGCTGCAGGATGGCAGTCCTGCTCTGTGGGGACAGAGGCAGAAGCACAGCCGTGATGGGCCACAGAAAGCAGGGCTGCGCCACAGCACATGTGGTACTGTTTGATGCCAGATACACATCATGATGCCATCCATTCTGAATGCGACTTAATTTCATTTACCACAGGTATATCTTTAGACTATTTTTTCCTTCATTTGGAGTTTTTCTTTCTCACATATTTGAAGGGAGCATACGCCATGATGTGATCTGCTTAACAGATTGGAAAATTTCAAGTGGTTTGTTCCTGGAGCTGACTCAAGGCTTCTCCACGTACAGGAAAATTTGAATTTTGCAACAGTACTAGAGTCTATACAAAAGAACATGGAGGTTGTAGAAGGTGGATGTACATGAGCATGGAGGAATGAGCATGGAGGAAAGAGGAGAGGGAGGTGCAGGGAGATCCATTGTCAAGATCATTCCGTGGGATTTGGGATGACCAGGAGTAGAATTAAGATGCCTACTTCATCAGTCGCTGGATCCCAGCCCTCCAGTCTCTAGTTTCAGAAGATTGTTCCTCTCCTTGCCCACACTCCTTACCTCTCAAGCAGCAAGCATCTCATCATTTACACCTCCTCCACTGCTGCCAGGGCTCAGCTGCTCTGGCAAAGGAAGGGGCAGAAATAGGACTGAGTCAGAAGGTCAGGTTTGGTACTGTTGCTGATGCATACTCACTCTTAGAGTGAGTATAAAACAGGCACACATACAATGTAACACTTATATCCTTACAGTATAAAAGCATAAATTACTTAGGCTGAGAGAGTTTGCTGTCAGAAGGTAGATATCAGTTGCTCACATGATAGGAACAGTTCAAATGCATGGTCTTCCTATCCACAGGAGAAAGGCCTTGGCAGAGGAAAGAGCAGAACTTGGCTGCTCTTTACTGGGGCCATTGTGCCACCCTGAACATCTGGGTCCATAGGCAACCTGCCTACATTGCCTATACCTGCAGCTGGCCCTGCTGTTGTCTGTTCAAATAAAATAAAAACTCTAAAGTTAAAATGGAAACCTCAGCAATAAATGTCTTTAGGAATTTCTTTTTCAGTTGGAAAAAGAAGAATAAATATTTATATTAGGGCATAAAATCTAAGGGCTTGTCTGATACCAATCTGAATTTATAGTGCAGCAGAGCTGGTGCAATACAGTTTGAAGAATGGTAACAAGATGGTGAAGTATTTACTGTGGAAGTAACTTGCTTATTACTCATTACATTATCAATACTTTAGTTTTTGGTAAGTGTAACAAACATGCTTCATTAAAATGCTATTTAGCTATAATAGGCTAAAGAGCTTTTGAAATTAGTGTTTTAGGAAAACCACATATTCCCCAAACACAAGAGGATTACCCATTCTAAAGAAAAAATTACTTAAGCAGCTGTACAGGAACATTAACATATCTTTGCATCTACAAGCAGAGCAGCTTAACAAACTCAGGGTCCATCCCAAAACCAACCTACACTTCTGTCTTCCAGCAAAACAATAATCCTTGGAGCCATTTTCATGTATCTAAAAGTAGGTGCATAAGAAATAAGGGCCTATTATGTGTTCTGGGGATAACAGGAATCTCAGCTAGGGCAAGTGGCTGAAGCAGCTTCAGACTTCAAGGAATATTTTTGAAAGGGCATAGCCAAGATTTTCAAACTGTTAGGTGATATTTCAGTCTCTTCTTATGGAGAATAGACAGGGTCTTGTTTGTTACACTCTCTATCTCAGATAAATTTAAAATTTTCAAAATTTTAATTTTTAATATTAATCAAAATTAAATTTCCGCAAGGTGTATGGTGAGACTATGTTACAGATTTGTAATCACCTATTTAGGGATGTCATATGCTATATACAGTTTATATATAATCATTTTGAGGTGTAACAATACAGGGTAAATTTAACTGAGGAATAGTCTGGGGACATAGTCCAGATAATATATATCACCAAATATTAAATGGGCAGTGCTAGAGTAATTTTCTGCTTTGACCACCATTAGGAGAAGCTGAACATATCTGTCTAGGGAGGTTTCAGACTTCAGCAGAGAAAACACCAAAAAGCTCCCTAGAGATGTGCTAAGCACTCCTCCTCCCTCTGACATTTCTAATAGGAAATGTGATGAATTTATTCTGACAATAATTATAGTTCATTGTTTCCAAAGCATTTGAAACATCTGGATTAAGAACATGTAATGAAATCCCAGACAAGATTCCAGGGGAAGCATACTTGAATTTCTGGAAGACACATGATTACAAAAGCTAATTTCCCATTCACTGGAAATTTTGAAAACATTTTGTTGTGCTCACTTAAGGCTTCTCCTCTGCCCGCGAAATTCCTGCTAACAAAAATGCTGCCTTACTGTCAGATGTGAGGGTGCACTCCCTTTAAAGAGAAAATGTACTGTGACTTCATACTAATCACCACCCACTTTATTAATCTTATGTCTCAACTCAGCAATGCTGGTAGATCAGAATCATAACAAGGAGAAATTCCCAACAGGAACTGCTAATGAGGACAGATTACTCAAGGGAATCATTAGATGCAGCAAAGAATTTACATAATTTAAAATTGTTATTGTGTAAACTGTATGGTCATAGTTTACATTAACATATTTTCAATTAAGTTATTTCTAAATCTTGAAATTTCAAGATCTGTTGCAAGAGCACAGTCAAGTCTGCATGTTGTTAAATCTCTTGTCTACAGACTTGTACAAATTAGCATGGTTAGTTGGCCTTACAGGAATAAGAGATGTTTGTGTTGTGATAGATATTTAAACTGAAAACTCAAGACACATGCCAAAGCAAACACAGCCCAAAGCTGAGAGAGCATCCACCATATGAACATGCTGAAAAGAGCACTTGAGTATTTTAAGAAATGTTCACATCGTGCCTTAGGATTAATGGCACTTTGAACATTCCCACGCAGCTCTATTGTGGAAGCTTATAAGCAACTGCTGTACAGGGGATGCTCCATTCAACCAAGGTCAGGAAAGTGACACTAATTGCCAGCAACTGCTTTCTGCTCAAGGTAACCCATTGCTATGCTGGGGAGGAAACAATGTATGCCTAAAAGACATAATTCCTACCTACGCAGCTTATTCAACATTTCCCCTACCGTTATGCTTTTGAACAAGCTGAAACACAATTATTTCAGATGTGTGTATCTTTGCTGAGGGGCTTATGTACCATCCCTAAGTGCTGAGCATCTCTTTTGAGCCCCTGCCCTTGAGATATTTGAAATACAAAGAAAATACACAGTACATTGAAGTGCTCTGTGGGAGGACAGCAGGAGCAGATGATATTTATATACACAAGTATTATGCACAAAGTATAACCACACAAATGGAACGCTGAACAGTGCGCAGAGACTACTTAGCCACCATCTGCTGACTTACACAGATTAGTGAAAGCAAAAATGTTATTTCCATTTTCCCCCAATAATGCTATATTCTGATATTGAAAGAATTAAACTTCCAAGAGTTAATCATGCAGTTATCTGCATGACCATTAAAGGTATCTGCCTTACATTTTATAGAAATATTTTTAAATTATCAAGAAAAATATAATTCAGCACTTGGTAATTCTATTTTAATTTTTATCACATTATGTTAGAATGGTATATGTAAAGGTATACATCTAGGAAAATCCCATTAGAAAAACAATTGTATAAAACACTGTGCATTTAAGTTTCCAGTTAGAGTAACCAGAGGACTATAACTTGCATCATAGATTTCATTAATCTCATTAATTATCAAGCCTATTAATGACTCACTTCTCTGTGTGAAAAAGTACCCCCAACTTCTTCCTCTCTCAGGAAAGTGAGAGGTAAAAAAAAGAGAAGGGAAAGTTTTAATGTCACCCTGAAAAGCATATATATTTATGTTTTAGAAACATAATCCTTGCATTGTTTCATTGGAACCTCCTGTCCAAAGATATTCAGGATTTATTCCACTTGCCGTGACAGAACTGTGTAAATTCAATAGTAATATTGCACACTGTTGATGCATATTTGACAGCAGAATTAGCTGTAATGACTGATGCAGTTACCTCCTCCAGTTGTCTGCCTCATCCTGTTTTCCGAGGTTACTGAAACTCCGGAAATTAGGTCAGAGTTATCCATACCACTTTCTCTGAGACAAAGAAATATTCTCATCACACAGTTTGTGATGTTCCCCAGAGAAAACCCTGGGACAAAGACCGTGCATGTGGCAGAGTTTCACAAATAAGACATCCCACTTCTCATTCACCATTGCTACTGGCATATTATTCCTCGTACGGGATTTGCCAGCCAAAATATATTCTGAATTGAGAAATTAGATTGTGCAATTATAACTTCTGATAATAATATGTATAAGGTATTACCAGTGTGTTGAGAAGCAATGGGAAATCTGGACTGTTCTGGTTATGATATAAATGTTAATGTAACAACTTCTTAGGGAATACAGATATGGTCTTATGGCAGTCATATCTCCTCATCCCGTCCCAACAATATAATTTTCAGGAATCTAGTCACCAGATTCAATTAAATGTTCTTTCTTAAGTAAGGAAAACAAAACGGAAAACAGAGGTGGTCTTTCTTGAGCACAAAACAAACAAAAAACCCAAACATCTTTGGTTTTGCTCTGCACCTTCTCTTTCCTGCTCTGTACTTCAGAGGGGGCTGGTATGAAGAGAACAGCTATCTTGGACAATGAAAATTAATTTCACGTGAATAGAGCTTCCATAATTAGTGTAAGAGAATAGGAGCTAGAAGCTACCGGAGTTGCTGAAGTGACCCTGTAGGAAATTTCTTGATGATACAATTTTAGTAACATACTTTGTTTCTTTATACCTTTGTAACGTTGTTTCTTTACTGCAAATCTGTGTTAGAAAGTCTGCCACTGAAGAACTTGCAGAGGTCTGCCTGAGGAGTGGTACCATAAGGTTTTTAAAAGGAAAATACTGTCTTTTAGTGATGTCTCTTTGCACACAGTGAGAGCATAGGAGAAAAAAAGAAAAAAAAGTATAAAATTCAAAAGATCCAGAGAGTTTCACACACCCATTTTGATACTGGACACGTTCTGCACAAGGGCACTTTTCTCCCTGGGTTGTTAATTCCAGTAAGTGGCCATGTCATGACTTGAACTGCTGGAACTGTTCCATGGACTAAAATAAGATGTTAAAGACCTTGACAGCATTCCAGTTGGAAAACGTGTGTTATGGATCCTTCTTTCAGTACATTACATCCAGTTTTTCTTTTCTTTGAGAAAACAAACAAATTGGCTTAGCAGTTACAGCCCATTTATATGCCACAAGGGTATGAATTAGAGGTTTGAAATGTCTGGACGAAAGGCAACATAGCATACATTCAAAAGCTTTATTATACTTGCTATGCAAAACAGATTTTTAAGACTCCTTACTTTAGTAGATTAGTTTCAAAGACATTTTTATAAGAGACATTATCAAATTAAAAAAGGAGAGATAAATTTTACATGCACTACTAATTTGTTTTTGTTAGGAAATTATACTGCCTGGAAAATTAACAATTTCTTCATGGCTCTTTGCCACCTACGGGCAAAATCTATTTTCCTCCTTGCTTTTTGATTTACTTTGAAGGTAAAAAGAGAGGTGCATTGATTATCACAGTCCTGCCTTGCCAAGTAAGTGTAGCGATGCAAATTCTGATGTAGTGTTCCATGGCCCTTACAAGATCCAGTGCCTTTCCACAGTGACACAAGTGTGAACACCTTGTTCTCTATAACATACCGAAGGACATCTCAGCAGGCAAAGCAAGCCGCACACTCATGGAACTCTGCCATCAAAACAGTGACTCAGAGAATGTGGCTCCTACAGGGCTGCTCATTATCTCAACAGGACAAGCTTCTACGGGAAATTGTATGAAATTCGATATATTAATGTCAACTTAAAACCAGGCAAAGATATCACAAATCTTGCACAGACCTATCTCTGCTATCACTGGAAAGACAGAAGTAATTATTGTAATATATGTTAAAGGCTTACTACCACATGGTAAATTTAAGTATCTATGAAGTTGGTAACAATAAGATATTTTAAATCAGTATTACATCAAGTAGTGCAAGAAAATCCCTTCCTGTTATTGGCACTTCAGGTTGTCTAACACAGAAACATGAATTACAAACACGGATTACAATCTGAAAACTCTTATTTTGAACTATTGGGGCCAAAAAAAAGGCAAAACCAATTTGGATTTTGTTACACCCATGAAAATAGTCATAATTGCTTTGTTCTGATGCTGGGAAACCAAAAGAAAAAACAGAACATAAAACTGAGAATACAAATTTATAATAGAAACATTTACTGTTACTCCTCAGGAGAAAGCCTTCTTCTGCTAAAACAGTGTTTTCTTACCAGAACTTCTTCTAGCAAATAACAGTGGTCTGGTGCATCACAATCTTTCCAGCTGTAATTCAGAAAATGCCCTCAATTTGTAATTTGGATGATAAGCTTGAATATAGATGAAGATACATATAATCAAGCATGGAAACCACTAACATACAGAATCTGTGCTACAGACGAGTTACAAGATCATGATACTATGACTTCAAAATTGTAAGATAATTTGAATGAAAGACTCACTGGCCAGCATAAAGGTGTTTCCAGAACTTCTCCTTAACCATTATGCCATCATGTAAAGTAATGCTTTGAAATAATAACTGTGAGATTAGAAACAGTCTAAGCATGGAACAGCCCTATTCAGTCTGTGAGGTGATTTTAAAGTCTAATAAACCCATGATCTTCAAACAAACTTTCAACATGAAAATTCTATGTCAGCTCTAGGCAGTTACTACAGATGCCATTTCTAGCACAAAATGACCTTCTGACCAGGACCATGGAATGACACCAAGCCACACTCACGGAATTAAGAGTTTCTCACTTGCAAATGATGATTTCAGTAAATGTCACTGTAGCTAGGGGTGAAAAGGAAAGAGAGACAGCAAGTCAAGTAACATACACAAACCATCCCCAGCAAGCAAGATCCTCTCTACAAGTGAGGAAAATAATAACTCAGAGTCATTTTTCTCTTGGCAACTGGCTCTTTTCTTCTTCCCGTAGCCATACCCAACAGCCCCTGCATTGACTCATAGGCATTAGGCTTTGTGGCTGACTGCACACCCGAGCTTAAGTTGCTGGAAGGGCTGTTTCACAAAGCCATACCAGAGCCTAAAGTTGTTTTATCCCTCAGACATCCTGGCTGGCTGCCTTTTCTGCCAGCTGGTGTGTCCATTCACTCGTGACAGCACTTCTGCCAGTTACCCTTTTCTTTTCATAGTCCACAATTATTTCAGCTTCACGATGGGGGTCCAGTGCCATACAGACTGGCACAAATCTCTAGACTATGAAACAGACTTCCTTAGTAGTTCTTATTATTTCCTTTCATCCTTGGCCACAGAACTCCAGGCAACAGTTTGGGCAATTGTATAGTCTGGGCACAGCTGTATTGTCCTCTTCTTCCCTAATCCCATCACCTTTACTACAGAGCTGGTTTTTATCAGGTATTGGACACTAGGATCCCACTGTTGTGGATTTCTGACTGATGTGAAAGACTTCCTTAGCTGAAAGCAAACCTGTTTGAGGCTCTCACACTTCTGCTTTTGTTGCTGCTACAAGGATTTACATTTTGCAACCTACATTTTGAAGGGTTTGTTATGGGGTTTTTGGGTGTTTTATTTTTTTCCCCCTCTTATTGTATGGCACAATACAATCTTGGGCATGGGAAGGTGTCGCCCTGAATTTTGCAGTCTTTCTATGTTTTCATTCCTGTAGTAGAATTTCCCAGGCACTTTACTGTAATCATCAGGCATGTTTACCTACCGGTATCTATTATTATCATTCTTTTTGTTAGGCGGAGAATTATGATAGACTTTTGATCTGACCAGTGTCATGGAGAGGTGGTAACCCCATCCTCCAATCCATGGTTGTCTCTAAAAAGATATATAACTGACTAAATAAAGGGCCGGGCCGGTCTTCTTCCTCCTTCTTCTTGCCCTACCTTGGCCCTTCTTGCTCTCTCTCTTTTGGCCCAGGCCTTATCCTGACAGAACGGTGTCTGTGTGGTCCTTTCGTGTCTGAGTACGACATCTGGGAAATTCTACTACAGGAATGAAAACATAGAAAGACTGCAAAATTCAGGGCGACAGGAAGGAAAGCAATAATATAGTTGAAGAAAGGCATTTGCACTGACACCCACTTTCAGTAATGGGAATTCTAGCATTCACTTGAACAAGGAATACAGCTTCCAAAAGTCTGAAATACAAAGACTGCACTGTAAATGCACACAATAAATGAAACTTGGTTTATCCTGACCACTGGACCCTTCCATTCAGCTTCTCCTACTCCCTACCAGATGCCAGAAGAGTGGCCAGTCCTTCTGGGTTTCAAGTCCTATCCAGTTCATCAGGGAAGGGAGAATCCTCTTCTCCTTTAGGCTTTGGGCTGTAAGACTTAAATCAGGAATTACATGTTCTCCTTTCACATCATGGCAAGATTAAGCACATTATAGCTCTCTTCCTTAACAGTTAAAATTGATGTGGAGTGTATCTGTGAATAAAACCACCTCAGGGAAGAATTTGTTCTTCATCTCCCAATATCTAAAATGCTTCTCAGAAAAGCAGCACAAACCAGACCATTTCCAGCAAGTGGTACTTAAGTAGTTCCAGTGAATGACCCAAAAAAGTACACATGGAGGAACAAACATTTAGTGTGTTCCAGACTGGTACTAGAATAATAGTTCAGCCAAGGTCACTGGACAAAAAACATTTAAAATTAACTCGATTGGTCTTCATGGGCATCAAAGTAAATTTTGAAATCAGAACTGCTATGGATACCAACTACTTTGGCGTGACTGTTTTGTCAGCACAGCAATGGCCTTCTCAAATTGTCAGAGATTTTAATAAAAAAAATTGCTTCTTTGTGTTTATACTAAGACAGAAAACACTACAATATACCAGACTGTCCAGCAGCTATGTTATCCTGCTTTGTGTATGTGTCACACAGTCTCGAGGGCTTGAGACTTTACGTAGTAGTTCATCTGGGTTTGGCTACACAGCTAATACAGGATGGGAGTACACTATTGGCAACAGAATAAAGTTTTCTAATGAGTGCACTTGGTTTATGTTGTATATACAGATCTCCTTCGCAGACCATTGGAAATGTAGTCTTAGGCCTATCCTGGGCTCAGATCCTAAAAACCAGAGAACTGGTGCTGCATTTTCAGCATATTTGCAGTAAAAAAACAACCTGAAAGTGGACAACAGCAATTTCTTCAGAAATCCCTGTTTTACAAGTTATTGCTTTTCTAAGCCAGGTCTAAATCACAATTAATAAATATTTTTAGCTTTCCATGAGATGTCTCTGGGCACTGATCTGCATTAGAGATTCTAAACGTAGCTGCTACCACAAAACTCCCTTTCCTAACAACACAATTATGTTGCTGTCCCCGTATGAACTACCCAAATATCCCCAAATATCACGAGAACAAGTGACAAGCACAAGCTTCTCATGCCATAAATGCTATAAATACAGATCAGTCAGCAAGCTTATATACAGGAAAAAAGCCTACCAAAGACTAAAATCAGTGAGGAAGATGTCTGTTTTCATTTCTTTATTAATATATGTTATTTGTCAGATAGTTTCTATGTATCTGGTTTTTTTCTTACCCCAGCTTGTGCAAGGTAAGTTTTCTGAGGTAAAGAATAATTTTATTCATTGAAACATGAAATAAAAAAAAACTTATTTCAGATGAAAACAAATCATTACCTTGGGGATGGGCACTTGCATTCTTTTCTGTACTCCTAAATCAAAAACATAATTCACAAATGTTGTCTTACATGCTTGTTTCATAACTGATCACACATAGAACGCTGATTAACTAGAGAGCGCCTGCAGAACTAAAGGCATGACCTGTGCCTCAGTCTCTCAGGCAGAAAAATCCAAGAAAGCCATTCCCTATATTGATTTCAAAGCTTGAACCCATAGTTCAAGAAAATCTTGTGCAACATTTCCTTGAGTTACTTGGAAAACTTTTTATGAACTTACTGATCCATACTGTCCCATGAGCTGTGCTTCAGAGGCATCACACAGTCCCATGGTGTCTAGGACACCAGCATTCCTTCTAAGACTTGGGGGAGCACATGAGCCAGTGGACTTGGAGCACTGTTTAGCAGAAAGGAAATGCAGCAGCATTCAATGACAGATATTTGGATATCAGAATCAAAAGTCTGTTTCAAAAAGTTGTTGTTGTTGTTGTTGTTGTTGTTGTTGTTGTGCTTAAACATCAGGCAAGGCCCACAGGCAGCATGAGGGCTGCGCACGGGGCTGCCATGACAGCATGTGGGGAACCACAGTGATGGCACAGCCACACTCAGCATTGTGATGTTTGTTATCACAGGGGCTGTAGATCATAGAATCATGATCTGGAAGGGATCTTAAAGATCCTCTGCATTGGGCAGGGATACATTCCACTAGACCAGGTTACTCAAAGCTCCATCCAATCTGGCTGTGAATACTTCCAGGGATGGGGCATCCACAACTTCTCTGGGCAACCTGTTCCAGTGTCTCACCACCCTCTGAACAAAGAACTTCCTCCGAACACCTAATTTAAATCTATTCTCAGTTTAAGGCCATTCACCCTTGTTCTGTCACTACATGTCCCTGTAAAAAGTGTCTATCCATCTTTCCTGTAGGCTTCCTTCAGGTACTGGAAGGCCACAATTAGGTCACCCCTGTGCCTTCTACTTTTCAGACTGAACAATCTCAGTTTTCTCAGGCTTTACTCATAATAGAGGTCCTGCATTCATCTGATCAATGTGGTCACCCTCCTCTGGACTCAGCTCCAACAGGTCAATGTCCTTCGTGTGCTGGGGACTCCAGAGCTGGATGCAGCACTCCAGGTGGGGTCTCACCAGAGTAGAGTAAAGGGGCAGAATCCCAGGATGCGGTTGGCCTTCTGGGCTGCAAGTTCACACTGCCTACTCATGCCCAACATCTCACCCACCAGCACCTCTAAGTGTTTCTTGGCAGGGCTGCTCTCCATCTGTTCAGACCCCAGTCTATATTGATACTGGGGTTTGACCTGATCACTGGGTCTTGTTAAACCTCATATGAGGTTCCCATGGGTCCGCTTCTCGAGCTTGTCCAGGTCCATGCCATTCCTCTGGATGGCATCATGTCCTTCAATTGTCAGTCACACCACAGTTGACATGCCCAGCCGCTGCCCGTGTGTACGTGCCTGGTGTGGGGCATACTGAGGGGCCCAGGGCAGCGGGGGCCGGCGGTGGCAGAGCAGGGAAGCCGAGGGGAGAGGCTGGGGCGCAGTGCAGCGCGGAGGCCCCTCGGGCGTGGGAGAGAGCAGATACAAACGTTTCCAGGGAAACCTCCCAGTCCGTGAGGAGCCGTGTTGAGGGTGGGGAAGGGCCTGCGACAGGGAAAGGGTGTGCCAGGAGTTAAGGCTCAGGACAGGAATCCGCGGGAGAGGAGGCGGCGGCGGTGCCGAGGGCAGCATTGTCACCGGGGTGCGGGGAGGCACTGTAATCTCTCACAAAATGGGGAAGGTTGGAAGGGATCATCTGATCCAGCCTGCCTGCTCAAGCAGGGTCATCCTAGAACACATTGCAGAGAATTGCGTCTAAACGGTTCTTGAATATCTCCAGTGAGGGAAACTCCACAACCTCTTGGGGCAATCTGTTCCAGTGCGCGGCACCCGCACAATAAAGAAGTTCTTCCTCATACCCAGGTGGAACTTCCTGTGCATCAGTTTTTGCCTGTGGCGTCTTGTCCTATTGCTTGGTACCACCGAGAAGAGCCTGGATCCATCCTCTTTGCACTCTCCCTTCAGACACACACAGATGGTACATAGTTCCCCTCTGTGGCACTAATTCACACATTTTTAAGGCGCCGGGCATTACCCAGCGACCTGTGCCGAGCCACGAGGAGTCGCCCGCCTGCCGGGGGGCCACAGGCGCTGTCTCCAGCAGCCCGCGCAGCGCAGCCTTCGCTGACCCCGCCCGACCCTTGGCTTTGCTCGGCGTCTGCCGAGCCTGCCCCGAAGGGACTTTCTGTCCCAGCGAGGGAATCGCTGAGGGATACGGCGTTTCTGCTTTCGGGACGGCAAACCCCGCCGTGATTTGTCTGTCTGACACGTCCGTGTCTCCGCACTTCTGCTTTTCAGAACCAGCGGCTGCGGGCGGGGCACAGCGCGGGGGATGCGACGCTGAGCCGAGCTAGGGTCTTGCCGGCGGCTGGAAAAGCTCATGCACCCTTCCTGAAGCGCTCATGCCCCCTTCGGGGGCTGTGACCGCTCAGTGACATCGGAACAGCGATGCAACACTACAGGCTGGGGGCAGAGTGGCTGCAAAGTGGCCCAGTACAAAAGGACCAGTGGTCAACAGCAGCTGAACGTGAGCCAGCAGAGTGTGGAGGTAGCCAAGAAGGCCAGTGGCATCCTGACTTGTATCAGCAATAGTGTGGCCAGCAGAACCAGGGCAGTGATTGTCCCCCTGCACACACTTTGGTGAGGCTGCACCACGAATACTGAGTTCAGTTCTGGGCCCCTCAGTTCAGGAAGGACATTGAGGTGATGGAGCATCTTCAGAGCAAGGCAATGAAGCTGGTGAAGGGTCTGGAGCACATGTCCTGTGAGGAGCGGCTGAGGGA
>VZRQ01008003.1:999092-1057714 GCA_013397975.1 Machaerirhynchus nigripectus | reverse complement strand
CTCTCTACAACTGCCTGAAAGGAGGGTGTGGCCGGGTGGGGGTCGGTCTCTTCTCCCAGGCAACCAGCGACAGGATAAGAAGACATAACTTCATGCTGTGCCCGGCAAGGTTCAAGTTGGACATTAGGAAGAAATTCTTCACAGAAAGGGTGATTAAATACTGGGACGGACCGCCTAGGGAGGCGAGGGAGTCACCGTCCCTGGAGGTGTTAAAGAAGGACTGGATGTGGCACTCAGTGGCATGGTCTAGTTGACGTGGTGATGTTCGGCTACAGGTTGGACCCGATGATCCCGGAGATCTTTTCCAACAGGACCGAGTCCGTAATTTTTGCGACAACAAGCGCGCTCTGGCCATTTGGTGAGTGAAGCCCACGGCCCTGCCGAGCCCCCGCGACACCTGAGTGCGGCCCCGCCCCCCGCCGGGCCAGTGACGTCACCCCAGGTGCTTCCCGCCTCCTCCTCCCGGGGAGGCGTGATCTCGACGGCTCTCGGTGGGCGGGGCCGCGATCGCGCATGCGCCCGGCGNCGAGCAGGAGTTCCAGGAGATCGACGCCACGAACGACTGGCAGGCGCGTTATCTGGTGAGCCGAGCGGTGTGGTCGGCTCCAGCCGGAGAGCAACAGGGAGGGAGGGAGGAACGGCGCGGGGAGAGAGACCCGCGGGCCGGCAGCACCCGTGCCCGGTGTGCGGCACCACCGCCGCCTCAGCAGCGGGGAGAGCGGAAGTCGTTGGGCCACCACGACTCTCGCCCTCAGGTGCGCGCAGCGGAACCGTGGGCAAACGCTGCGCATGCGCTTGCGGGGCAGCCCCGGGAGGGGGCAGCGGCGCGCAGGCGCGGGGCGCGTGCGCGGGCTCGGCGGCGTCTCTTGGTCCGCACTGCCCTCGGGGCTCAACCAAGCGGGGCCCGGTCCGAGCCGGGGCAGCCGCTGTGGGACTCCCGCGGCTTGCGGGCGGTGTGAGAAGCTGTGCCGGATAGTATGGATTTGGCCAAGGCTTGCCCCCACCCCTCCTTCCCCCCCAGGGGTTCGTGCGGCTCCTCAGGCACCTGTGCTACCTCCTCAGCGCCCGTTCCCGCTGCCGTGGCCAGCTCGGCGTCTTCTGCGGGGGCCCTGCGCAAGTGCCACTTAATGAAATACATTATTTGCACTTTTTTTGTTAAAGAGATTAAGAACTTCTAAGAACAGTCAGTTCCATGAAACAGACATTTTATATCAGCTGGTATCACTAGAACAGTTATTTAAGCCAGCAATATTTTATAGCACTCTTTCACAAATGAGAGAACCAAACCCCAAAGTTTTCTTTACTGACTTCAAATTATGCTTTTTCTTTGTTAAATTAGAAATTTGTTTGATTTATATGTGATTCAAGTACAGTATCTCTACTGCAGTATTTCAGATGTTACAGTTTTGGATATATCTGTATTATAAATAAGTAGCATCTAACACCAAACCTGCCAGAGTTCAGGAAGGGTTTGGATAATGCTTTCAGGCATGTGGTGTGGTTCTTCGGGTTATTCTGTGCTGGGTCAGGAGTTGGACTTAATGATCTTTGTGGGTCCCTTCCAGGTCAGGACATGCTGTGATTCTGTGTGATGGCTGGATATTATGTGGGAAAACTGATTTTCAAACTAGTCGTTAAACTTCTTAAGCTTAATTCTTTTTAGCAAGCCTACCCTCCCACCCCATTACTCTAGTAGTGTTTCTAGCTATTTTTGTGTTTCTTTACCAAAGTGTAGGTCTGTTTCTGTGCAAGGATGATGCAGGTGCTTTAAGAAACAAAGTATGTTGCATCCTATTACGGAGTAATACAAAATTTACCTTCTGTGGGAACTTGGGTGTGAATGCCTGCCAGATCCATTTGTTCCATGTGCAAGCTCCCAAAGCTTGTTAGCCATATAAACTAGAGAAGTTCTAGTTTGCTGTATCCAAATAAAAAACCCAATAGATCAAGAGATTTCTATACAAATATGTGGAATATTGGTTCTTGGCAGTTGCTGTTCCACTCTGTGATTTATGTTCTTTACAGGTTGGCACTACATTTTAAAGAAAGGTCACGCAACCAGTGCTAAAAATTGGAGCTTTATTTTGTACGTTATATTTCCGCTGATGCCCATTTTGGCTGTGTTCATTGTCTGGGAATAGACTAGACTGTTCAGGAAGTTTGAAGTCAAGGATAGCGGGAACATTGAGAAGACCAAAGAATGCTCAGTTGTAATAAGAAGTTTAAATGCCCTTTGGGACACAATGATCAAATGCAGCAAAATAATCTAAAAACAGAAGTAGAATTCAAGGTAAAATATTGTTAATTCTGTACTCTACAACGTTTCTGCTGAGACTGCATCAGTACAGAGATATAAAGACAGAGTAGAATACATCAAAGGCTGCAGTTTTCTACGTAAGGTAATTCTGTATATCTTAGTGAAGTTGTAGAAAAGATGCACTCAGGCAAGAAATTAATAAAGCAGAACATGTGAACAGTAGGGTCCTTAAAATAGTGTGTGAGTCTCACAGATTATTGAAAGGTTTGTATTAACGTGCACGGAGAAGCAGGCTTTGATTTCACTTTGATATTTGTGACTCTAGAATTCTTCATACTGGTTTATGTTTAACTACAGCTGTATGGAATGAGCCATCAAACCACCAAGAATAATCCTATGGCTCTTAATAATAGCCCTAAAATCATTAACTAGTTCACTTACCTTTGTGGGGGTTTTACGCTGCCAGTCACTGTAAAGGAGGCAGCATAATACTGCTGCTGCATCCGAGTCCTTACTGCTTTGGGAGATAATGTGCAACTCCGAGGTAAACTATAAACATAACAAATATCTGGGGTTTGGGGTTTTTTGCCCTTTGATCCTGATGCATCAGTTGTGTTATGTTTGGTGTTTTTAGCCAAATGTAGGAAAATCTAAATGGTAACAGTTTGGCCATGAATGAGACACGTCTTCTGAGGGAAAATGACACTAGGGGCAGTAAAAGTTGGTTTAAAAAATGTTAGCTATTAATAATGTTGCTTAATTAATAGTATGTGTAGAACACTGATCTTAATCAGGTTGCTAGCTATAAGTAAATTATTTTTTTGTCTTTCTAAGGAAATCCGACATAAATCCAGTGACTATCCTCACAGAGTTGCAAAATATCCAGAAAACAGAAATCGAAACAGATACAGAGACGTTAGTCCATGTGAGTATCTTTTCTGCAATCATTGCAGTAAACTTACTAGACCTTCTCTTACCCTGTTGACTTTAAACACTGGGTGTAATAAATCATGGTCATTGCAGATTTTGTGTTTTGTTTACTTGTGTAGGCATGTATCCTGTGATAAATGTGGGGTTTTTGGTAACACATACACAAATGTGTATAACAGGAGGGAGAAAAGTCTGCAGGTTAAACTCATTGTGCTGAATGGTGAATGAGAGATGGTTGCAAATCATAGGTATTAGTGTATAGGTAAATGTTTTTGAGCTGCAAAGTAATGTTTCAGAGATATTTTTCTCATAGAGACATTATTTGTTTAATAGTGCTTTATCTGTTGTAAAAAATGAATATAGAGGTTAAGTTAATAAGCCTTGACTGACAGAAATGTTTTCTTTTTTGGACTGAGTGATTCTGCACATTTACAAGGTGGTACGGATAAGTACCACTCAATTTCTACTGCTGCTTTAAAAAATGCTTCAGATTTTATTGGTTTTGTGTATGTGGTAAATAAGATATGGAGTGCTTTGTACTTCTGCTAATCACTGTAAAATGTTTTTTTTGACATAATGATCTTACGTCTCCTGTGCAAAGAGCTTTTTTTAAAACCAGCTTCTCTACTACAGAGATGGTGTAGGCTTCTTTTCATCAGCATTTTACTTCAGAAGCTCTAAGCTGAAATTATTGCAAAAAGATATGTGAGCTACAGATAGGGGGAAAAAAAAACTGTACAGCTTGAATTTTTTTGCAGTATATTAAAGTTGGAACAGATAACATGTTTATGTGTTCTTTATGAAGTTTCCCAGAATACTAAGGGGGCCTAAAAGCCACCTTGTTACTGGATCTAGAGTTTTTGAAGGGTTGCTGGTATATTGGGGCTTTTCATTGGAGAGCCTGGTCTGAATACCTATTGTAAGATTTGGAGAAGTGCTGAGCTCCTTGTTTCCAGTTGAAAGTTGTGGTAACAGCATGTGCATAGCACTTCTCAAAATGACACAGAAGGGGTCTTGGATTGAGTCACACTGGTCAGATGTGGCACTGCATGCTGCTCCTTAGGCTGCTGCCAGATGTTCCACGGGCACAGTGAATTTGCACCGAATGGGTCCAGTCTGGTGTGGTGCTGAACCCCTGCGCTGCATGCTGATGAAACTGAACTTAGGAATTCAGTGCATGGCCTCCTTGCTGTGTCTGCATGGTATTCCACTGGAGAAGTGTCCAGCTCTGAGGAAGATATCTCAGATGAGGCAGGGCTCAGTGACTTTTACTGTACGCTCAGGAAATGGAGATGGGCCTCTGGTGGACACGTGTCTGTGCAGAGGCACTTGGGTGTCCCAGTTTTGCTGTCCTGTTCCAGCATGGCATTAGCATCTTACCAGTGCTGAAGGAGATGTTTTATTCACTTTCTGTTTCATACCTAAGTTGCAATGGGGGTTGTAAGACGAGAAGGCAGGAAATTAGATTTGAACCCAGAAGTCCCAGGTTCCAGTCCGGGTCTAACATCCTATACAGTTTCCATGTCAGAAGCCGTATCTGTGTGTTTACTGTTTCTCCCATGCATGGATTTAATTTATACAAAGAGAATGAAAATTTACTTTCAAAGTACTTGTGCTTTTTTCTTTTTTACAAACAGTGTTTCTAAAATAAATAAAAATACATTGTGTTATTTAAATAGCATCTAATAATGCCTCCAGTCATGCCTTACAGATGTGACTTGTATTCATCTCCTGCAGTTATTTGGAGCTTAGCATTTTCCTTAATCATGGCATGCCTTTTACAGCAGTGAAGAGCATCGAACACCTCTGCCTTAGTCATGGCAAAGCCTGCTTCTGAAACGCATGTTTAGCCAGTAGAAAAAAGTATAAGTGATTGCTTTAATTCCTGGGCCCAGTGCAAAAGCAGAGCGACAGATAAAATCTAGTATTAAAGTAGTAGTTGGGCTCAGGAAAGGGCTAGAGCTGTTACACTCTGATATAAATTATAACATAATGAATGAATGAAGATGGTGAAGTTTATGAGGAATGTGTCCGTTTTGAGCATTTATGAAAGAAAGATGGTTTGAATTGGTCCACCTAGGACCAAAGCTGTATGAGGAGAACAGAGCAAAACACTGTGTTTGATTAGTTGATTCCTTCTGAATTTTACCTCTGTGTTTCAAATATGACTCAATTGCTTCACTAACAATGATGAGAGTCAGGAGGAGAAAGAGACCTGGAAGGACGTTTATAAGATTTCAAAGCAGCAGTACCTAAATTTCAAAGCAGCTGGGGTAAAAGCCACATGGTTTGGTCACTGTGATGAACACATCTAATTGTGCATGTATGCAAGGACCTGGTGTTGCAGACATGCGAGACAACTCAGTCTCACACAGTCTTGACGTCTCAGTCCTTCACTTTGCAAATTTTGCTGCTTTTTAACAGTATTTAGTGACTGTGAAAAATGGGTGATACTAATATTTTCTAATAGTCAAAAGGCCTCCAGAACCAGCTGTTGGACTTTTAAGATCTAGCTATTTAATCATACTTTAAGACATAATTTAAAGAAAGGGTTTTATTTCTCCAAAAGCAATGAGAAAATGGTTTTTAACTGTGATCGCAGCCAAGCCAGTTTAAAATCTGAGGTCGTGTGTCTGCAAGAGGAAATGCAAAGATTGTTCTGTTTTACTGAAAATATGTCAGTTACAAGTACAGGAAAAAATGCTTTGGGTAGGTTTGCCCCATTTCAACTGTGACACCTGAGACAAGTACACTGAAACAAACTTGTGTCTGTTACATACATTTCTAGGTAAAAATTGATTTCTGTTTGCTGGGAAAGGCTAATCATCTCTGCCCATTACAGTTGAGTTTCACAGTGTTTCCAGTTTCATAAGTATTTTTGTTAGTGTCTGGTTTTGTTGGCTAAAGAGCTGTAGCATATATAAATTTGGTTTGGTAAAAGCCCTCAAGAGTTACTGCCTAGCTGGGAAAAAAAATAGCAGTCTAATACTTTGGTATTAGTCTAGAATAGGGAGAGGAGTATTTAGGCTTCATAGTGCTATTGAAACAGGAAGTTAATCTGAAATAGGTTTGGTTTGACAGCCAGTCATTTCCGGACAGATGAAACCATTTCTCAGAAAAGGTTGTTAACAGAGGAAAGTAACTTGTGAGGTTGTTGTTCTTTATTAATAATTTTAATGAAACTCCAAAGATTTCTGTAATTAACTTTCCTTCTAAATCTTATCCTTAGTTGTTATCAGAGGAGTCTAGTGTCTCAGATTGACTGTAAACACCTTTAGAGCTGAGTTCCCAGATTTACAGGCAAGAAGGAAATCCCCTTGGCAAAATTGGCAGGGGTTGTTTTTTGCCTTTTGCTTTTGGAGGGGAGATGGGGGTTAACGCGGTTTTCTCTTCAGCCTTCCTCTGTAATACAGTATGTGGCTCAATAACCTGGGTCATCTGAGAATTTTTCCCTGATAGATCATGTTGCTTTTGGAAGATCTTTCAAGGTAGAGATTTCTCATGTTTTCTTCCTGTGGCTTTGAGTAGATTTTGTTTCAGACCTTTCAACTGTAAGCTTACAGTTGGCATAGAGCACAGGAGGAATACATGAAGAGTATTGTGCTTTACAGGGAACAGAGTTCGAGCTGATTTGAATGGGTTTGCACATGGCGCCAATTAATTATCATTGCAGGAATGTTCGCCTTCTGTCCTGTGTTTCAAGTGTATGTGCTGAGAACAGGGAGATGTTCAGCCCAAAATAAGCCTGCTGCATTTCTTGTCCATTAGAAGCTGACATTGATGATTTTTATGACATTATCTAATGATTCTCTAAAACATCTTACCATGTGAAACATTGTAAAATAAACTCAATGTGCTGCTTTTGGAGATACTTCTTTCTTTGGGGTTGGGGAAGAGGGGAATTTTATAGCAAGTGCTGATCTAAACTTAAATGTGTCTTAAAATTCTTTTTTCCATAGTCCTGCTTACAAGTATAAGGATCCTGTACAGTAGTGACACATTTATTTTGGTATGAATACGTTTCAGTCATGAGCTAGGTCATGACTGATATGATGGCATTCATTGTGTACAACTGGTGACAGGGTGGTGAGGAAAAGTCATTTTGCTTTTCCCTTGCCGTAGGCTACCTCTGAAACTTGAGACTGTAAGTCTAGTGACAGAGTATTGCAATTTGAATAATTCAGCAGTTCAGATAGACTAGGTTTAGATTAGTGAAATGGAGGGGATTTGTTGGTAGGCGGGAAAGGGTCAGGCAAGGTCACTGGGATGACTTGCGGCTGCATGTTTTATTTATTACTTTCTTTAATCCACTAAGTAGCATTTCTCCCTCCTCTATTGTTAATAGCTCTATATTTGGGGGACCAGAGACATCTTTTGGATAAAAGATTATTTTGAAGTTATACAGTGTTCTAGAAACACGGTTATTTTTAAATGAAAACCTTTCATTAACCAACTGCAAGAACTGCATCATGTAAAATGCCAAACATTTTGTAACTTGGTTTTAACTGGATCTGTCATTTTCTGTTAAGCAGGGAGTGAGGAGATTGATGGGCAGTGTGAAGTCTTGGCATTATTTGAGGCATGGGAAGTATTGTCAGTGACACAGGGTTTCACTGGAAATGGGTAATCAGGGTTTGCTTATCTTAGACAGGATCATTCTGGGAGTGTTTTTTCTCAGTGCAAGGAGCCAGAATGAGAATAATTTTCAAGGTTTCCACTTCCTTTTCAGGCTGCATAGTTTGTTGAAATAGGGGAATTAGCACTTCAGAAAATGAGTACTGTACTTTAGCTGCTGTGGGCGTGGCAACACATAAGATAAATCTTATCTTAAAGATGGGTTTATCATTCATATAAATCTTAAGTACTTTGTAACTGGAAATTATATACATACGGGAAATATGTTACAGCTAACTCACTGTCAAAACTTGGCTTGCTTCACTTAATTCAGAAGAGCAAGCCAGGGTTTGAATGAGGTTTCTAGGTCATTGTGTCCTTTAAGAACCTCATCCCTTGAAAGAAGGGAAATCAATATATTCTAGTGGCTTTCTTTGTCCTGTGGACTGTATGCCGGAGTACTTGCAGGATCTCCTCTGTTTTAGTCGGGGAGGGAGAGGGAGGCTCTGTCTGTGCATAGAATTAGTTGTTAAAGGGACTTTAAAAAAAACAACTTGCAGAACTTTATTTGTCATGTTTACAAAGCAGAACATACAAGAAGGGAAAAAATGAAGCTGACAATATAGGGATTAAAGTAGGAAACCTCCTTGGAGGCTGCAGTTATCTGCCCCTGGCAGCGGTACAGCAGCTGCCGCTGGGTATTAAACTGTTAACAGTGCTTGCTTGCGTCACCTTTCCGAGAACACTGGTACCGGTATGTGTGATTTACTATAACTAGATCTTAAGTTTTTCCTGTTGGCAAATGACATGTAATATTTACAGAGGTCTTGGTTTCTTTCCAGTAGAAACATTTCAGATAAAGTGATACATGAAAGGAAAAAGTAAGGCTTTCCTATCCTGGCAAAATAATACAAAGAGATATATTTTACTTTCAAATGCACATGTGTCTTAATTTTGCTGAGTCTTGGCTTTGATAATATTTTTTTTATTCACACAGAGGTATCATAAATCTTTTAAGACTTCTGAAAGTCAAGATGGTGTTGCCTTACAATTGGAATGCTAATGAAAACAGACTAACCCAGTATATTTCTCATACTTTTATATCAAAAATACATTTTCAGCATATTTCTGTTCTCTGCATGTTCGTATGTGACTGCATGTAAAAGCTAGGAGCTAAAGGAGGTAGGGCAATAACCCCAAATTTGAGTGCTTCAGCAATAGCAAAATAGTTCTACTTTACGGTTGGCTTCTTTGCTTGAATCCAGCAAGATCATCTTTGGCAGTTGCCGATAGCAGATAGATGAGGGAGAATATAAAGGCAGATCAAGATGTAGTGAGTGTACTTTTCCCAGGTTTCCAAACACGTGGAAAGTATTCATATTAAATCATACAAGCAGTCTGTAGAACAGCAGTCTAAATCAGTAACTGTTTTTTGATTGCCGTCAGCTTTTTGCCTATCCAGGTTTATATTTATGGATTTCTGAGATAAGCTTTGTGCTGTACAGGCTGGCTGTGAGTTCAGCTATTGTAGTTCTGAATTTGATACTTGGTAGTTGCTAATGTCAGAGCTCATGGCTTTGTGTGTTTCCCAAAGTATTTGTCTAAAGGAAGCGAGCCTTTTGGTGCAAGGATGGGTGGGCTGGCATTGTAACAGCAGTCTGGGCCCTGATTGAGTTTTGTGGGTTAGACTAGGTGAATTTGGTTTTAAAAACTGGGGTTACATTGCAATTCACTCTGCTGTTAGTTTCCTTATGGAATCTCTTCCATATCTTCCTGAAGTATGTTGAAGTTTCTTAAATTCATGTTAGTTTGTTGTTTTTTATTTGCTCTTCTTAGTCTTCTAGGTGTTGAGCTTCAGAGGTTTACAGTCAGTTGAATCTCATTTCTGTAGCTGTGTACAAATTTTAAACTGAAAGTGCTGTTTATTTAATACAGTAACTGATAAAAGGCTGAAGGATTACTTATTGCGAACAAGTCTGATTACCTAAATGTCTCCTAGAGGTTCATAAATCAGGTACTAAGAGGTTCTAGGAACAACCACAATGACTTTTTATTATGCAGTGTTTTAGTTTGACAGTATGATAATCTTTCTCATATTAATGGTAGAATTTTAAACAGAGTCCTTTGCCTGCCATAAATAAGGGAATCGTTTGTCTTGCTTGTGTAATTTTGCAATGAAACCATGTAATTAGATCAGGCTTCATTTAATTGGATGAGTTTAAAAATATTTTTTGTTTTGCATGTGCCTTTTTTGTATTTTTATGTTTTATAATATTAGACAATAACTTTCAGGGAAAATTGAATTGATCAAAGCCTGGCTTGAATTACTGCAAGTAGATTTTGTTGGGGTTTTTTTAGCTGTGTGAGCTTAACTTTATGATTCTATCTTAACCTTTGAAACTGCAGTTCCCCAAAAATCTTGAAATATGTAGTGGAGTCATCTGGTGTGATAGGACAGTGTTGCCTGGTGTGAGTTGTGGTGCTGTTGATTAGGGAAAAGCAACTGTAGAGGGATGGCTGTGAGAATCTTTTTGCATGTGTGGAAAAGTTATTTTGCTTGGTTGGGGTTTTTTAAAGAAAAGTAGGTATTCCAGTTTTCTGAGCAGCTTCTATTAATGGCTGCCTGAAATTACTCTGATGGAATGCCAAGGGGAAAATGGGACAGTTATCAAAGTAATGGGAGAAATTAGTTTCACTTATATTTGTAGTTTGCTGTTTGGCTTGTACTGCAGAATTTTGTTCTAGTTGCATGTCAGACCTAAACTTGCCTGTTAGAGAGTATTCATTGAGATGGATGCATCATTAATTCTTAATTTTCTTTGAATTTTAGATGATCACAGTCGTGTAAAACTCCAGAACACCGAGAATGACTATATCAATGCCAGCCTAGTGGTCATAGAAGAAGCCCAGAGATATTATATTTTAACACAGGTAAGTAGTACAATTACTGGGTTATTACAGGGATTGAGACTCTAGGGAGGAGGATTTGTACAGTTGTAATTTGTATTTGGATGGTTTGTTGTCTCTATGAATTACAAGTGTCTCATATTAACTGCTAGTGTGATGTAGTTGCAAACAGATTATTTTAAGTTTTAAGAAAAGGTACAGGGGATATTGAAGTGTGAGTAATTTACTGCATATGAAGCTTCTCAAATATTTCTTGCTCTTTTCTTCAGTTCTTTTGTAAATAGGTTACAACAATACTTCTACCCCTTAATACATCTTGTACCTTCTGAGCATGTCTGCAGTAGCTTTTCTTCTAACAGCACAATAGTATTAATGCTTAAACCAAAATATCCCTTCCCTGAGATCTTACTGTTCTGTTGTTTGGTTTTGTTTGGTTGTTTTGTTTGTTTGTTTGGGGTTTTTTTCTCTCTTAAATAAAACCCCAGGCTTTTTAAGTCCTGGAATGATCTGTGAAGTGTGACTACTTTCTTGCCTGCCATTTCTGTAATTCTGTTGATAATTTGTTTAAACTTAAGAGGAAGACCTTTTCCTGTTTCCCACAGTGAACTATTAACTGTGTTTAAACACTGCTTTGCCAATACATTCTCATGCCCATTTTTGTATTCTTTATTACACAGGGTCCACTACCTAATACATGTTGTCATTTTTGGCTAATGGTGTGGCAACAACAAACCAAAGCAGTTGTCATGCTGAACAGGATTGTTGAAAAAGATTCGGTAAGTGACATTAGGCCTAAAGTTGTAAAGTAAGCCACACAGTTTTAATACAGTTGAGCAATGTTTGATTGTTACGTTAGAAGAACTAACAAACATTCTTACTGGTGTGCGGCATAATGTGTAGTTAATACAGCAGTGAAGTGAGGGAGCTAAGACATACAGGTCAGTTTGGTGAAAATAGTATTTAACAAATGTACATCGAGAAAGGTGAACGTAACATTCTGAGAAAGGAGGCTGTGCAGATAGAAATGGTGAGGCGTAGAGGCAGTGTAAGGTGTTCCTAGGACAAAATGGAAAGTGGGAAAACAAGTATCTTTACAGTAATTCTTCTAAATGTAGCAGAGTAGTGTATTTGTTATATAGAGATGTTAGCTGTAACAATGAAGGCAGACTGCTGCCCAAGAACTGTCAAACTGATCTGGTTATTTTTGATTCTTTAAAACTGGTGGCATACATGCAGAATACACAAATTTTCTGTTGTGGTGTATTTTTTCTGCTACTGTGCCTAAAAGCATTGCAGATTTTAGTTACAAATGCATGTAATTTGAGGTTTGTTTTTTATTCAGTGCAGATTAGTTACTGAAAGAAATTTGACTGGTCTGTTAAAAAGTCACATGTTTTCTTGTGCAAAAGTTTTCCTACAGAAAGTTTGAGTGCAGAGCAAGAGGAATACAAAACAAAGAATAGTTTTGCATTGGTTTGTTAGTTCATTGTTTTGTTTCACTAGAACCTTCCCGTATTCAGCAAGCCTGGGGAGAACTGGGTGTGATAGATGAGTTCTGTAAATGTGCAGGTGTGCAAGTCAGAAACAAAGGGGGGAAATGCTGAAATAGCTGAGCAGAGATCTCAGTTCCCTGTAGAGAACTAGAGGGGGGAGAGGGAGAAGGCTTAAGATGTATCTCAAAACATGTTAGCCATGTTATGAAAGAAAGCATAAACACATAAAGCTGGAATGCATAGTAGCCATTGAAACAGTTGTAAGTAACTCAGCTGTAAACATTATGGACTTTAAGAAGTCTTCAAAGTGGGAGCAGGTACATGAGTCTACTCTGTTGAACAGTGGGGTCTCAGAATCTGCATATGCAAAAGTCCAAGGTACTAGGATATTTAACAAGGTTTTTCTTTTTTCCCCTTCTTTTTCTTTCTCTTAAAAAAAATCCATTAGGTGAAGTGTGCACAATACTGGCCAACAAAAGAAGAGGAAGTTATGACATTCAGTGAAACAGGTTTCCGTGTGAGGCTAGTGTCTGAAGATGTCAAATCCTATTACACAGTACATCTACTGCAATTAGAAAATATCAACGTAAGCTTTTCTTAGTCTGTACAGCTCCTATTTGTGGCCTTAAGTGTATCATGAGAACCACTTAGCATGATGTCACTTCAGGTTTGATTGCGCTTTTACACTGGAAATTTTAATGCACTTTGCTTCTGAGAATGTTGAAGATGTTTGTGTGGAAGTAAGCAAGTGAGTTGGACCTCAGTCTATACATTAAGAGAGATAACATCTTTGGCATTTGTATACTTGTATTTTCCATTTGGCAGTAGCTTAACATGCTGAATTCTAAATGATGGTAATGGTGATTCTAAGAGGAGCTGTTAAGAATTAACCTAAAGGGAGGAGCACAGGAGTGGAAAATTCTGATTTCTTTTGAATATCAGAAACCCGATGAGTAATTACTGGTTATTTTAGTGGAACTTGATTTTCTGTGTAGTTTAGTCCAGATGTCTTGTTTTTTTGGGGGAGGATGATTACCACCTGTAGATAGGTAACTTTATATCCTCTTGCTTACCTCCCCTTTTGCTCCACAGGACCAACCATCCTTTTCTCATAAAAAATTAAGCACTTTGAAAATTTAACCAAGTTAAGCTCAAAAAAATTGTTCCTGGCCTGAGCTTGGGTTGGAATTTTCTGCTTCTGTTTCAGAGCGGAAGACAGGATTGAAGAGCTTGTCTGTTTGTTCCAGCTATGTCTTGTAAGATATTCTCTCTCCCTATAAATCTTGCCTTATATTGATTGAAAGTGCTAGTATGGCAAGTTTTCAAGGTTGTCTGTGTCAGAGAATTTGGGAAAGGAAAGCTTGAAGATGATAGTCTGCATGTTCTTTTATGCAACTGTTGATACATTTGTTCCCAAATATTTGAATTTATGGTAACTATTGATGGTATTTTGAGATAATATTTGTTAATTCAGAATGTCGTTCATGAGATAAACATGATAAAACCTGGCATGTTGTTCCTTGGTCTTCTCCCTGGTTGAAGAGCTTTATGGAATATTGTCCTGCTGACCTGAAGAATTTCTGTTTAGTAGTTTGATTATTGACAGTAAAGGCAAAAGAAAGAGTAGTGCTGGGAAGCTAGTGCTTGAAAAAGAGCAACTCTTCCTTTTGAAAGCTGAGGCAAGTTTTCCTAACTACCAAAAAGGCTTCTTCATGGAATTGTTTGGCTGATGTTGGCCCTTACTTTTGAACTTCATATTTTCAAAGGATGCAATTTTCATGACGTGTATGTTTGAACATAACTTTAAGTGGAACATGCAGAAATGCCTCAAGGAACAGAACAATGTATACTATAGTAGACTTTTGAGTTGGAGTTGTTGAGCACTTAAATTTCTGGGTTTTGGACCAGTGGTGCAGGTCTGTCAGCACTGTACAGAGTTTCTTCTATGTCATACAAATTAGTTTCACTAATACTCACCAATCTTTCTGTAATGAATTTTTATTTTAACTCTCTAACACTCTGGTAGGGCTTCATGGATATTAACTCCAAAGACTAATTTTTATATAAAACAGCTAGAAGAAGCAGAACATACTTGGTTACTCAAGCAAAAAAAAGCAGCATAGTTTCTAGACTAACACTGTCAATGTTAAATGCAGCCTTTTGTAAGAATTTGATAATTATACCATAAAACTTGCGGGAACTGAGTATTCACAGTAACTTGAAATGTGAGCTTAACTGTGTTTATACAAGTTATTCTGGAGGGGCCTTTGGTGGAGGCAGTGTAAGACATTTAGCCACTTGATGTCTGGAATATAGGATGACTCATGAACAAAATATACTCTAAATGCCAAGAATACTTAAACTTTAGTATTTCCTTGAAAACAGAGAGAACCAAAGTTGTCTTTATAATGCAGCCATTCTAAGCTCAAGTAAATTTGTCTTACTGCAGCAAATCTCTTTAAGACATAAACAAGATATGGGTGTATGAAGAGTAAAGTGTTTGTTTATGTTGTTACCAATGAAACAACCCCTGAATATTTGGTTGGTTTTGTTGTTGCTTTTGTTAAAGATTACTTAGAAATACAGGTAGGGTTGGCAGTTGTTCTTTTTTAGGATTAGATCAAGGCATTTGTTCATTTGATTTCTTTTTATATCTGTTCTAGGAAAAAATTTGTTTTTTTTCTTGGGACTAGCACAGTCCAGTAAAGCTTTGGAGAGAAAATAGTGTTTATTGGTATCTGTCCAAAAGTTTTGAAAAGATTCCTAATGTTCTTTGTTTTGCTTTGATTATTTGAGAATTTCCTTATTTTTTTGCCTGGCCCAGTCTGCATTTTAGAATACAGGCATTCGAAGATGCTTTTCCACCATGGTTCATTGTGTATCCTCCATGGGTTTGTTGGTGTCAATTGTCAGCTCTTCTGAAAGTTGAGTGCTGCTTTCTACTGTAATAACTCAGATTCAGAACTCTCCCTTAATAAAGACTTACTGTGAAGGCTTCCACCAACCAGGGCCTCCCTTGGAAAATAAGGGTAGAAGGAAGATACTTTGCTCATGTTAAAATTTTGTAATCATTTATGTGTGAAACTCTTGCATGGCTGTGATTTGAAGCAAAGTCTCCCAGCTTATTGGAGAAGCGATAGTCAGGTGTATGAGAGCCTTTTGTTAAATCTATAAAATAGCCTTCTGTTGCATGGGGTTGCTAAGTGTTGTGACAGTGTTGCAGGAAAATTGTTAGATCTTGACCTCTAACTGGTGAAAGACTCCACCTTGTGTTGAATGTGTCTTTTTATATTATTATTATTATTTATTGTTGCATTTAGCTTTTTTTTTTTTTTTAGTGTCACAACTTCGTGTATTAGTCTTTAGAGAAAGAAAACTTTGTTTTCAGTAATTCCTGGTGTGTCGACCCAGATATCCTGAGAAAGATACAGTGTGACACATAATGAATCTTATAAGCACAACTACCACATAGGTACCAGGGAATTCTGACAAGCTATGTGAGGGCAAATGACCATCAGATCTTCAGGGAAACAAGGGATCGCTTGGATGACAAAATGAAGCAGTGGAATTTGAAATTTCAAAAGGAACCTTTCTGAATGTATCTCAGACTGGGTTCCTGGAAGTAAGAATATAGCAGTAGAAGGAGAGGTTTGCAAAGAAAATACTTGGGGGAGAAAGGACTAGGAGAAATGAACTAAATTTGATGTGACACTGGTGATGTGATACTTCAGACTAAGGACCATTAATAAATCCTAAGTGGAATCTTGAATCCTCCACAAATAGCAAGTATTTGGAAAAACCCATTAGTAAAATGGATTCTCAACTTAGTACCAAGCTTCTGTGTGGCTGTGACTGTCAGATTAAGGTAATGCAAGACTGCTTTAGTGACCCTCACTAGCTGATCCTGTGGATGAACCAGAATGTTTGTGATGATTATTTGGCCCCCTTATCCTCAGGGCCATTGTTATTTAAATTTTGAAAAACATTTTGGCCATCATGAATGAACAAATAGAGGAGGCTCTGTTAGAAGTTGATTTATGATTTCAAATTTCAGTGTGTAGAATATTGCCCCTACAGCATGCATTCTCATTTTTATATGATCAAATTAGTTGTTAATGAGCTTAAGGCATGTTCATTAAATATGGGACCACTGTGGGGTTGTAGGTATGTTATACCTTCATATATTTGACTATTTCAGTAGCACTTCAATTATGAAATGAAGGCTTTTATAAGGAGTGTGTGAAACTTGACAGACCAGCATTTTTTTTGTCTTCACCTGTTTTACTTGACACTGATGGCACCAACTTAACCTTTGAGCATTTTGATAGTGTTTTGTTCATTTTCATACTCTCAGGTGACTGAACACCTTGAAGTTACTCTAAGATTTTTGTACCTTTTTGTTTTGAGTGTTTTGATAGTCACTGTAAAAAGGTTATGGCAAGGCTTCTTTCACTGAGAGCTAAGCTAATGGCATATTACTTTTCTGCTCAAGTCCTCATGTGGATCTCTACTTGTAACTTGGAGCTTGTGCTTTGATCATCCTTTGATTATGCTGTTGTTTCTAGCAGCCAGTGCAGAGCTGTGCAGTGTGGTGGTAGCTTTACAAGTTCATCAGTTTTAGCTATCTTGGTTATTTATGGAAAGCTTATCCCAGTAGTTCCTAAAACTTCCACTAGAATGATTGGAGGTATTTTTTTTTAATTGTCATTTAAAGGTTGTCCCATGATTATTCAAGGATCTTTTTATTTGTTAGCTAGTCTTAGGGAATAAATTTTGGAAGATTGAATGATGGTTACCATAGAACAAGCTGGCTTTCAGTTACCATGCAGAAATATGTTCCTTGTGTACAACATATAAAATTTTATATTGCTGCCTGAGTCTTGAAATCCAGGGGCTTTTATTTTAAAAGATTAGCTAGTTTCCTGGTAACATGTCAAATTAAATTAGTTGTTATTTAAACTTGAATTTTTGTCCATCAACAGTTGTGAATCAAAAAGCCAAACCTCTTACGAGATCGTAACAGTCCCACATCACTTCATGTAAGTGCCGCATGGCTCAGTGACTGGGAGTTGTTTAAGAAAGGGTGGTACAGATCCACACAAAGGCAGTGTTTCAGCTGTACAGCTTGACTGCCAAGCACCACTTGAAAGAGCCATTCTGTTTAAAAGAGCAATGTGGGAGGTTTGAAATACTCAAATGGGATTTGGCTGTAGGATTAGAGATTGTGAATTCAAAGATGACCAGCTGGTTCCAGTGCATCGCAATGGGACTCTTGTAGAGAGATGAAGACACTAGGTATTTTTATAATGAGCTGAAGGGATGCAAAATGATTGGCTGGATAAAGTCTTCATACAAGAAAGGAAAGAAAAATGTAATTCTATGGGTTAGATCAGAGTGACGTGTACAACAGCAGTTTCATCTCTCTTTTAGAAATAAGTATTTCAGATTAGTGTGCAAGTAGGTTGACACTTGGCCACATAATTTTTTTTTTTTCTTTAGGAAGAGGATGCCAGTGCTTGTTAGAGGATGGGATAGGGGGAAAAAACCCACACAACCCCCTCCTCCCCCCCACCAGACAAAACCCCCCACAAACAAACCCCACAGGTCACCTTTTTTGAGGTGACAAAAATCAAATGACAAAAAAAGGCATTTTTGCCTTCTTGAGGTGTAAGGGATGCTTTAATCTGGAATGCTTTTTCAGAATCTTGAAGTAGGGAGTATCGATTACCACCTACAAAGACCACCAAGATTCACAAGAAGCAACTTAAACCTTCACTTAGCATGTGCATTTAGCTCATCTCTCCAGTTTTGGTCTTAATTTTGTTTCTAAAGTGATGAATTTTTTTTTATTAGAAGTAGATGAAATTGCTTAAGTGTTATTTCCAGATTTCTTACGAAAAATGTATCTCCTTCATGATTTTCAAACAAACAGGACATTTCAGTTGATTTGTGTGTTAACTGGCTACTTGAAAAACTAGGTACAGAAGAGCAGTAGGATAGAGAATGCAAACTATTTAATGCTTTACTCCAGACAAAGGGAAGTCCCAGTATATATATACAATTTAGGGCATGATACGATTTTTTTCTCTATGAAATCTTAATGCGAACTTGTCTTCCCAGTATCATAGATCACACTGCACTGTCCTTGTTGAGCACCTAGCCAAAAGACAAAATATTTCTGGAAGATAACTGTGTATCTGAGGGTGACTGGAGTCATGTTAAGATCCACTGTTTTCTGTGAAAGTATTGGCAGTCTTGCAGTATCGGGCATTGAAGGCAAAAGACAAATTGGGAGAGTATTTTTGTTACTGCAGAAACCATGACATGGATTATTTCAGTTTCACAAAGGAATTTTGTAAGTTGTCTCTCATAAGAAGTAGAAACAGACTGAGCAGATGAAGAACAGTAGAATTTAGTTTAATTTTGTGGCTATATTTTTCGGTTGCTGAAGAAGAAAAATAGCTTCTCTGGAATACATTGATATTTTAAATCCTTTTGTGTTCAAACTTTGCCAAGGTTTATGTAGGTTTCAGTCTATGTGGAAAATTGGATGTAATGGAGGGAGGGTAAAAATAACTGAACATTTCTCAAATTCCTGAGCTAAAATCAGTGATCATTTTGTCTCAGAATCACTGTAGCAAGGAGTAGCATTTAACAGCAGGTCTGAAGTGGATTTCATGAAAGTACGATCCAAATTTTATATACATTCTCTCTTGGTGTCAGTTCAGTACTTGGGGTTAGTTGGTTGTGTTAGGAGAGGAACTCTTGTTAGAGTGGTTCTAAAGCAGCTGTATGATTTTGGAATCCTCCTTTTTTACTTAAAAAAGACAGACTATGTCCAGCAGAAGTCTTGCTAGATGTCCTGCTGTAGGGGTTTTTATAGGCCTTTTCCAGGAAGGAACGCTTCCTGCTCCTCTCAGTAATGTGGTTAGAATAAAGGAGATGTAATACTTCTTGGCATTAAAACTTGCTCTGAGCTAGAGTGCAGAGTGTATTCAATGCTGAGGTGGGTTTTTTCAGTCATGTTAATTCTAGCAGTCTAGTAACTGCTGTCAGCCATTGAACTGCATCACTGGTAGAAAAAGAAGGATATTTGGGAGTAAGTGGTAAAGCAAACCAAACATAATATTGGAAGTTTGAGAAGAAGAAAAGAATGCATATGGTAATGATTACAAAGGAGAAAATTACCGACTCAGATAAAACTGCTTCAGCTTGCACTGTTGGTTGTTATCCAACTTGAAGCAAGTTATGGGTTGTTTGTCTAAATGGGAGGTTTAAAATAGAAAACAGCTGTTGATTGAGATTGGGGAAATGTGCGCTGAGCGAAGGAGGAATGCTTTCTAGTTCTACTGTTTATTTCTTTTCACTTCTAGAGTGGTGAGTCCAGGATGATCTCTCATTTTCATTATACTACATGGCCAGACTTTGGAGTTCCTGAATCCCCAGCTTCATTCCTGAACTTCCTGTTTAAAGTCAGAGAATCTGGTTCACTGAGTCCTGAACATGGACCTGCAGTAGTTCACTGCAGTGCGGGAATAGGACGTTCCGGCACATTTTCATTAGTAGATACTTGTCTTGTTCTGGTAAGTGTTTGCATTTTCTCTGTCACCCCTTTCTTTCTCCTGACACCCTGCCAACCTTCCCAATATGGGCTTTTTGGTCAGAAGGCTTTAAAAGCATTGAAGTTAATGACATTCCAGTAGAAACTGAAATTAAGACATCATGCTTTTTTTCCTTCACATATTTTGATGGCAATAACACAGCTCTTGAAATGCATTTACAATTCCATCTTGAAGTACGTTACGTGTTTTCAAAGCTTCCTGGAAAGTAAATTGTAAACATTCTTTTCCTTTTACGTAAGATGTGCTTAGAAAAGGTTGAGGATCAGTTGGTTGTGAAAAAACTTGTGAATGTATATTGAGATGGTTGAATCTATAAGTCTTTTTCTCCAGAGCCCTTTTTTTAAGGATGCAGAAAAATTGTTATCTGAACTAGGATGAGAACTCAGGCATGCCCCCAATTCTCCTGCAGTGTGTAATTGTGGGTGGTGCAGAATTTCCTTGCTGTGCAGCCCTCTGGGCAGTGGCACTTGATAGCCAGTTCCAGTGCCACATGGATGTATAGATTTTTTGGTTACTTAGTGAACTGCATCATCTGTAATTGCTCATGACATGAGTGAACCTTGAATGTTAAATAATATTTAAAATCAGTTTAAATTTTTGTTGGACTTAGAAGTCCAGGCACAGAGTTTTCTCTTTGTGCTTGGTAATAGTGAAAAGGACAGCACAAGTTTAACTGAAGTAGGATTTCAGTTAAATTACAAGGAACACATTTTCTGATTTGGTTAGATCCTCTCAACTTACTTTTTGTTGGTTTTTTTTTTTACTTCAGTTTTTCTTTGGTTTTATGCATTTTGAAAAACAGGGGTATATTTTGATGCAAGTATACTTCAAAAACACCCTGTGAATGTAATGTGGGGACAAGCGTTTGCATGGCTTGGGTTAGGGATTCTCCTTTAAATAAGGGAACATCTGCCATAGTCAGTCAGTCTGAATTGCTGTTCTATTCAGAAGCAGTAGGAAATACTACTTTACAGCTTTGATTCTTATTAGTCCTATTTCGAAGTCTGAATACAAGACTGAATAAAATTGAGCATATCTAAATGTCTTAATTTTAAGACTTAGTATTAGGGTACTAATTTATTTGTTTAATACATGGTCCTTGATTTGTTCATAGCAAGTTTTCATTAGATGGTTTGTATTTTTCCTTCAAAAACAAATGAGAAATTATTTGAGATGTAATCTCCCATATTGCGAATAGAAGCATAATATGGAGAAATTAATTTTTAGATTGGATTTTATGACTAATTTTTATTTGTAATTATTTTTTATATACTATTGACACTTTCAATGTAACTTGCTTTACAGATGGAGAAAAAAGACCCATTTTCTGTAGATATTAAGAAGGTATTACTGGATATGAGAAAATATCGAATGGGACTTATTCAGACTCCTGATCAACTAAGATTTTCATATATGGCTGTAATAGAAGGAGCAAAATTTATAATGGGGGATTCAACTATACAGGTAAATAGCTGGTTTAGCTCCATGTATTTGAACAGCAGATTGCAATGTTAGTAAAATATAAACTCCAGATTATTTTAAAACATGTAATTTTGTGAGATTTACACAATTAGCCTTTTTCAGTGGATGCCTAGGAGGTATCAGAGGGTATCTGTTCAGTGCCTTCTATCAAACTAAACTTATAACCCTGGGTATATGTCCCCTCTTAGATAAAATATAAAAACAATTTTTCTGTCCAAATGTTTAAAAAAAATTCAATTGATATTTTCAATACTAAAAAGTGAAAGTAATGCCCAGTATCACTTTGAAGATAGCAAGGATCTTTTCTAGAATTTCTTGATCTTTGCTATTTATTTTCATAGCAGATAAGTTGTCTGGTGCTACAGATAACATTTTTCTGTAAAGTTGCCTTGTTTCTTCATAGCCTTTAAAATTTGTGTTACAGTTAGTAAGATCTAGCCAAATGTAATGATTCTGGGTGCAAAGAGATTACCAAATCTCACTGTTTCATCAGTGTGGCTTGCAGACATAACAGCTTACAACTGTGTTAAGTGGCTGGGGCTAGGTGGGAGAGAGAACTGGGAGGAGAGGCTTTGAAACACCTTTAATTCTGCTTTCATACGATAGGACTTTTTTATTTTGCTGATTTCTTAAAATCACAAATAGAGCAGATAAACTAAAAGACATTTCCTTTCTTTGTGGTACCGGTAGTGGTCTGATTTTTCCCTTTAACAAATGTTTCTTGACTTGCTGTGTAAATAAAGACATAATTTTGCACATCAACACCTAGATAGTGTGCTGCTGGTCTGACACCTATGTCACATGTCCAGAAGACTTCGTGATTCATCCTAATACTAACAGCAGTTTAGTCTCTTCATTTTCTGGAAGCTGTTTCTGGTGGTATGAGGTATTGTGTCCAGTAACATTTTTCTGCTTTCCTTTTTTTAAAAGCCATGCTCCAAACTGAGCAGCTCTGGTTCCCACACTTACCTATCTGGATCATAGGATTTCTTACTTTGGGATATGAGGGAACATGGTCAACTCAGAATACTGCTTGTTGCATTCAAGTTTTATTTATTCATACTAGGAGAACGCCTAAGAAGGCACACTTCTCATGTGTTCTCTTTTTCTGACTATGAGTGTTCAGATGATCTTTCTTAAACCAGTGTTTCCTGCAGTGCAGGCATTTGTCCTAGTGCTTCTCCTTTTAGGCCTCAGCGTTATGTGCAGAAAATCAATTGGCAGTATTTAAAAAGCAAATTTCTCATTTCAAGGTCAGCTAGGTCATTTTTATTCCATAAGGAACAGTTGTACTCCTGAGAGGGTGAGAGGTATTCACTTCTCTCTGCTAGTGATGGAGAGGACCTGAAGTTATTGAACGCCTCTCTAATTTAACATTAGCCAGATGTTCATCTCTGACATCTCCTTGGATTTTGGAAGACAGTAAACTGTGCAAACTTAACTTTCATTTGTAGTGGAGGATTCGGTTCATTGCTAAAACTCATTTTGCCAACAGTCCATTTATAAGTAGCTGTTTTTTTTATATCGCTCTCTGAGTTTGATATAGTTTAGACCAGCAGTCTTGAAATCATTCCACAGACAGGAATCTGTTACTTGTTTTGAGAAGAGTCAATTTTCAGTTCATCTGCTTTATCATAGACTTTTAAAAGTGACTGTTTTTTTTCCTACAATGTATTCTATGTCTTTATAGGGACTGGCTGATTTGTGTGAGAAAAGAAGTGGCTGCTTTTTAGGGATGATTCTTTTCCTTCCTGTGCACTTTCTAGGGTTCTTTCCTGCATGAAGTTTCGTTGCAGCAAGTCCTTGAGACTATTAATCATTAGGACAGAGATCTAGCAAAACAGGTTGACTTGCAATTTCTTTTTTTCTTCCATCTCATTTCAGGTGAGAAAAAGCAAGGTGAATAATTGTTTTATGATGCAGTAGATCTCTGGGCTAATGGGCCCCTAGGTGAAATAGTAGACCATGACTCTGGCATAGATAACTCTTTGTTAAATTTTCCCAGTTCTCTCTTTTTAGGCAGTTCTTGCATACAAAGTCCTGTTGTATTTTGAAGCCATTAAAGGTAAGAGCACAGCACTGGCCTGTAACAAGTAGAGGGAGATGAGAAGTGCTGGAAAGTGCAGGATTTTTAAGACAGGATGCTTCATAATTGTGGAGCTGCTGTGGACAGTACAAACCCTGAAGACAGTGGCCTCATGCCTTCACAGTGGCACCATCCTGGAGAAATAGAAAAAAGGATCATTGATTGTTGTTGGACAAGACACATCTTGACCTTGCTTTATTTCTTCATCTAGCAATTTTTTTTCTTGATCTGGTAGTTCCTTTAATCTACTTCTGGGACTGTTCTTTTGAAAGACATCTTGGCAAGGGGGCCCTTTAATGTTAGGGGAATGTTTGAAATATGTTCTCCTTGTTTTCAGAAACGGTGGAAGGAGCTCTCTAAGGAGGACCAAGCGCCAAGTTCCGAGCCGTCTCCTCCACACCCAGTCAAAATAACCACAGAGAAGTACAATGGAAACAGCATAGGCCTGGAGAACAAAGATCAAATGGAGAAAATAAACACTGACCTGTCCACTAAAGTTCAAGATATCACAGATGGGAACATTGAAAAGTAGGCAAGATAAACTTTTAAAAGGCAGATGCACTCTCTCAAAAGGTTGAATTATTGTCTGCTTTTCTTATTGTAAAAAACCTTCAAGATCTTTCTGCAGTAGCAAGGGAGGACACGTGGTATTTGACTGTCTGATTTAATGATTTTAAAAATACAACCTCAGTGATTCCTTGTGATATGGTTTTACTGTTCAGAGGTCAAAAGAAGAAAAGCCAATGTCTCTAATTGAACCAGCTAGACCTCACACTTTGGAAGCATTTTCTTACAGATTGTCAGTGAACTCTATTGTGCAGTGTGAATGAGGTCCTAAAATTGTCCAGCATAATTTCCTACTGATTTTTAAATACAATGCTAACTTATGTTTCAAAAAATACTTGGTTTTTCAGAAACACAAAGGTTTTATCACATGCCACTTTCTGTATAGTGGTTGAAATTGTATCATTGAAGCCATGTATTAGCCGCTGTTCGTGTTAAATCTGCCTGCTGTGAGTAGGTTCCTGTGGTTTAGCCATGTCAGGTGAATATGCCTTTCTCTTTGGAGTGCTGATGCCTCAGCTGGGAGGCAGCGTGTCACTTGGGCCTTCCCACATGTGGGCTGCCAAATGTTGATCTGTAGCCAGTGATCCAGAAACTGGGCCAGGGCTGTACCAAGCTGAGCCATGTGGTGTCTGTCCCAAAGGGCTGCAGCCCGAGATGAGACACAGCAGTTCAATGTAGATAAGCTGGAATTCCGAAGTAACAGCTGGCTCACCAAATGCCCCTATGAGTTTCTTTCTGTGTCTTCATGAGTGTTTTGAGAGAGAATGACAGCAATTCTGTAGATGTTTTAAAGAAGCCCATCACAAGCAGGAGTGAGGGTATGGGTGTGAGTGGTGGCTGTGTTAGAAGTCAATCAAAGTTGGTTTTTGTGTCAGGGTTATGCTGTCTTAGAGATTGTGAGGGCACTTTTGGGGACAAGAATTACAGGTGGTCCTGCTAGTGTAACACACAGAACTTGCGTTTATTGTGTGTCCTTTATCAAGATCTGTTTTACATCCTGAGATGAGTACTATAAAGCTGCATGCAGCTGTGAGTAGGGGTTAGGGTCAGTGTATCACTGAGGCTGGTGTGAACTCTGCAGTGGAGGCAGCCATGTAAGTACTGTGACACTTGCACATTGTACCTGGCATTGCGTATAAAAGCAGCCTCCGTGCAAAACATCTCAGCCACCAAATGGGGCACAGACAGGGGTGAAAGCTTCAGCTCAGATAACTAAACTAATTCTGTTCTCTCTCGAACTTGTAGATGAAGTACCATGTACATCTTTACATCTGTCATTTACTTACTCATGCGGCTTCACTATCTGAAACTCTATATCAAGGTGGTTAAAATATAATAAAATATTGCTTGGTTTGGATTTTATATACTGCTGTCATATGCTACTGGTGGGTTAACTGTTGGAAGTGTTGGAAAGAGGTTTGTTTTAATATGGTAATAGCCTTTCTTCCTGTTCTTCAGTGTAAGATTTACCTTTTTTTCTTTTTAAGTTCTGTCCGAAAACGACTACGGGAGGATAGAAGAGCAAACACAGCACAGAAGCTGCAGCAGATGAAGCAGAAGCTAAATGAGACTGAAAGAAAAAGAAAAAGGTGGTTATACTGGAAACCTATTCTCACTAAGATTGGGTTTGGTACACTGATTTTAGTTGGTGCTTATTCTTGCTGGAAAATGTATTTTCAACAACATTCCTTGTAAGTAAACAGTAAGTGTGACTGCTCCAACAGCTAATTTTGCTGGAAGGTAATGAGTAGGGGTGTGACTAAGCATAAACTCCTTATTCCTGGAATGGGTACAGACTGTTACATATAATAGAGAAGTGATGTAAACTTGATCTTGTGTCGACATCTCAGGACTTTCCACTACAGGTACTTAGAAAAATGAACCGCTGCCCCCCAACAGAGTTGATGGTTTTTGTTCATATGAGCAGGTACAAACTTGCTGCAACTGTTTATACACTTTTTAAAATGGTGTTCTACCAGATCTTAAGCAAATGCTGAACCATGGAGGTTTAGCTATTGAAGGCTGTCTGGATTTAAATTTACATGCCTGACATAAGCAATAAACAGTGTTGTATCATTTACATTATTAATGCAAAGAAGTTATCCTTAAATGTGTAATGTGTAATGTACTAGTGACATGAACATAAACATTTTATATTCTTACGACCTAGGATAAATATATTTTATAATTGCATATTTAATCTTTTTGTAGTTCACTGTACTTTTAAAAGCTTAGTTTGTACAAATTTCTGACCAAAAGAATTTCATTTTGAAACTAAACGTAATTATAATTTGTGCATGAAAAGAACAGTGCAACCATTCCCCATATTTGACTCTCCAGTTTGAAATGAGCAGCTAGGGGTCTGATGAAGCACTTGCCAATTTCTACTCTGTTAATTTGCATTCCTTATTTATTTTTTGTAGTTTTAATTATTTAAGTAAGGCATAGAAATTCGATTTTTTTTAAGGCTTTTGAGAACTTAGCCCCCATTGCAAATTATACTGTTGATTAATGTATTCAGACTTCAGCTACTGTTTGAAGGCCAACATTGTTCAAGTTCTGACATTCCATTAAATGTGAAACATAATGTTTTGTGTGTCTATAGATTTTAATTGCTAGAAAGAATAAAATTAATTAATCAGTAATAGGTATAGAAAGCACATCAAACGAAACTGTAGTTGGACTTTCAAGGGTGGCTCTGATAGAAAAGAAATGTTGGTAGTGTTTTGCCATACCCAGTGTTTTCAGCTGTGTGAGCCACTTTGGTAGCATCACAAAGTCTAGAACTGCTTTTCAGGTTCCCCAGCACTGTATTAGAGACTTG
This sequence comes from Machaerirhynchus nigripectus, assembly GCA_013397975.1. Classification (NCBI taxonomy): domain Eukaryota; kingdom Metazoa; phylum Chordata; class Aves; order Passeriformes; family Dicruridae; genus Machaerirhynchus; species Machaerirhynchus nigripectus. The sequence goes on along the minus strand of VZRQ01008003.1, from coordinate 1,030,932 downwards.
ACTAGTATTTTGGGAATATCTGTGCTACAGCCCCTTCAAAATTATCGAGCACTCCCTTTCCATTACTTGGGCAATAACACTTTCTAAATAGTAATTCAACACAAACCACTTTCTGCCCTTTAAATTGCCTTTGAATACAGAGATGGTATGTGGCTGAATGTAGCTAGTTGTTCAGTTAGGATCTAATTATATTAAAGTTAGGATCTAATAATTTGTAGGATTGGATTGTACTTTGAAACGTGAATTTTATTTATTCAAGCACTGCCTTGTTGGGTGACTTCAGAGAAGTTATGTTTTCTTCTTCTGTTTTCTAAGCTTGGTTGTTTTCTGTTGGGTGTGGGGTCTTGGGGGTTTTCTTCCACCCCCCTCCCCCATTTTGTAAAGTACTTCTTGAATTTACTGCTGAAAAATACTCAAAAGAGCTGGATGATTACTTTGTTCCTTATTCAAAGGAATTGACTTCAAAGTTTTCCAGTACGTCCAAGCTTGGTAGTCACATACATGGCATGGGGACCCAGTTACTGACATTTACTACACAAAGCTAAGTACAGTTTACTCTTTAAAATTCTCATTTCGCAATAGCTGATACTATTCTGGACTACACTGTTTGTATAGTAAACAAATGCTGAAGGGTCCAGATGAGGAAAACAAATGTAGTTTCCTAGAGTACTGGATTCGGGAAGTTGTGCGTCAGTAGGACAAGACAATTTGTTCCATGGCATTGCTGACCAACCATCCAGCTCAAATAGCAAAATGACTTGCTGACTGCTGGGACATAGCACAGGGAGGCAGCTCATGTATTTTAAGACATTTCACAATTTTTACAACCACAGTAACTTCTAGCCAGCAAGAAGACTGTCAAAATTTTTTTTTTCCTTTAAATTGAGGACAGGTTTTTCAGTATCAGCTATAACTGATAGTAGGTGTAAATGTATGTGCCTTATAAAGCTATTTTGGTTATGGAAAAATACATGGAATGTAATTTAAATGCTTTTGTAACAGAAATATTGCAGATTTTATTCTAAATACTTAAAAGCAGCTAAGGAAAAAGTGCAGGTGAAACTTTGACTGATACGACACTGTCATTTATTGCCCTTCTTTTGGCATGAGAAGGATTTCCTGGGCTACCAGTATCCTACAGGCACTGAGCTGTAACTGCAGCTTGTCAAGTTGTCACTTGATTTTTTTCCTGATTCCACCTTCTAAATTCTGGCTTGTCAGTTTTCTTGATCCTGAGTAAGCATTCCTCAGTTCAGGTTGGGGCAGGGCAGGGGGCAGCCAACTCGGATATTCAGATCACCTCACATTCTGTTACCTTCTTGATGCAATAAAGCAGGACTTGCACATTCAGCAGTTGTTCTGTGAAAGTTTGGTTTGGTTCTGTGATTGCAAGTACCTTGGGAGTCTTTAACTCTTAATAATTTAAGGAGGATGAACCAGTACAAGCCTTGGACAAAACTATTTTAAACAGTGAATTGTTCATGACAGTATGAGAATAGTAAGGAAAATCAAATGATTGGTCTCTTTGTACATTCCAGGAAATAATTTGGATAAAAATCTTCTTTCTGGTCCATCATTAAACCTTAAAACCCAAAATCTGGAGGATTGTTTTCTGTGCTGCACACTAAGCCCATGTGATACTTTGTTATTCTGTAGGATTTAAATTTGCAGCAGTTTTGCACAGCTTGGATGTTACATGGGAACAAATATGGGCCAAAATGAAGAACTGCTGATCCCAGTCACCTCTATCATAGGAAACGCTTAAAGGGTGAAATTGAAGGACATGCCTTCTGACCCCTCTTCTCTCCCCCTCCCCAATTTCTGGCAAGCTGCTGGCTGGTCCCATGCTACTTCTAAAATGTTGGGCTCGATTCAAAGTGTTACTATGTTGGTTCTTCCCCTCTTCTCTGGAAATGCATCAGCCGAAATACTTGATGCATAGTGGGCATCTGTGATTAAACAATGTTTGACTCTCAGATGAACACTTCTGTACAAATCATGCACATTTTCATAAAAAAATACCTAGCAAACATTTGGACCTCCACTGCAAGGGGTTTGCAAATTTGGAATTAATCCTTTAGGTTTCCTGTTTGTGTTCTTGGTGCAGGGACAGTCCACTTAGTGACGGTACATCTGTATTTTCCTTGAAATGTATTCAGTAAAATAATTTAATTTAGTGTGAAATAGCAGTTTGGAAAAAAACCTTGATTTGTTATGGAAGTGAGATGTTGCCAGTGAAACGTAGCTTATTCTGTTAAGACTCAAGTAATATGGTTTACTGACATCAGTTTATGTCCCCCTGGAAAGGGAAGAGGCATAAATGTGTATGCATGTATGTGTGACTGGGTCATGCAGGCGATGAAAAAGCCTGGTTAGCTTTATGTTTAATGAATGTAAACCAAATTATTTAGTTTGCTGTTTGGCATTATAGTAAAACCTGAGACACTTGAGGACTGCACGAGAAACTAAATTAACAATGACAAAAGAGGAAGTCTTCTGCAGGGCCAAGTGGCTTATGCCAGAGGACGGTATTTGCAAAGGTGATGTGACACACAGTAGTCTTCCTGGGCCTTTTTGTTTGCCCCCAAAGTTTTAAGTCAGTCTTTCATTTTTATGTACAAAAAATAAACGTGTTCAAAATTGCATCTCTGTCTGAGTCTTTATTTAAATTGGAAGGAGAAATACTTGGAAGCCCTCTTTCAGTGTGTCATAACTGGTGGAGGAAAGCTGCTTTATGAATCAGTGTAGTGCTCGCACAACTCAGACACATTTTACCTGTAGTAGCTTGGGGGTGTGGTGATGTGAACACCAAAATCTCTTTCTGTAGACTCTCGGAGTGGAGCCTTGCCTTGCCTAAGAACAAAATGTCCAGTGCTGGGGTGTGTTTCTCACTACAGGAAATCTTTGCCTAGAGACAGTTACTTCTGTACCGCTGTAGCAGGATTGGCCTACAAAGCTGTGGGAGGTGATGTGTTTTGAGATGCAACCTGCCATAGTCCCACTGAGGCCCAAGGAGACTTCTGCAGTGCTTGTGGTTAAATGTGTGAGGAAGTGGTTTGCTGGACTGAGACCTGTACTTGAAACTCTCCAGCAAGGATATGCCTTATACAGTAACATGGAAATACCTTCTGGAAAAGCAACGGCTTCCTAAGAGTACTTGTTCAGAGGCAGTAGTTGCTCCAGGGAACGCATGAGAAGCTGTTTGGTGTTGACAGTGAGCTGCAAACCCACTGTCAGTTCTTAGTTCTTTTTTGTTGTTGTTTTTTGATCCCCGTACTCTGTACTGAATCGGTGACTTTCTTTTGGTTGTATGTCGCAGGCCGAGACTGACTGACACCTAAGCCTTCGAGACTTGTGAATATTCTGCAGCTATAAACTGCAAATTATTGACATGCAAAGCAAGACATGACCCCCCTCTTCGGGAACAAAAAGTGAGGTCTGTTAAGTACCAAGAAGACCTCAGTTATCTGTTTACAGCGTAAACTGCACCGAGGGGATGAAGACCACCAGCAGCGTGTGCTACTTTGCAAAACGAAATAATTTGCCATCTTGTGTTTTTATAATGCCTGTATTATTGTAGAAAGATGTAAAAGAAATAAATTAGGAAATATTTTGTTTTGTACTGCCATTCTTATTGTATTTTTATACTTTTTGGCAGCATTAAATATTTTTTTAACTTGATGATGTGCCGTTGTGTGCGCATTATGTTAGGGAGAACCTGTTAAGAGTGTGTGTTTTGCCTTAAGGTTTCCTGATACCTGCCTTAACTGGAAAATGGCAAAATTATTAGAGTGTGCTTTATGCAAGTATTTTCATTAATGCTAAGTACTGTAGTTTGATTTAGGAGGAACTCTTGCACATTTCTTTTGTAATACACCACTAAGAATAATATTTTATTAATCTGATCAGTCAGTTTGGTAATCCTTTTTATGTTTGCTATAAAATATGCACAAAATGTTCTGAGTAACTTTGTGACGGCAAAGTGTTCTGTTGGTGATGCTTTAAAGGGAAGAAAGATGGACAGCCTGACCTCTCTTGACCCACAGTCCTGTGTAGTTAACAGGAGCTGAGGAACAAAACGGAAGCGCACAAAAGTCAATGGTGTGTGTAATTAAACAGGTTTTGGATTGTGCCATCGCTGTGTGTTGTATGTACGGTATTTTCCTTCACGTCTCCTACCTTCCGTCAGTGTTCTTGACACAGTCAGGATGGATTGGAAATGGGTAAGCCAGAGTGCTGCTTAAAGGAGTTCTTCCAGTGGAGTCAGCAGGGTTTCCAGCCCTGTGCCTTTGGTAACAGAGCTGATCTCAATTCTGCACTTGTTGTCTGATCATTTCAGATAAACTTTAACTCACAAAAACCCTATATATTTACTATGACTGTCTAAACTGGCAGGTGGTGGGGTTTTACATGGAATTTGCACTTTGCATATTTTTCTAACAGTTTTTTGTACAAGTCATATAGTTACTGAAAGTGAAGTGTGGAAGAGGGGGGAAATCTCGGCCAACTCTGGCACTTGTTGCTAATAAAAGCAGCAGCCTGAAATCTTAGCAGAACTTGGTGTTGAGGCCTGTTCATGAAAGCAGTCATATTCAGAGTTGTGTTGAACTTCAAGGGGAAGCTGAAGCAGGGGAGTACTTAATGCTATTGCGTGAGCTAAAGACACGCTTAACACTGTCCTGAAATAGTCTAAATTGCCAGTCTGGTTTGTCCAAATTTTTTCTTTACATGGTTACCATTGTTCTGAGCCTATGTTGGAGGAGCAAACAACATTGTGACTTGATTCAGTTTCCATTTTCAAGTTGGTGCAGCTGTGAAACCAGGAGTGTTTATACCAAGAGACCAAGCTCTGCCAAAAGCACTGCAACAAACCCTGCTATTGTTGATTATGGGAACAGGGCCTGTTTATACCACTTGGGACATCTTTGGATAAGGCTTTCAGCTGTTTGTGCCTTTTACCTTTAGCTATGGTTTAGGTTTTCATTATTTTCCCCCTCTTGCAGTTGTAAGTGTGCAGTGCATGACTACTGGAAATGTGCATGTGCTTAATTGGTTTACCTGCTGCTATCACACATGCAACTAGTTTATCTTGTAGGGCATAGACGGCCGAATATCTTAATAAAAATGCTCATTGCCCCTAGTTTTTAAATAGTTTTCAGCTACTGAGATGTTGGAATAAAGTTGATGTCAGCCAACTTGATGAATTGGCAAAGGAGATTAAAATACAGGAGTTCCAAACACAGGGCTTTCATTGTTTCTTTGAGCACTGCCTTGTGACAGAAGTCTTGGCTTTCTGACCCATGCACTTGTTTGGTTATTTCTATACAGGCCCCAGTTCTTGACTACTGCCGGGAAAGTGTATTTAAAAAGGTAAAGGAAGGGGAGAGAAAGGACAAGTGTGTAATGGCAGCCTTTAAAGAAATGGGGTAGAATGATGAGACTTGTTAAAAGCATTTTTTCCACAGGAAAAAACTGTGATTTACTGACTGCCATTTTTTTCTCTGTGCTCAAGAGCAGTGTTGCAGAGGTGTTTTTATTTTTGCTAGTCATCTGAACATCAGGCCAAAGGCGCGGCCTTGTCCTGCAGAAAGGTTTTGGTGTGTGCGGGGGCTGCGCTCGCCTGTCCCGGGCACTGGAGGCAGGAGCGGCTCGGGGGTAAGGGCAGCGCTGCCCGCCTTGCGGCGGCCCCTGGCGGCCGCCCGCGGAATTGCCGGCCCTGGAGAAGCTGCGTCCTTGTTCCTCTCACAAGGATCCGACTGCCCTCTACCTTCTCCACGGGGAACAGGAAAGCCCTGAGGATTTTCAGAAAGTACTCCCAGTGTTCTCCTTTCCTCTTAAGGTTCCACTCGGCCGTGCCTTTTCAGGAGGTACTGAACATCTATGGCTCACTTAAGAAAAATACTGCAAAGCAAGTAACACCCCTTTCATTGCTTCTGTCTGGTCCTTCAATCCCTCAAGACTTAATTTGCCCTCCTGCTCTATATACACCTCGTAGTCAGCTTGGCTCAGTTTGAATATGGTTATTTTTTCCAACTAGCTTTAGGCTTATCAGTCTTGCCTTGAGCTATACATGGCCTTTTTTCTGCATTCCCTGACTGCATCTGCATTTTGACTTGCCAATTTATTAGTCTGGATACCTGTGGGAGCTCCTAAAAATGTATTTTGGTTAATTCTCACTTTTCAACTTTAGAACTGACCATCTTCCATCCATGATATAAAGTTGCTTTTAAATCAGCTGAAGTGACCAAGCACTTCCAAAAAGTCAAAACTCAACACATTGATAAATACTATAGTGCAACAGGTACCATCACAAACATTGAGCATGTGAACTGTCCATCACGTAAGTGCTGTCTCAGACTAAACCTGTAAAATACACAGATACCAGACTGCCTGATATCAGGCAAGGTTCCCTAATTATTTTATATTTCAGAGCATTGTATTGATGTTGAGTCTAAGAAGGCTCATTGACCTAGAAAACTCACTGACCTTTTGTTTCAGCATCTTAGCAGCTTCTGGAAATGGAACAGAGACCTGGAAAAGGCTCAGGGGTAACCTAATTGTGGCTTCCCAGTTCCCAGAGGGAGCCTACAAGAGAGCTGGAGAGGGACTTGTTACAAAAGCATGTAGTGACAGGATAAAGGGAAAAGGCTTCAAACTAGGCTTAAGTTGGGTATTAGGAAGAAATATTTTACTGTGAAGGTGAGGCACAGGCTCAGGTTGCCCAGAAAAGTTGTGGATGCCTCATTCCTGGAAGTGGTTAAGACCAGTTTGGCTGGGGCTCTGAGCAAGCTGGTCTAATGGAGGGTGTCCCTGCCTACAGCAGTGAGATTGGAACTAGAGGATCTTCAGGATCCCTTCCAACCCAAACCATTCCATGATTCTATGTAGACAGAAAAGACAGAACAGGCTGTTACACTGCTTGCACTCTCCCCAGTTGAAGCTACCACAACAGCATTGGGAAAAGAAGGCAAAACCAGATCCCTTCTGACCTTCACTTACCTCACCAGGAAGTTTTAAAAAAAAAGGTAAGATCCACAGATGACATGGAAGTGGAAGGTTTTATCTTCCAAGAAAATCCATGCCTACACATCACTCTCAGTTCTCAGCTGCATTAAGAAGGAGCACCATAAGCTTGTCCATGGCAGTAACACTTAACCAGGGAAAAAGTTTCTTAAAAAATATTTTATTAGAAAAAGTTTCCAACCGAAGTTACTCAATAAACAACTGTATAAAACATATTTCTTTGGTGAGCTTGCGAAAATTACCTTAATTTCTTTAGCTACCCACATACACAAAAGGAATTTTTCTTAAATAAAGCATTTATGTAGACACCAAAGCAAGCTGCTGCTCCTTGGAAATTACTGTGTAATCACCACCTCAAGGGACATCTGTGACCGTGTGCGTGACTCACAGCGAATTCAGAGCTGATCAGAAGAGGGCCGGTGGGAGACCATTGCCAAAAAGTAAGCGCCAAGAACTCGGTATCTTCCACTGTGAAGAAGGATCTGTGGAATTGTTGCTCTGCAACAAACCCAGAATAATTAAGTTTTAAGTAGTAAATATGTAACTCTGTCTCTGGAACAGGTATTAAAATAATGGGCAGCAGTACAAGTCTCAGCGTCATGGTGGGTTGCTGTAGAGAAGGGCACTGGAAGAGAGAACTCAATCAAACCTTTACACAGTTTTTGCCCACATCTGTCAAACAAAAGAACTGGTGGTTTTTTTCCAGGTGGGGAAACTCCCAGTGAGATTTTAATCAAAATATATATTTAATTTGGCATATTCTCGATGACCAAGAGCCAAAATGAACCCATCTGGACTGAAGAAAAATGAAAATAATGGATACAAAATATGAAGGCAAGAACTTTAGATCAAACAGTACTTACTTCACTTTTAATTAGCTGGAGCCATTCATTAAGATAGTTAACAAGAACAAATGCATCAGGGATGTTGTCTCCTTCTGAGCAAAATTTCAGAAGAACTGCCATTTGGATTCCCTTTGAACAGCTGCAAAAAAAATGAGCATGCATTTGTATTTCATTTTGAGATCCACAACAATTATATTTATGTATTAAGAGCAGCAACAATATGCATGTGTCTTGTGAAAAGCCAAAACCAAAAAGGAAAAATGTATGGATATATTTTTTTTCCCCTCTCCAGATTTCCTTGATTACATTTTCACACTTCATGCTCTTTTGCTTAGTCTTGAATTTGTTCTTTACTTTGCAAGGCAGGAATCCTACATCTTGCAAGAGTATTCAGGCCTCTTTTACATACTTCGTTAGCATTTTTGTGCCAGTGAGGCATTTTACACATCCTTTGATGCAATCACTCCTTATCTTTCTGTGAATTTTAAACCAGCAGTTTGGCAGGTTGCATATCACTACTTTCCTCAGAATATTCTCATTTTTTCATTTAGGTACTAAGATTGTTACTTTAAATTTTTTTTTCTCGCGTCCTGGCAGGTCTTTTCTTTTGCAATTGTGTATTGTTTCCATACTGAAGTCAGTATAAAGGTAAGCATGGCATTAGTAACTGCTGCTGTTAAATGCAGCAGTGTGGTCAGGTGTCAAAAGTAATAATTAAAAAATAAAAGTCAATTTTCCACCGAACACTTACAACACATCTTTCGCAGAACTACACAGTTGTGCTATGAATGAGTAGTAGTATCCAAAATTTAAAAAATCAGGCATGCTTTCAGCACAACTTCTGATGCACACACCTTTTAACAAAACCCCCACAGCTAATTTTTTTGCTAGCCCTGAAATCTTAATTTATTCTTAGCGCTCAGAATTGTTTATGGGTTTTTGGGTATTTTTGTATAACTGAAGTTGGAACCATTTGCCTCGGGAAAACAGTTTTAGTTAAAGCAGCACAGGTACAGGAATTCTACAATTTACGAATTGTGGTTTCCATAATATACACCAGATTGATCATGATCATAACTGTAAAGGCTTTATTATTTTCCTTTAGCCCATTCCCTTGTATTTTTATCTTATTCTAACTTTATGATACAGAATTCCCTACTTCCTCTTAATTTTGAGCCTGAAAGAAGTTCTATTCCTATAAAGCCCTTTTCTATATAGAGAAGGATTTTTCCTGTAACATAGCAGTTTATGAGATAATTTTACCCACTTACTACAGACTTCTGATATCGTTCTGTGCTTATCTTTAGGCAACTCACCTCTCAGTGAACAATAGTTTTGTGATGCCTCCTCCAGGTATATGCAGAATTTTGTCTGTATCACTTATTCCAGGGTAAGCTGCTACTTTTTCCATTTCTTTCCAGTTTAACTCCTGCAAGCGGCCTCCAACTGCTTTCTCCAGATCAGGTGTGAGCAGGTAGCGCAGTGGTGTCCTGGAAACAAGTCAAGGATGCACTCAGTCAGCCAAGGGAAGACACTACCCCAGTTATCACTGGGCAGACAGAAGGTGCAAGCACTGAGGACCTCACACCTGCAGTGAAGGGTTGCTCTGATGTTCTCTCCCTCTTCAAATCAAAGTTAGAAAGCAAGTCTGTGGCCTCAAAACAGTACAAACTACTCAACTTTCTGCCACAAATACAAATAAGGTGCCCGCCTTTTAGGGGCTGAAATAACTCTCAAGTGCCAAATACGTAAGCACATAAATAGGGGAACTGTTTATGGTTGTTAAAATAATTTACAAATAAAATGTGCTTTCTCTTCCTTCAGATAGGAGGTGATTAATTCAAAATCTATTAGGGTAAACTTGGTCTTCATCATGATACACTGTTTTTAATAAGCTCACACTGCTAATACATTCAGACATTAATCAAGTTAAAAGTGTTTTCTGAATGCACTACCCTCACTCTTTGGTAAACCTGCTATAAGGGAGTTGTTCTGTGGTGATGAGGGAGCTGGGGGGGTTTAAATCACCACAACTTATGACTCAGACCTCATCAGATAACCATCAGTCCCTCTCATTTCATTCTATGTTAGCTGGCCATCCTGCAATTGTATGGATCTACCACTGTATCTGGGATGTGCACAGATCTAAACCTCCTTTGAGGCCTTATACACTTACAAAGCCTGAGGACAACAACTGCAGAAATACTAGTTTTATTTGCATAAATACTGATTTTATTTGTTTTTTGTTAAATCACCACTTATGATGCCCTCAATCAGCAAGAAATGCTTCATTTTTAAATGGGTAGTAAATGGTATCTAGTAAAAATACATTGTGGTTGCAACCTTGCAGTTGCCTCCCAACAAACAATAACTGATAACTTCCTATTAAAAAAAAAAAAAAGACAACTTACTATATTAAAGAAAACTTTCCACAAGCAGAATGATGAAGAAGAGGTGAGAAAGGAACCAATATTGTAATCAACCGTTAAAAATCTAATCTGTGACCTGTATGTCAGCAGTTAATCCCTGACATTGCTTGCAGCCACAAGTTAAAACTGAGGCTCTGTTGCCTGGCAGTTCAGGCCAAGTGCAATTTGCTTATAGCTTTTCATTTCATCAGTACTTTTGACAGTAGTAACCTAGAAAATCCAGAGATTAATTCTGTATAACATCATGTTTTAATAGTATACTAAGCATTTTATGACCTGTGTACACACGCAAGCAAAAGCACCCTGCCAAAAGTACGAAGTACACGGAAGTAGAGGCAAATACGTCAGTCAAAAAACCCCAGAAACATCAATTAGGTCTTTTAGGGACACAAACATACCCCAGAAGCTGCTCATCATCGCGCTGGTATGCGTGGCTGCTGGACAGAAGGACAACCCTGGCACATTTGCTGCTCTTCACCCAAGAAAGGAGGGTTTCACAGAATGGCCTGTACTTGTTCTTTACACAAAGACACAGACAAAAAACTGAAAAACTTAATGTGTCCTTAACAATACTAGGTGTTATATATCATGTTTCGCAGTGATGTAAATTATTCTTCATATCCACTTAGTCTTCAGCCACAGATATATTTTTAGAAAACAGAGAACTGCCCTGGTTGTTTACTTAAGCAAAACTACATGTAGAATTATCATTAAGACCATGTTAAAAACAACAGTACCACCTGCTTTGTGTGCCATTAATACCAAAGGAAAAAGCTGTAGAGCAAGATGGGATGGCAGGACCGCACAGTATTTTCCCACAGTTTGAACTGTCAGCATACTGCACCACAGAATCTTTTTTACTGGCATGGTATTCTGCTTATTTTAAACTACAGCTACTGTCCAGTAATACTAAATTCTTCATTTTTACATAATGAATGCAGTTTAAATTGATATAGCATACTACAGAAATTGGTATGACACACAAAAAAATAAAGCTATTACAAAGAACACAGAAAAACAATAAATGTAAGGGAAAAAAATAAACGAACATAACCCAGACCATTCTGTATTTTTATGACTCTTAATAACTAAGGAGATATTTACACTAAAATCTACCAACACAGGCAGCTGTTGTGGGGCTTGGGAAAACAAAAGCAAAACCTCAACCCTCAATCAATGCAGAAATGAGTAAAACTGGCCCGATTGCAGAAGGTGTTACAGCATGACGTAGCAAAATAATTTTGCCAGGCCACTTAAACTATTTACCAGCAGAACTATTCAAACCAAACAGTGAAGTAAGAACAATCAATGAACATACATACCTTTATAAAAGGTGATCTGATCTGCAGAACTACAAGTTTCTTTGAAGGTATGGAGTACACTACAAGAAGAAATCATTAAGTCTTGTTACGAAGGAACTGAGAAAGAGATCTCGGTTTAAATATATCAAGAATTATCCCATTTAGAAACTTCAGGATAGTAAACCTTTCAGCTATCAATTCACACCAGAAAGCCTGACAACATCTACTGTGTTAACAACACATATTTCTGTGTATTTTCATCAGACCTAATTTCAGTTGTACTAAATTAAAAGGATTGAATTATGAAAGATACATGAAAATTTGCCTCCTGTAATGATTCAGATAATCTAAGCATCTTTGCAAAGATTGACATTTCTGTGATTTAAGAGGGTAAAAAAAAATTAAATGCAATGATCAGCATAGGGAAAGAAACTAAGAATTTGTAGGGGGAGCAGGAGAAACATTACACAGGGAAAAAGGCAAAGGTATGTAGGAAGGAAGAAGAGTGGATAAGTATCCTTCTAAATCAGAAACTCAACTTGTATTCCAATAACTTATTTTATGTATGTGCACACTTGATATTGCTTTGGATTAACACAGCAGAGAGTTTTGGCTGCACTGCAATATGGCTGAAATTCAACATTTCTTACTGGTTCCAAATGTCAAATTGGGTTTCCGAAATAACAACAGAAAGTTTCCTCTGTGAAGGGTAAATATGTTCCCATCTGTAGGTTTCTGCAGCTGTTATTACTGACCTTAATTTAAGCACATCAGCAAAATTTAACAACAACAAAAATTTAAATGTGATGTTCTTGCATCTTACGCTCCTTGCAAATAAATTCAGCATTCAATACCCACCTTCAGCATTTATACTCAGCTCCGTTGAGTTTTCCTCTGCTGTTGCATATGGGTTATTTCCAACCATTGGCACCAGGCAATCGGTGTAGAAGTAACCAACTTTAGTCATGTCAAATGTGGAAATCACCAGATCTATTGCCAGCTGACCAACATTTCCCACGGACACTGCTGGCTGAAGTAACAGAATGTGCCGAATTACAGGGTGCTTTATGGATGGCATAAGGTGCTCTTCGAATACTGAAAGCCTAAATTCCTTAAAATCTGGTCAAACATGATTTCTAAAAGTGGTGGCTTGTCTGCTGGCAAAGATGACCATTTCTTACCAGAAGAATTGGTAAATACAGAATTTGGCCCCTGTCCCACAAAAAACATCCTGGCCACTTCTGTGAATAATCCTGTCTCGTTGTAAACTGAAAGAACTCCTTGGAAATTTACCTCCTCCCCCTCATTTCTGGATTGAGAGTAGATAAAAGCCACTCAAACAACTGATGTGAGACTGGCAAACCTCACATGATGCCCAAAGGCAACGCTGGTATTACATATTGAGCCTCTAAATCTCAGACTGACCCACAGGCAAGGGTAGGTTTTTATTTTTTTAAGGATGAAAATGATAAGGGTGCCCTTGAATTCATTTCACAGGAATTGCTGTGGGTTGTCATCAGTTGGGGCAGATAATATACCGACCTAATATGATGGCACGGAAAGAGAAAGTCAAGATCTTGTCTGTGTTCTTCTAAAGAAACTATTACAGGAAGGCAACAGTAAAACTTTCGGTTGCTTTCCTCTAATTTAGAATCAAATCTAGGACTTGCTGCTGCTGCCGGTTGCGGAAAGACACGGGATCCGAGGCTGACAGAGGGTGAAGGAGGACGCGGCAGCACTGAGTGTCCGCACGCCCCGGCTGGTACCCAGCTCCCCGCTCGTCCCACGCGAGTGCATAGCAGTGATGTGTTTCCTGCTGCTTGTCAGCTGACTGGGAATGACTTCCTGCGCAGCCTGCAGAGTCATCTCGGGCTGTGCAGCCCTGCCTGCGAAGCGATGGGGTTCCCTGCAGCTAACCCAGCAAAGGGGGAGAAATCATGGGGTTTGCCCCTCCGCAGCTTGCGCTGGAGCTCTCCTCTCACACGGACATCGTCACCTCGGGCACATGACCTGACACTGATGTCACACCATGTGTGAAGGCGATAAAAACACTTCCTAAAACAACCCTAATCCGAGATTTAAATGTAACAGAAATGTTTGGTTTGTTTTGTTTGGAAACATTTATATATCGCATCTAAATTAAAAAATCCCAAGCTTTTATTGCAGTGGCAACTGCAACAAAATGGGTGCTGCAAGTCTTGTAAACGCACATAGGGCGCATTAATTGTTAGAGCAACAGCATATAGCTGTAGCTCGGAAATAACATACAGCTATTGCTCTAAAATAACATACAGCTATTGCAGCTCGGCACGGAGCATTTTGACAGGAGCAAACCCCGGGTTCTGAGGAGGGAGAAGTTGACAGAAACAGAGAAAACCGCGCTAAGCTCTGCTGCAGACTGAGTCCTCCAAACCCTCCTTTCCTCAGAAGAACACCCCACAGATTCCACACACACACCGCCAGCCCTGCGCCTTCTCCGCTTATCCCGCAGCCAAGTACCCAGGGACGACCCTCGGGGAGGGCAGGGAGAGACACCAGAGCCCCCCGTGTCCCGTCCCACAGGAGCGAAGCGGAGCCCTCAGCACAGGGACCCGGGGCAGCGACCCCTCGAACCCACCGATGGCGGGGAGAAGGGAGAAACAGGAGCGTGACTCACCATGAGCAGAGTGAAGCCTTTAAAGTCGGGGGCGGCGGATCCGCCGCCGCGGTCGCATGGAATGAACATGCCGGCCGGGAAGGGAGGAGAGAAGGAGGCAGTGAAGAAAGGAAGGAAGGAAAGAAGGAGGGAGGGAAGGAAGGAAAGAAGGAGGGAGGGAAGGAAGGAAGGAAGCAGGGCGCGGACGCCGTACCCATGTGCTGCCGCCAGGGGGCGGTGGCGGCGCTGCCCGCGCTCGCTGCGAGGCGGTTGGGGCTCGTTCCCTGCTGGCTCCGCCATGTCGCTGCCGCCGGAGAAAGCCTCGGAGCTGAAGCAGATCATCCACCAGCAGCTGCTCAAGGTGGGACTGGCGCCGCGGCCCGGCGCCGGAGAGACTTCCCCTGGCCCTCGGGGGGCTGTGGCGGCTCCCGTGCCGGTGTCACCCCGCTGAGGCGGTGGCGGCGCGCCCCCGCTCCGGCGCCCCGCTTTGTTTTCCCAACTTCGGTGGCTGCAGGTGGTTTCCAGGCGCCGTTCGGTCGTTTTCTTGTTGCTTTTTGAGCGAGGGTCTTGAACTGACGGGGAAATAAGTACGGAGGCTGTAACTCCGATATCGCTTGTTAGTGCAGTGGTGAGTGTTCCCACCTGTCACACAGGAGAGCGGGGTGCTTGGAGCGAGTCCAGAGGAGGCCGGCAAGACGATCAGAGGAAGGCGGCACCTCTGCTACGGGGAAAGGCTGAGAGAACTGGGATTGTGCAGCCTGGAGAAGAGAAGGCTCAGCGGAGACTTTATAGCAGCCTTCAAGTACCTGAAGGGAGCCTGCAAGAAAGATGGAGAGAAACTTTTTACCAGAGCATGTAGTGACAGGACAAGGGGGGATGGATCCAAACTGAAAGAGAGCAGGTTTAGATTAGATATTAGGAAAAATTTTCACTGTGATGGTTGGTGAGGCACTGGAATAGGTTGCCCAGAGAAGCTGTGGATGCCCCATCTCTGGAAGTGTTCAAGGCCAGGCTGGGTAGGGCTCTGAGTTACCGGGTCTAGTGGACGGTGTCCCTGCCTATGGCCAGGGGCTTGGAATGAGATGATCTTTAAGGTGTTTTCCAGCCCAGGCCATTCTGTGATTCTGTTTCAGGTCCCAGTGGCTCTGACCTTAGCATCCTTCCAGTGTGAGAGTCAGCTCTATAAATCCATCCACTTTGACAGCTCAGATGATGGGCAGACATTCTCAGACTTCCCTTTGAGCATAGGAAAAGCTCTCAAGGGAGATCTGCTACTTTTGTGCCTTATCTACAAGTATATAAAAGCGTATTTTTTCCCTTAAAATATAAGAAACTATATATTAAGCTTGAATTTTGAGAGCGACAAGAAATTAGAACAGTGACCATTTTGTAATTGATGGATTTGCAGACCTTTTTGTAAGGAGGGAAGTCCAAGATGGGTTGCTGTTGAAGAGCAGTGAAAATGCTCAAGTTTAATAGGTGTGGTGGTTTGAACCTGAGTTGATGGACAGTTGTTTAGAGCAATAACGCTTCTCAAAATCTACATATTTAAGTCGAGGGGAAGCCCGGGAAATTTCTCTTCCTTCTGGCCCTTGGACTGGTAAGGCTTGTCATTTTTTTTTTACTGGGAGAGCTGCTTTTGTTAGATAGTGGCTCATTTGATTAGTTCTGAAAGGATCCATATTTTGGTGTAGTTATTTCTGTGTTCCTAGGAAAACACCCTTAGCCTTACAGACTTAACTGTGCAGTTGTACCTGCTGCCATACAGAGAGCTGGTGTTTGTAACACAGAATGAATTTTCTTTCAGATGGATGTCCATGGGAGGATACGAGAAGTTCTTGCTGAGACTATACGGGAAGAGCTGGCACCTGAGCATCAGCAGTTATCCACGGAAGATCTGATAAAAGCCCTAAGACAGCGAGGAATCATCGATGATGTTATGAAGGAACTTAAATTTGTAACTGTAAGTAGCTTTTGAAGAGGGAAACTATTTTTGCTTATTCCTCTTACTGACGTGGTGTTTTGACAAAGTGAAAATACGCTGCTTCTGGAGGTTTGTAAGGGCGTTACTGACTTGTGACATTTTTTAGGGGCATAGAAGATTAATGCATATGCTGAAATTGGTTTGCTGATAATACTGCACTGAAAATATTTGTTCAGTTTTAGAAGGGAGAATACCTAAGGAATGGCATTCAGATGACATGGAGGATTCTTTAATTTTTAGAAGACTGTGGTAAGAGCACTGTCGCATCCCTTGACTCCTTAAATAAGAAGTCTTAATTATAATTCCAGGATGTGAATGAAAAGGAGAGGACTTCAGCTCCAAAACCATCAACACATTTTGTTGACAGAGAACCACCACTTTTGAAAAAAAGTATGTTTCTTGTTTATTTAAATGTTTGGATCATAGTTTTGAAACAAATTTGAAGTCTATGATTTTTGCACTCTGAATTAGTAATCCAGTATGAACTGGCATAAAGGTGGATGTTTTCTCTGCTTATCAACAGGGAGTAAGCTCATGTAAGCAGCACCAATCAGTGTTGCATTAAATATGATTTATTATTATTATTTCATTTATTTTACACTAAGATAACTTCCATGTATTTTAAAATCACTTTCTCCTAAGCACGTATTTCAAAGAAGTTTCTTTTTTCACTAGTTTCCTGTTAGTTAGCTGATATTTAACAAATTAAGCTTTTTAAGATCTGTTTGTAGTATCTTCATTTTTATTGCTACGCTTTACAGCTAACATTGACCCAACACGGAGGTATCTTTACCTTCAGGTTTTGGGTGGAAAAGCTTTTCTGGAACATCTTCAGGAACCAGAGCCTCTGCCTGGCCAAATCTGTTCTACCTTCACTCTGTGTTTACATTTTCGAAACCAGCGCTTCCGTTCCAAACCTGTACCCTGTGCCTGTGAGCCAGATTTTCAGGATGGCTTTCTGCTTGAAGTACACAAGGATAGCCTAGGTAAGTAATATTGTGGGTTTAAAGCTGATGCTTTTGGGATTTTTTCTGACCTAAGAGTTATTGTGAAATATGTTTGCTACTTGGTGGTTTTCTTTCCTGGTTTTTGTCATGTTTTCCTAAGGAAACTGATTACTATATTGCATTATGCCACTTGTAGATCTTACTCTGCTCTTGCCTCTTTTCCTTCTTTTTCACTCTAAAATAACTTGAAA
The DNA here is from genome assembly GCA_013397975.1 of Machaerirhynchus nigripectus. Classification (NCBI taxonomy): domain Eukaryota; kingdom Metazoa; phylum Chordata; class Aves; order Passeriformes; family Dicruridae; genus Machaerirhynchus; species Machaerirhynchus nigripectus. The sequence goes on along the minus strand of VZRQ01008003.1, from coordinate 1,013,517 downwards.
TTGACCAACTTTATCCATTCTTAAATGTTAATTCCATTTTAATTTTTTGTGTATCTGAACTGGTTGCATTGCAGTACTCAACTACAAAAATTTTTTTATCTTCTGTGTAAATTAACTGTAATCTTTCTGTAGCTCTGTCCTAAACTGAGTTTGGCTTTAAGATGGGACCATTACTTACACTTCTAGACTCACGATTTTTCTTTATACACATTGCATACACTGCATTTTGTTGCATACTTTCTTTCAATTCTGAGGAGAACTTGGGATGATAATATTCTTGCTGTCTTATTTTGGTTTAATAATGGCAGGTGACGGAAGTAAGATGGTGGATGCAACCACTATGTTATCTATATGTGACCCAGTCCATATGGTTCTGATCAAAACAGACACATTTGGTGAGACCACACTGGTAGCATCCTATTTCTTGGAGTGGAGGTCTGTCTTGGCTGCAGAGAACGGCATAACAAACGTTGCTGTGGAACTCCTGGGTGTAGGTAAGGATAAACAATAAGCATGTGTTGATGACTTAAAATAGTGGGCACTGAGCTTGCTTACAAGCTTAAAGCAGTATTTTTGATCTAGTTCACTTTTTATTCAATTCAGAAGTAACTATAAAGTATCCTTAGAAAATGCCTAGAAGACTTAATGGTCAGATTTTTCTGTTTCCAAGCTGCTAAAAATGAGTATTCCAGATCCTGTGTAATAATGGTCCTCATGTCTGGGAATTCCCACTATTGAATATCTGCAAAACCCGGTTATCAGAAACAAACAAACCAACCAACCAAAAATCCAGTAGTTTGTCTCTAGGAGTATATCTGATCAGTGCACTGAGGAGTAAAATCCGGCTTGTGTGCCTTTCATAGCAAACTGACAACAGCTGGAGGAAGGGATCTCTGCTCTGCTCCCATTTATCCCAGCAGCTGGAAGCGTTTTTTCTGGACGGCTTGGTTTAGGTCATGAGCTTAGCAGTCTCATGTGTATTTTTGTGTATCACTTGTCCCCAGTCCTCTCCTCAGGAGTTCCAACCTAAGTTTTTAGGGTATTATGATTTAGTGAATAGACTAGATCTCTCATGGCTTCCTACAAAACTTTTTACAAGCGCATGTAATGACAGGACAAGGGGGGATGGATTCAAACTGAATGAGAGTAGATTTAGAGTAGATATTAGGAAGAAATTCTTTTCTGTGAGGGTGGTGAGGCAGTGGAACAGGTTGCTCAGAGAAGCTGTGGATGCCTCATCCCAAGAAGTGTTTGAGGCCAGGTTGGATGGAACTCTGAGCAACATGATTGAGTGAAAGGGGTCCCTGCTCATGGGAGGGGGATTGGAACTAGTTGGTCTCTAAGATCCCATCCAACACAGGCATTCTGATACTAATTTTCTATAATGACTTGAAAATGCATAGCAAATGAGTTTAATTCTTGGATGGGTGATGGAGCAAGTTAAATTTAGTTCTCATTACCTTTTTTCCAAGTAATAAATTATCAATCCAGTAAATCCAGTGCTTTCTCTCCTCTTCAGAATCTTGTCATTGTACAAAATGCATCAAAAACATCAAAGGATGCTGCCATCTCAGATAAACAAATAAACGATCATGCGAGGCTTCCATTGCTTGTATTGCTTATGATCCCATCTGTAATCTGTTTTGTAATGCTTATTGTTGTTTATGTAATTCAAAATTTTCAGCTTTAGGCAACAACATTAATTTTGGGGGGTTGTTGTTTTTTTGTTTGTTTTGGGGAGTTTTTAAAGTTGATTAATCTCTTTGTATGACAGCCAGGGTCCTTCATAAAGAATTGTTTCTTGGGGAAGATGAACTTCACTTATTTCCAACTATATAAATTTGAGCTACTTGTGTAATCAGTAGGAATAGGCACATTTACAGTGTGTGATTCTCTGACTTGATTTTAGATGTCTGTTCTGGACATTTCTAGAATACCATTCATCTCATATGTCCCAGTACTGGCTGCAAATAGGGCTTTGGATAATTGCCTTGAATCTAGACACCTATGCTTTTTTTGCCATATTATGCTTTCTTACAGCCTCATTTGAGTTTGAAATTTAAATAAAGATTCTTGCTTTGCCTATGTTTAAAGAAATTTAGTTACTTTTTGCGATTATATATAAGGCTAACATACATATTTTAATTGTTTGCCCGTGCCTGGCTGAAATAATCTAAGCAAATTGAATATGAGAAAACTGATGAAAATTTATTTTGTTTCGAAGGTACAGAGTCAAAGGTCTCTGTTGGTGTTTTAAACATCAGACTGGAAATGTATCCACAGCTTAATAAGGCACTTTCTTCAGAAATAACTAGTACTCAAGTGAGTAATTTTTGGGAGGGCTAACTTTCTCTTTTGTTGGAGGGGGGGAAGCTCAGTATAGAATTGTAGATATTGGGGGCTGTGGGATTTTTGAATGTTTGATACTGCTTTATTTTTCTATTAAATTTAAATATAATAACCATTTTTAAACTACTTCGTCTATACTGAACATTACTCAAAATATTACTGTCATAGTTTTTTTCTAATTACTTGTATCAAAACCTCTGAAGAAAAAAGAAAGATGCAATATATCTAATTTTCTTCAGGTAGTATATATGTTTTCTTGCCCTTTCCCACGTGAAACAGTAATTTCAAGTCAGCTATTCTGGTCGGAAAGCCAGTAAATGTTGGCCTGAAGGTGTATGCAGATATTCTAATGCACGTTAAAATCCAAGCAATCCTTCTGTACAGAAATGCATTTCTTAAAATAACAGTACTTCAGTCAAGCTTAATCTGTGAACCTACAAACAAGAAATACAACTTGAAGTTTTTCTTAATTGGATTTCCATTAAAAAATTCTAAGGATTTGTATGACACATTTAAAATATTAAGCTTTATTTTATATATGCCAGGATGTGGTGTTAATGTACTTACTGATTATGGGTTTTTTTCTCCTGTTTGGAATAAGTATGTGTAGAATTGGTTTTGTTTTTCCTACCTATAGTTCACTTTGGAACGTCAGAAAACAGCAGAAAAAGAACGTTTATTTCTTGTGTATGCCAAACAGTGGTGGAGAGAGTATCTGCAAATCAGGCCTACCCACAACACAAGGCTGGTAAAGATCTTTGCACAGGTTTGTAAGTTTTACAAATAGACTAATCCTTTCTTTATGTTATCTTTTTATTTTGAACTTTATGTGTATGTGGAATCTGTACAGATTTATGATGTGGTTATGTTCAGGTCAGGGCTAAACGTGGTGTTTCATGCAAAAGAATTAAATTTGTAGGGACTGAACTTCTGTTTGTCTATTGAAGCTTAATAGCATGATGCAGACAGGAGGGTTGCTCTGACTATCTCTGATGTACCAAGTGAGAAAGCCTGTTTAGTCTTTTCCTTGAATACTCACCAATGGCAGAGACTTAGGTGATCTGTACAAACTATTTCAGATAAGTTCTGGACCAGATAAAACAGTTTAAAAAATTGACTTCTTAGATCTGTTGGAACAGATCCACACAATATTTGAACTCTCTATGGTGTCCAATGCAGTCCCTCTGGTTAAGGTCACACAACAGCTACAGTCATAATTACTGGGGTCTGATAAATTACTGTATCAGTTGCTCCTCAGTAACTGTTCCTCAGTAAAAGGAATGGTATGATCCTTGCATTTTTCGTGCTATGAATTTACCCTGCATAGTAGCAATTTTCCTACCACAGTAACTTGTCTCGAAGTAGTGTCCTGAAGCGATCTGTGCCTCCTCTTGGGTGAGGCAACAGCTTCCCTTCTGGCTGTGCCCTGAGTGTGCAGGAGTGGTGTGAACTTCCAAATCCCAGCCAGCAGCTGAGTCCCCACCCAGTCATTCTCTCACTCCACCCCAGGGGGATGGGGGCAAGAATAAAAAGGGCAAAAGCAAAGCAAAGTTCGTGGGTTGAGATAAAGATGGTTTGATAAATGAAGGAAAGAAAGAAAGGAAGAATGGGAAAGCAGTGATGCAAAGACATCTGCACCTCCTGGAGCAGACACATGCCCAGGTCATCTCCAAGCAGGGGCAAGCTTAGAAAAAGTCTGTTTCCCACCCCCACCAGTTTTATTGCCGAGCATGACACTATGTGGCAAGGAATATCCCTTTGGTCAGATCAGGTCAGCTGTCCTGGCTGTGTCCCCTTCCAGCTTTTTGTCCACCCTGAACCTACAACTGTGAGGTGGCAGAATGAGAAGCAGAGAAGGCCTTGATACTGTACAAGCCCTGCTAAGCAGCAGCTAAAACACTGGTGTGTTCCCAGCACTGTTTAGTCACAAATCTAAAACATAGCACCATGAGGCCTGCTGTGAAGAAAACAAACTCCCTTCCAAACAGACCCAATACCAAGGCTGAAGGGTTTCAGGGCAGAGTATAAAGAGAAACAAGTCTATAATTAAGCAGGATAGGAACTAGGCCCCTGCTACATCAGTACCTATAGAGAGCTTTTTATGAGTCTCCCATTGGCCATAGCGAATCTTAGTAAAACTTTCTGGGAACAGATATGAGCTTATTAGATTAGTTTGATAATTTTGTTACCATCTGGTTTCAGATGAGTAATGCAGAAACAGGCATTGTATGTATGAGCCTGTATTAAAAAATAAATCCTGCCTGTGGGGGTTTTTTTTTACTGCTTTCGAGCAGCGAAATAGTTTTCAACAGGATTCCAGTCAGCTTCAAATAAATGCTGCTTTTTTTCCACCAGCTTGCTGGAAAAGCATGACAAAACCTTAACGGGGACTATATATGACTACAGTAAAAATATGAGGCTATAATTTCCTGAAGCTGAAGAGGTTTAAAAGGCTTTCATCCCTTTTTAAAATATATGAGCATAAAAGTACCAATTTAGCCCAGTGAGGAACAGAAGAGCTCTCTTCTTCTTGAAATAGTTTAAGTAGACGATAACCATAGTATTCGCCTGCAGCATGTAGTAAAACAGACCTTTTTTAAAGTCATCTTAATTTTTTTCATATTTCCAAGAACTTAGAAATTCTTAGTATTATTGCTTAATTTATATAGGTCTAGTTACTTCATCTTGAGTAATTTTTATTGCTTGCTGTTATGAAAAGAGGTAGAGTATTCAAATTCAGAAGTAAATAGATGCCTTTTGAACTCTAGAGTCAGTTGCTGAGCATTTAATGCTTTTGGGGGGAGTTTTTTTTTGTTTTTTGTGGAATTTGGTGTGAGATTTGTTCTGGCTTGTTTTTATGCTTGATGATAATGTGGAAATTGAAAGTGGGTAGAGCATGAACAGTTCCTCTCCCATTTAAGAAAATTAATTTCAGCCTGTGCTGTTCCTGGTGTTGAACATTTAGTCCAGAATGCCCTGTGAGTGACAGAGCCAGAATAAAATCTAACTGAGATGTCTATAAATGAGTTGTCTTAATGGTGTTGTGTCCTAATTCTGGGGGTATTTTCGTGTCTTACTCTTTTTGAGTGATACTCATTTCAGGGAGGACACATCCCAGAGAAAAAAAGTCGAAGCTAAGATTAACATTTTGCGACACTTGTGCGGCTGGCAAATAACCACGTTTTACCCGTTCAGGATGAAAACGGGGTGAACCGCCCGGTGTGTTCGTACGTGAGACCTCTGCGGGCGGGGCGGCTGCTGGACACGCCCCGGCAGGCAGCGCGCTTCGTCAGCGTCCTGGGCCACGAGAGAGCGCCGGTCATCGGCGGGGGCGGCGGCAAACAGGAGCAGTGGTGCACCCTCCTCGCCTTCTTGTGCAGGAACAAGGTGCGTGGCTGTTGCCGCATGTAGTTTCCCTGCTTTGGTAAGGCAGGCCGCAGCCTTCCCGCAGAGCACGGTGGGCTTATCTTGGGGAGAGCGGCTTTCCCGCTTCCCGTAGCCCTTCTGAGCGGCCCTGCGCTGCTCCGGCGAGCTGTCGGCTCCACAACACAGTGGTGATAAAGGAGGCAAGAAGGCTCCCTGCATGGGGACCTCAGAGGATCTTTATTCACGTGGTGACGTGTTGGTTCCCAAAGGCAAAGAGAGCGACGTAGTGTGGAGCCTCGGGTTTTATATGGGGATGAGAGGGGCGGAGAGAGCACATGGACTAATGGTCTCAGAGAATAGGGGTGGTACCTGGGCGGAGTTGGGGTACCAGGAGGCCAATAGGGAGAACCCGAGGGAGTGATCAGGACTAGGGGCGGGGAAGGGAGGACAATGTGGGGAGGGCAGGCATTTAGTAAGAGAAGGAGTGGGGAAATACAGCACCACACGTGACAGTGCCCCTTGTGTGGCACTACGGAGTAGGTGACCTATTCGAACCGAAGTCAGGAATTTAAAACAGGCTGTGAATACATGGATTAAAATCAGATTTGGAAGATTCTGTTACAGTCGTGTTTGAGGTGTTTTTAAAGAGAAACAGATGCTAAATAGTAGATAAGAAGGTTTTAGAGCAGACTTCCTTTACTGCTGTAGATGGGGTCCATTTGTCAATGCATCTCTTTGACACTGAGTTTGCTTTTCTTCCATTGCATTTCTAAGAACACATACGATCATCCAATGAATCCCTGCTACTGTGCAGGACACTAGTTAAAATTCTGGACAGGAAGAGTAGGAAAAGTCTCTTATGTCTCTTGTGTCTTTTATTGTTTGATGATTTTGTTTGGTTGGTTTTTTTGTTTTTTTTTTTTGTGGGGTTTTTAAATTTTAATAGCCTAAAATATGCTGACAGTCTTTATGTTCCATTTTTGCAAGATAGGAATTTTCACTGAAAGTTTCAGTCTAGGTCTTGGTGGTCGGACATTTGTATCATATGACTATAATAAAGGAAATAAATTGCAACTTGTTCTGGTTTATAGCTCTTCTGTTGTATGAGTAAAAGTAACAGTGATCACTTCTGATACCTCTTTGGAGTGGTCAGTGCTTTTCATTGCCACGGAGATACTTCTGCCTTCAAAAATAATGTTATTGATATGTTTGCATTTAAAAGATGTGTTCATGGCAGCAGCAGCTGTATCCCATATTTTAGACCTGCCTTCAAGACCACACAGGACAGGCATTGTCTGTTGTCTCAGAATATCATATAATGCACAGATGCCCTGTAAAGGCAGATCTGGCTACCTACTGGCTTTCAGATGGACGTGGCAATAGGCACTTTGAGGACTGCTGTGTTTAGAGGCACAGAGAAAGGTGTTCCTTCAAGGCAGAAGTGGGAAGCTGTATGGAAAACAACTGAATTTAGCCCCTGAGACACCAGCTGGATTATTATTATTTTTCTTCTGGAAAGTGGTATGGCATTATTAAAATAACACAAGTTTACTGCAAACTTGTTTGAACCTACTTTTCTGCATGTTTCCCTTTTATGCTATGGTAGGGGAAGCTTGTGTTGTCTTGATACATCCCAGAACTCTGCATTTTACATTTTCAACATGCTGAATAGCTATTTGTCCAAAGAGGCTTACTGTTCTGCTTCTGAATGCTGTACTTTGTGTTATGAAGCCTTCATTGTTTGAGCAATTTTTGTTCTTACTTTACAGCTAACATTTGTAAAGAACTCAAGAGACAAAGGATATTAGACATTGCATTTGGAAATTGTTTTCTGTGAATTATCAGTGGTAGTAATGTGTTTATGAGATAAATGTTTTTCTGACTGAAGAAGAAAGCAGCTGTACATGATTCCCAGCTGGTATACAGTTAGGTCTGTGGGGGACCTTGTTTTGTCTATGTCTCGTTTCTGAACTTTGTCAGCACATTCAAGAAAGTGAAATACCAGTTGAATTAGATTTATTAAATGAAAATTTTCCTAACTGTGTGAAAATACTGTGTAATTTCTAGTCTTGCCTCAGGTATTTACCTTATATATATTTACATTTAATTAGGACATTTTTTTTGTTGTCACAGGTTGATAGATTCTGGTTTTGGGTTACTTGAAGGTATCTTTATAACCATAAGAAGTGTATCCTCACATTAATCATACACTATACTTGAACAAACAATATCAACAGTCTGTCATTAGAACATGCATTTTTAACTGATTTATTTTATTACAGAAAACTAAAACTTGTCTAGTTTAAATGGTAAAATCCTGACTTTTGATACATGCTTTAGATAAATAGGAGAGTAACATGACTTGTTAAATGGTGGTTTGAGAAATACCACTATTTTCTTTCTTTAAGGTTTTATCCATGTCTAATACTCAAAACTGCATATTAATGTTTACTGGCTAGGGTGACTGTGAAGACCATGCTAACCTTCTGTGCAGTCTTCTTCTTGGGTTTGGATTGGAAGCTTTTGTGTGTGTTGGAACAAAAGCAAAAGGAGTCCCCCACACTTGGGTAATGACTTGTGGATCTGATGGAACAATTACTTTTTGGGAGAGCTTGACAGGACATAGGTGAGTAAAAAGAATATAAGAAAACAACAATGTATATTGAGGTTTGTGTAGGATATTTTTGCTGTTGTGGTTTTTTTTTAATCTTTATATCCTGTCATGCAATCCAGGCGATGTTTGTCTTTGAATCTTTTTTCTGTCTACTGCTTTTGCTTGGAAAATAACTGATTCAGCGTGAGGGGAAGTATTTCATCAGTTTGTAATATATCAGTGTCTTTAATACTGTATGGTAACTGTTTTGTGTCTTATGGCAGCTGATTGCCATTGATGCTATCACTGCCATCATTTGTAGAGGAGACGAAATGTGATGTGATTGTTTAGGAACCCATATTTTTTGCTTGATTTCATCAGCAGAATCAGTGTTGCATTACTGTTTTTTTTTCCCCCTGCAGGAATCTCTCTAAGTTCTCTGAGATTTTCTCTTGCTTGAGTCATTTAAGAAGGGCACATGTTAATACACCAAACAGTTGTTTGGTGTATTAAAGCTTCTGGAACATGTTCTTTCCAGTGTTCAAAACAAGCAATTCTGTTTTGCTACTATTTGTGTATCCTGTGATTAGCATTTGCAGGTGTATTTCTCCAAATGTGATGAATAGCAGGGAAACTGTACGAGCATGTTCTTATAGTTGCAAAGTTTAACTGCTTGAATAATCAGCTTATTTTTCTAGATCTAAAGACTAGAAATGACATATTATTTGATTGTATATTACGCCTCCAAAGCGTGTACAGTTATGTTTCTGTAAAAAAATGAATACCATTTTGGGGGGGGGAAAACTGATGACAAACTTGGCTTGTATTTTTAAAGGAGAAATGGCTATATCTGTCCCATCTATATATTTTTACCTTGCCTTGAAATAAGCTGTATTAATACGAATTGAATCTTTTTGACTAGGTACATCCACAGACCTATCAACCCTGATGACCCTCCCCTAGTTGAGCAACCCAAGCCACTGTATCCATATCGCACAATAGGTTGTATCTTCAACCATCAAAAGTTCTTTGGAAATTGTCAGCCCTCTGACGCCGTGGAGGTGTGTGTGTTTGACCTGCATAATGAATCTAAATGGAAACCCATGAGTGAAGAAGCAATAAAATCTGTGTGTCCTCCTGGAGCAACGCCTTCAGTTCCTCCTTTTCCTCCTCTGTGTGCTTCTACAATAGATGCTGCTGTAACAAGCAATGAGATAGAAGTGCAGCTGAGGATACTGGTCTCTGAACACAGAAAGGTGAGAAAGATTGGCAGTGATCTGTCACAGTAATAGAGGTTCATATGTTAATTGTGTGCTTGTTTTGGATAGCTGTTTGTTCACACACTTGTATCAATGTGTTCTCCATCAGCTTTTGCAGAAATGTGCTAAGTGAAAAGTGAAATAACTGAAAGAAATGTTTGAGAAGACTGTAAGGAGCTGGCTTAGACGTCATACTTACTATTATTTGCAGTGGTGATCTGTAGCCTCATGTGTGGGCTCTTCCCCCCACCCTGCCTTTGCCCCTTGTTCTAGGTCTGTGATCTTCAGCTTACTGGCACCTGCAGACCACCTATGAGTGGTCTGTTAAAGTGCCAGCAAGATCAAATCTGGTTGTTAGTGGGCTTTGCCAATCCAGCACAAATGTTTCTGATCCCTAGATAAAAGCAGGCTTTCAGCTTTCATGATCTGACTCTGACTGCTTTACAAAATCAGAGATACTTTTAGAAGTTGGTTTTGTCCTTCACCAGGATTTTTACAAGGCAAAATGTACCAGAAATGATACTTCCTGTGCTGGATCTGAAAGCAATGATATTTTAAGTCCCTGTTAGCTTATGTCTGTTTTTAGTGAGGTTTTTTGACTGTTTCTGTTTTTATCTCCCCCCCACGATGCTCAACCTTTAGAGTGGCGAAGTAATTCTCAGAGTATGAGTCTCACGCAGTGTTGAATCCATACATGGTAGATTTTTCTACTTCTTTGCATTTGGGATGGTAGGAGGAAGGTGCATGTACATGGTGGGAAGATGGATGGTAGAAAGAAGGTACCTTTGGGTTGGGGAGCTGTTGTACATCATTTTTTCAGAAAGGGTTTTCCATGAGACACTTGAAAAAATGTCAGGTGAATCTTAGTTGATCGTTTCCATATTTTTGCTGGGTATTTATGCATATCTTCCTACATTTCATGCTGAGATACTGTAGCTGAAACATCTGGTTTCAACTCTGCTGGTCTTATGTTTAATAGTTTAACTTCATTCCTTGATAAATGTTTGATACTTGTGGTGTTGCTTCCTTCTGGTGGTGGTGTTTGCTTCTCCCAGTTGTTGTGTGAGTCAATATACAAATCTCAGTCTGCTTCGTGGGTTCACTGCCATTAACTACCAATATAAAGATCCTTGGATTTATTTGAATCTTTACAGCAGGAAAGTTTAGGTATATCCTGATATACCTTCTGCACAGTTGTCACTGTTCTGTGACTTGCCTCCCAGGATCTTGGCCTTTCTACTGTTTGGGATGATCAGCTCTCCTATCTGTTGTCGCCAGCATTAGCAGCCTACGAGCTCGAACGCACAACAGGTGTTTCAGCAGGAAATGAAGAGTTTCAGGATGCTGTAAGGAGAGCGGTACCCGATGGTCACACCTTCAAAGGGTTTCCCATCCATTTTGTGCACAGAAATGCCAGGAGAGCATTTGCCACGTGTCTTCGGTAAGTCTAAATGTAAAGATACAGGTATGTGTTAAAACTGAAATGTAATCCTTAATTATTAATTGCGACTCATTTTTTAAACAATGGATTTCAAAGAAAATTATTTTCCTTTGGTTAGAACTGGAGGAAGAGTTGTGTGGTATATGTGATGTGTCATGGGGTACAGAGCTTTTAGGTTACGTTGGTGCTTCAGTGGTGATAGACTTCTTGTGGATTAAATTGAAGAATGAGGAGTTAATTTTATTTCTCTGCACTTGTTAAAAACGATCAGTGGTTGTGTTGTTTTCCTTCAAGGCAACAGCCCTTGCACTACAGAACAGTATTATTATTTGTAGTGACAGACTCATGATATTCATTGTTACTTAAGTGCTAGTCACATATGAAAAAAAATGCACTATGTAATTAAAAATTTTAACAATATTTTAGGATTATCTGTTACCCCTGTGTTTCTTTTTGTCATATAGGTCTCCTTTTTGTGAAGAAATAATCTGTTGTAGGGGAGACCAAGTGCGACTTGCAGTTCGTGTACGAGTGTTTGCATACCCTGAATCTGCATGTGCTGTTTGGATCATGTTTGCTTGTAAATACCGCTCTGTCCTTTGAAAAAAAACCCAAATTATTCATACCTTTTTAGAGCTGCAAAATAATGTATGTGGGTATAAAATGATTCAATTAAAAACGAATATAGTATTTTATATAAATGCCACTGATTTTGGACACCACAGTGTGTGTATTGAAGGGGATTGTGTACACAGTAATGATTGTATTTATAAAGAGAATTTATTCTTTGTAATAAAGTTTACTTTTAATATTTATAGGGATGTGGGTCAAGTTACTAAAATGTGTGCAAAAAATACTGGCTTGTTTTTTGCAGTTCTGATTTGGTGTAAGAGTTTGTTTAGAAGTAGGGTACCTCTGCAGAGTAAGAGACTGTTCTACCTCTCCTTTCCCTGTAGTGTACAGGGTGTACTTTGTAAGTGACTGAGATCCAGAAATATTGATGTTCAAGCATGTGTCCTTTGCACAACAAAATTTATTTCTGCCTTTCTTGGATCCAGCAGTAACTTCTTGATTCAGCTTCTGAGAACAGTTCAGTCAGATAATCTTGTTAATCTGTGAATTTATTAATATATGGATTTATTTTTAAATGTACATTAAGATTTGTGTATCTGAAGATTTATGAATGTAATAATTTATGGATTTATTTTTTTAAATATATATGAAGAGTTGGATGCCTGAGGATATTAATAGCTATGATGGCTTAGATAAAGTAGTTAAACCTGATGCCTTTTTCCTCTTGTTACCTTAAGAAGTTTCTGAGGTAGAAGTTGTAGCCAGGCCATTTTGCTTGAGAACCCTTCATGATTTTGTCTAATTCTGATGCTCAGATCTGTACTTAATTACCCATCTGCAGTTGTGTCTGTCTTAAACCTGTGGGTGATGATTTTGCTGAGTATCTTTTAAGTCTTTTTGCTTTGCAAAATGGCAAGCAGTTTGGCTTAGTGAACTTCTCCTTACCACACCTCTCAGGTTTTTCCCCATGGGGACTCCAGGCATCTCTTCTTGAGGCTGGAAAATCTGAAATGGTTTGGTTTCTTCTGTAGAAGCCATTCTGTGTCAGTGATAGCCCATGACCACCTCCTTTGGTTCTCCTTGTAGGAAAGGCAAGTTTGTGCTGGTGCTGGAGCAAAAAAATTACCTGATCCTAGAGAAGCTTGCAACACATACAGCAGGAGTGAATGCTGGCATTTTGCATGAACATTTAATCAGCAGTGTGGCAGTGTGAGACCACTTTTGTCCTTTTTTTTTTTTTTTGAAGAGGTGTTAAATACTTCCTACAGCAGCACTGAGGATTTTAAAATTTAGGACTCCGATAGTACATTATGTACTTACTGGGCCTGCTGCTAACTTTACAAGTCTGATTTTGTGCTATCTTTCTTTTTATACCTGAAAGATCAAAATGTATTCGTTTGGCTGTCACACAGCCTACAGGATGCTGATGAAAGCTTCGCAAGCACAATTTCTCCCCGAAATTCATTGTATCTAAATGTAGCATGAAAGGCTGGATCCTATTTCACGGTGAATATCGCCAAATTTAACAGCGTTACTTAAGTACCAGCTGTATCTTATATGCACCGCTGTATGTTAGACAAGAGAAAAGAGGGGAAAAGCAGCGGCGTTCAGTACAGCTGGAAGTAAAAGGGGAGAGAGGAGCTGGAGGTGGAATGCGTGGAGAGGAGCCGGCTGGTTGGAGCCGGCGCCGCGGGCCCTGCCCAGGTGCAGTACCGCTCCTGCACGGCAGGGGGCACTCCCGGCGCTGTTCCTCACACGCTGCCGGGTCCCTGTGGAGCGGGTGCGAACGGGAGATTTTTAGTTCCCTTTCACATAGGAGAGGTAGAACACTAAAGAGAAACGCCGTGTGTTCGGTGTGAGCTCCAGGTTATGTAGTCTGATGTTTTCCTGCGAGAAAGTGCTCGTTTGCCTGGCGCGAAGCTGGCATGAAGGGCTGTGCCCTTCTGGTGCCCAGGTGTGTTCAGGGGCAGGGACGTCAGTTCCCAGCTGCTTGGAAGAAGATTCCCATGTTCTTCCCTTTCCAGACTGGGCTGGTTCAACTCTGCTAGCCTCTTTGTGTACCCTGGACGCTTCCAGCCTGCTGTTGCCAAGGATGGAGCTTTCCCGGAGGAAGTCCTTGCTTTGTGAGGGCAGACCCTGGAATTCAAAGCCACTCGCCCTCCCGCCGTGAAAGCGGGGTCCTGCTGACATGTTTCGCTGTATCCGTGATGGCGCGGGTTGGTGTCAGTATTTAACGCTTGGGGGTGCAGGGAATGTCAGACTGCGTCCCGCCGGGAGTTGTTTGTTTCTGGGGGTGGTGGTTACCAACACCCGGCGCAGAAACAGCGGCCCAGGGCTGTGGGAGAAGTGCACCAAATCGCTGTCCGTGTCTCCGGCAGAGGTGGAAGCCGAGCGCCTCGGAAGGCGATCCAGGCGCTAGTTGCCGTGGCAGCCCCGGAGCGAATCCCGCCGCGTCCTTCCCCGCGCCCGGCATAGCGGCCGTGCCGGCAGGGGGCGCTGCGGCGGGGGCGGTGCCGTGCGGCGGGGGCGGGCGAGGACGAGGACGCCATTGCGTTGCTATGAGCTGTCGCTCCCCCTGCGGCGGCGGCGGCAGCGGGCGGACCGGGCGCCGATCCTGTGCCTGCCTTCCTCCTGACTCCTGCCTGTTTCCTGGCTCCTGCTGCCTGCCGTGCGGGCCGGGCTGACCGTCCGGCGGCCTGGTGGCACTAGCGGGGCGGAGAGGATGAGCACGGCGGGACCGGGCGGCAGCAGCAGCAGAAGCAGCAGCAGCAGCAGCGCAAGCAGCAGCAGCAGCGCAAGCAGCAGCATCAGCTGCCGCGGCCGCGGGGCCGGTCACTGAGCGAG
>VZRQ01008003.1:956357-998847 GCA_013397975.1 Machaerirhynchus nigripectus | reverse complement strand
CCCCGGCGGCAGCAGCCGGGGGTCGGGCGCGGGCGGCCGCCCGTCTCCATCAGCCTTTGTCCGGGAGGTGACGGTCCTTCCCGCCCGAGGGTCGCGGTGGGCGAGCGCTCGTCTCCTCGGTCGTGCCGGGGGCCGTGGGGGGTCTGCGTGTTGTGTGTGTGTTGTGTGTGTGTCCCTGCAGCATCTCAGTGCCGTGCGTGGAAAGGCAGAACCCGTCGCCTGGGATGCGATCGCCTGCGTGCGGGCACTGGCAGGCGAATGCGGGTTCAGTGTTTTATAATTGCGTCGTCTCTCCTGGTGCGTAATCAATCCCGTGTCATCCGCACACAGGGAGCGCCTGCTCTTGCGGGCTCCCTGCTCTTGGGGTTCCTCCGGCCGTGCCATGCATCCCGCAGGAGCTCCCGGAACAGTTTGGCATCAAAAGGCACCTATTAGGAATAGATCCATTTAGATGTGTGCTGACAGTAAGTAAGTGAGAAAGCCGTGTACAGGGGCTTAGCACCTACCATCTGTTTCGTTAAAATACCCAGGAAAGCGTATTTTGCATTGGAAAGGAAAATGAGGGCGCATGTCTGTTTCTTAGCCTTTCAAAGCTTCCGATTTTGATTGTGGAAAGCACTATTTTTTTTGTTGCAAGTAAAGCTCGATTTCTGAGAAGAAGTCAAAGATGGGCAGCAGAGGGATGCGGTCGGTTATCACATACATGATGGTATTCCCCAGTATCAGCCTAGTCCACGTTCAACGTCACAGAATTTTCCGGGAACACTGAGGTTTCGGCATTTTAAAGTTGTGTGAATCAGAAGGCAGTGGCAAATTCACAAAACGGAATTAATGGAGCCCTTAGCATTTAGAGCACGAATATTATGCCTGGTGCTACAATTTAATGAAGCCTTTTGATACAGTGCCTGTCTGAAAAGTCTTTTGGCAGAGATTTGCAGTAATCCAGTTTGGAGCTAGTGGTACATGCAAATATCAAAATATATTTAGTGGAAAAAGGGACATAATTTAGTTCTGCAATTGTAATGAGTCTAATAATGACTTCCATTTAAATGTGATCTGGTGTGCTTTTAAAATTGTTTAAAAAAACAGGCCTTTGTAATGTTAATTAAATGCCAGACCAACACCCAGAAATTCCAGAAAAATGCTCTCCTGACCAGGGCATTTGCATGTCACAAGGCATTGAAGAGTTCTATATCGCATATCGTGTGCTGGTTTTACTTACAGTCTCTTGAGATGACATCAAGACTTTTTCTTTTCTCTTTCCTACTGCAGGAAATACACTAGTTTACTATGTATTTCTTTTGCTGCTTTTTTTCTTGCTCTTGGTGGACTTACCCTATTTCCTCTTACAGTATATCTTTACTGGCTGTAGGAGGGTGTTGGATGTACTTGGATAAAAAGTTCAGGCTCCTCACTGATATCCAGCACGTTTAGTTTATGCTAAAGCTTTACTGTGAAAATGTTTTAATCAACATGTGCTAACCTGTGTATGTTGATACCACATTTAAATTTTTGGATGGATGAGATTTTTTTTTTAATATTCCAGCCCTATTTTTCTTTTTTTTTCTTTTTCAGCCTTATTAGTGTATGTATTATTTTGTATAACATCAGACATGTGTGCTTATGTCTTGGGAATCTTTAGAGAGTGTGTATATGTATCTAAACAAAGATCTGCTAAGACCTCCCAGGAAAGCAGGAGGCGGGAGCTATCCCAGGGAGCGTACCCCCTCCAGTGCATATAATAGAAGAGGGTAGGTGGGGATTTTTCTGCCAGCTGTCCATTCCTAAAACATACTCGGTGAACTTGCTTTTCCATCAGCCACGGGGTGGTAGGTGCCGGGATTTGAAAACAGGCAGAATTCCTCCTGGGGTCCTCTCCCTGCCCCTGGCCTTCCTCATCTACCTAACTTTAAATAGACTTCGGAAGTAGAGGCCGCTCAGCCTCCGAGCTTTCACGAGGGATTTTGTGTGTTCTTTGAGTTGTGAAACCTGTAGCAGGTTTTCACTGGAAATCTTCATACATGTGATCCAGTGAGTGTTGGGAATTCACTATACTGAATATTGAGGAGCTGACAGAAGGCTTGCTTCTCATTTGTTTTTCAACTGTTCCTGTTCTTTTCCTTATTTCTCACTGCAATTCTTCGGGTGATGATTAATGAGCTTCCTCAGCCAGTTACAGCTTGAGCCTCTGGAATGGGGTCCTATATTCTCTTAGCACCAGTGAAAGCTTGGGAAGAACCAGTGCCCTGGTGCTGTGGCTTGGGGAGCAGTACAATGTAACAGGCCCTGAAGCTGTATGGTGACAGTGATTTTCCTTTCAAAATACAAATTAAAGTTCTCTTAAAAAGAAGCACTGGTTATGTAGAAACTGATGGTACTTTTCCAAAGCAGTTTCTTGTGAAACAGTTTTCCAGTTCATGCTTAATGCTTGAAATTCCAAGTAACAATACCTAGAAATTGAAGAAAAATGTCCTTGAGATAGGAAAGAGATGAGTTTCGCTGATAGTGGGGCAGAAAAATGGCCTTGGAGTTGAATCCCTGTCCTTAAACAAAATCAGAGACTGATTTTCAGATCTTTCCAGTTTTTTCTGTGTGATCTATTAATATTTTGTTGTCTTAAAAAAAATACAAGGTTTTGGTTAAATACAAGTATAAATATGAAGGATGAAAATGCCACCCAGTTGTTCATTTTCATGTCACCACTGATATCACCTGAATCCCTGACAAGAGGAGGATCAGGAAGGATTCCTGCTAATTGTTTTCCTGCCTTTATATTTCAGACAATTAAGATTTAAATGCCTGTGTCAGGAGGTTTGTTAGACCAATAGGGGTTCTGCGGCTTAACACTGCGAGTTGTAAAGCTGTTTTGTTCTAGCAATACATTAAAAACGTCTAGGTGTAGGTTGGTGCATAGGTTTGGATAATTCACAGGAACAAATATTGGCTGTTAGTTTCTGTTTTAGTAAACAACAGAATCCTGTGTGGGCAAATAAAGGAATCCCTGAAGAATGGTGTCTTTGGTAGTGAACATTCGGGCTTTGTCCAGGATTGTGACGAACGATGTGATCAGTCACGCCTGTCAGTGGAGCGAAGTCAGGAGCAGTTTGCTCTAGAGATGCACATGAAGTGATATTTTTACAGAGCAGTGCAAACCTTTTTACTTTTCCAGAACCAAAGTAAGTAAGAAAGAAGATTTTGCATGAATATGCAAAAAAAATGTAAAGCTCACTGTGGTTGTCTCAGTATGGTTCATTGTCTGACATCTAAATACCACAAAAGTGTGGGTTGCTTCAAAATTCCCGTGATGAAATTGGAGATAGAGTGTAGAATATATTTTAACTACTGGGTGCTTTAGCAGTCTTTGTTACTTGCAGTTTATCTGAAAAGAGCTAATGGTGGCATCCAGTAAAGTGCCAGATGCAATAAAAAATAGCTTCTGAACGAGCTAAAACGTTTGGGGTAAATATGTGGTTTGACTCCTCCAAGCTCTCTTCTTGCAGAACCGCATTTGCACGTTTTTATTAAATTGAGGCAGTAATGAAATGATAGATACAGGAGCAGAAAACCTGCACAAGAGCTGGCAATCAATACCATGCCCAGGATCCAGTGGCACCAGGATACCGTAGGGCACAGGAGGCTGTTTCATTGGGGTTGTGTCATTGCTGCAAGCTGGATAAGGAGCTCTTGCTTTTCAGTGCAGGGGCTGTGCCACCTCCTTCCCACAGAACAGTTTTGGAGGTGAGCAGGCTTGGTAAAATGCAGGTTTTCCCTGCCTGTTTTGTTAGTGCCAGATCCCTGGCTCAGCAAAGGCAGCCACCGACTTTGGGCATTGCACTGAGCTCCTGAAGAGGAACAGCCACGAGGATCTCGGAAAGTGGCAGACGGGTATTTTGAACCCTGAGAGGGGCTCACTTCCAGCCATGGGCTGTTGAGGGCTGGCATGAATGTGGTGCTCCTCAGCCTTCGAGACCCTGAACTGCGGGTAGCGTTAGGGGCTCTTCTTTGCCTTGTCCTCCAGCCCTAGGAGAGAAAGCACACAGGGAAGTTACTGCTGGTCTTACCAGAAGCAAGTACTGTGCAGATTTTTCTCTTGGAAATCTGCCAGGCATTCAGCAGGAGGGCATAATGCATGGGGTATTCTGGCTTTGAATCAAAAAGATCACAGAGAAGTTGACTGCATGGTGGCTTTCACGGGACTTGGAGAGCTCAGGGTGAGACATGCTGGAGAAGAATAGTTTATGTTGTCTTGGCAGTTCTAATGACTTTCAGGCCCTCTTACATCCTTGTGTGCCCAGGTTTTGGAAGGCAAGACTGGAGAAACAAGATGAATAGATGCAAATTCAACTTGTATGCATGAAGATATTCTTATCTGTCAGTCCCTGGTGGAGCACTGAGGAAAAATATGCATGATTTTTAGAGGAAAATGAATGTACTACCATTTTTCATCTAGTTTTATTGACCCTTTTTAAAGATAATGGGTGGGAGTAGCTTTTCTTGCTATTTAAATTTTGAAAGAGGTGTTGCTATGAATACTGGTAAAATAAATAGTACCTTTAAGATGAAGACTTAATTAATTTCAGAATTCAAATCTAAATTCAAGGGTATTCAGAAACATTTGTATTTAGAATAGTAAGGCTTGATGTGTTGAGCCTCACTTTTTTGTGCAAGAATTTGAAGATAGATACCTATATAGGTATTTTAATATTGGAAGTCGAGGTAGAAAGAAAATAGTACTAGACAGCAGAGAGGAGCCTCGGTGAGTTCATGCTTTTATCTCTTCTTGCTCTACTGATCTGTGGAAGAGAGAAAGCTTAGGCCTTATTTATGCCAGGCTTTCTGTCATCAGTGTGGTTCCCAGTACGTAAGCGTGAACTGGAAGGCTTCCAGTCATGGCTTATGCAGATGTATCCCGTGCCCTGGGAGTTACGTGGGCTCTCTGTGAATATCAGCAGATGCTGGGCATCCTAATGTAGGCAGCTCTGGTAGGGGAGGATAAAATAAGCAAAGAAAAGATCTCAGCATAACAAAATGATGTATTTGGTTAAAAAAAAAAGTACATATTTCAAATGCCTGCACAAAAGAAATGGAAGGAAATTGCCAACGGGGATAAGTGACGTTAGTTACCTGTATTTGTATGGAGAAATGTTGAAGATGGGAAGTATGCAATGAACGAATGAAGTCTGATTTGGTGTTGTCTGAAAACTGCATTTGTTCCTAAAGAAAACTTCGAATGAAGAACTTAGAGGAATCGTGGGCTCCTGATATTATTAATGACTTAAAGTAAAAGATAAGACATTTGTACTTCAATGGAGGTTTTCTTGGCTAATGCAGTAAAAATGTTGCTGTAGAAAGGAAAATGGAATTTTAGTTGTCATTGTTAACAGCAATTGAAGAGAAGAGTGAAAAATGAGACATCTGCCATGATGTTGCAGAGAGTTAATATCATGTCCCTATGGGGCATCGCAGGAGAAAGAACAAAGATGCTTTTTGAGGGGGGGGGAATAGGTAATGGATAATGGAGCCCAGCTTCAGGGCTGGCTGGAGGTGATAGTTTATCCTGTTGTGCCCAGCGAGAGACGGCGGGTGGGACTTGGGGAGCACAAGAGGAGCTTTGAAAATGAAGACAGTAGGAGTGTATGATGTGACAGAAGGGGAGAGAGAAAGAGAGAGCACTGTGAACAGGATGATTCCGAGCAGGATGTGATCAGAGCGACAGGCAGTGCAAATGACCCTCATAGCAGCAGAGCTGTGGATGAGTCTTACCCAAGCGTGAGTGTGTTTGCCAAGTGTGCAGTAGGAATGTTGCAGGTGACAAGAGGATTGTATGAAACATCCTGGATCCATGTTGGCAATGAACATATCTTTATGAAAGTGGAGAAGCTTTCTCGTAATATTTGTTAGAAGAAAACTGAGGAGTGTTTACTCTTTGTTTCTGAATTAGTTTATCACATTACAGCATCGGATCCAATAAGGAGAAATATTGCTCTATTCCTGGTAAAACCTTAGAACAGCTTGCATGACACATGCAACTGTGATTGCATTACTGTATTTTATTACTGTGCACTTTAAGAGGAACAAAAGGAGATGAGTCACTTTGTATAGTGTAAATACAAGACTGCAAAGACATAGCTGAGGTAGAGAAGAATTAAGAGAACTCCTTTTTCATTTACTTGAGAGAGTTTATTAACAGCTGGTGACATCTCTTAACAGATTCATTAGTGCTTTGTTATCAGTTTAGAAAAGCTGTAACCTGCTTGAAGCTCTGGATCCATCAAAAATGATGGGAGAAACTGCTGATGACATGAATGGAGTTACAGTTCTGCCAGGAGCACACATACTTGTTGAATAAGCAGGCAATTGGGTTGCTCCAGGAAAAATTAGAATATGATCAGAGTAACAGAAATTTAAAAAAATAAAAATCAAGACACATGAACTCTGCAAATTCATACTTTTTTTTGGGGAAGGGTTGATATCTGTGCAGGCCAGAGCAGGATGAGTGCAGTATCTTTATTTAAGCATCTGCAGAAGAGACTGGCAGCAATGAATAGAGTTTGGCAGCACTTGGAGATGCAGAGCTATCACAGTATTTATCTCAGAGTAACAAAAATTGATGTGATTCCCAGGAAAACGTACAGGTTTGCTAAAGAGAGTGAGCAGTGGAACATGGAAAAATCATATGTTGATAACAGCCTTGTGCGGAATAGAAATGAGACAAGACAAAGAGCCACCATTTAATTGTATCTTAGGAGTTAGCATTAAGGTAAGCATGGATTTGTTAATTTGCAGTTTAAAATATTTTTATTACAAAACTTAACAGGGTATTAACACAGAAGACCTCTTAGTCATTACCTTTGCTTTGTGCAATAGCCAAAAAGATTGCTTACGACTGTTCGAAATGAGAAGTAACTTCAGTGAAGTGTTGAATGGAGAAAAAGGAAAGCATGAAAAAAGATTGGCAGAAGGAGGAAAGTCCTGATTGCCATTGGTTTAGAAACCTCTCTAAGAATTTTCCTTGTATTTTCTTAAAATTTTTACAATTTTCTTTCTCTTTCCTAAGATGGAAAATGAGGCATATAATTACTAAGTCATCAGCTGTAGTCTGATACAGAAATCATGAGTCACATCCAAAAAGCCACAAGCTCTAAAACGTCATCCCTTTTCTTGTTATCTTCTAATTACAGTTTAAAGAAAGAATATGTTGATCCTCAAAGCCTAAGTATTTTTCTTAAATCTCGGGTCTCTGTGCTTCCGGCTCTGGGGGGGGTGTCTCTGATTACTTCTCCTAATCCAATCTGCTTCCTTCCACTTCCTCATGCTCTCACTCTTTTTGACCTTCTTCTCTGCATCCTGATGTGTCTTACTCCTAAGATACCCTTTGCCTTTATTTGTCTCTGTCTTTTTCACTTTTTTTCCTCTTTCTTTTTATCATACAGGTTTTCACTGTCTGTCCTCAGCCTGGCTCACTCCTCCTATGTCAGTATTTTCCTCTCCCTTCATTTAATTACAAATCCATTCTTTGCTTGTTCATCTCTTTTCCTTCTGTTGCGTGATTATCTTTGCTTTCTTCTTTCATCCCCTTTCCTTTTATTGGTGCTCATCTTGAGTCTTGTATTGATGAACTTGTCCTTCTTGGTAACTAACCTGATCCGTTTCAGATTACTTAGAAAATCGCCAGTTTTTGGTAATTCCAAAGTTGCCAAAGCTCCAGTTTCTGCAGTTTGATGTTTAATTGTGAATCTGAACTTCTTCTTTTTTCTTGAGGAGTCCTCATTCTCTTAAGGGCAAAGAAAAGCTCACTCTTGTAGCTACAGTGCCTCTTGATGTAAAAATTAGAAAGGAAATACATATCCAGTTTATTGTTAATTTTGGGGGTGTGACTAAACACCATTCAAGGCAAGGAACTTGAGTTGGTGACTCTCATGTTCTTCCTTGCTCCCTTTCCTTAGGTTAGTCCTTATGTTCTTCTTCATCCTCCTCTTCCACTGTCCTCCAGTACATACAGGCAGAGTCTGTAATTTCTGAGGGCAACTTGAGTTCTTTTATTGTAGCAACAGCAGCTTGATTTCACTCCAAACCTGCAGAAGTGGGCTGTGACATTTAATTATAATATTAATCTTCAACACAAAATGAGTTTCAGGTTCGTTGCCAATGTGTGCATCAGCCACACTGTTGCCAGAAAATCAGTGCTTATCATTTCAATTCTGGAAGAAGCTGTCTTGAAGGAAATGCCTGTGGATCTGAGGGGAGAGACACTTGAGAAAGGCTATGGGGATGCTCTGAGCTGCAGGGCTCTTAGAGCAGCTGATTATAGCCAAAATAGTGGCCGTGTGATTGTGTCACATCACTAAAGTCAACTCTGTAGCTTGATTTTTCTTCAGATAGAGGAGTGCAGATGGGTTGGCATATCCCACGAGCTGCCCTACAAATGCCCTGTGTCAGTCCATTCTAACCTACTGAGTTACCTACTTTGGTTTTAAAACTCAGTCTTAAATGTGTGCTTCTTGCGGTTGGTAGTACAGGGAGCTCCCTCCTTAAGGGGTGAGACAGTCTTCCTTAGTGCTTGAGGAAAGTTTGTCATGACTCCTCTTGCTGAGAGTTTGACAGAAGAATAAGTTTCCAATAGAAATTTTGAAGAACAAAAAATTAATGTGAAGGTTTGGGGTTTCTTTTTAATTTTTTTTTTCCAGCAAATGTGTCTCTCCGGAGATTGTTTTTGGAAATACAGGAAACCTCTGAAGTAAGTCACCTTCCTTCTTGCAAAAACTTCATTTTTTGCATTTCAACAAGCTGAGAGTGAAAAATGATCTAATTTTCCAAACTGTAATTTGTTTATAAACTAAAGTTGACAGTTAAAGTTATACTTTTTACTAGTAATGAATGCATTAGCTTTTATTTGAAAGCTGTCCTGGAAGATTACTGTTGAACAGTTTTTGGCAGTAAGAGTGGTAAAAATGCTGCACAGATGAATATCTAGTTGAATGGCGCTGAAGTCTGGAGAAGCCTGCATTTGTGCTAAGAAGCAGCAGCTGAAATAAGTTTTTTAAGGCTTCACCTGTTTACCAGAGAAGCACTTCACCCTGCTTGCAGACAGAGACTATTCTATGACTTATGGGGAATTTTTTCTTTCCCCCAGTGCAAATGAAGGAAGTGTGACCATTAGGCTACATTTATGAGTTACTGCTTTTTCAGTCATGTCAGCTGAAGAGAGGAGAAATTTCTACTCCCAGCCGGTATAAATAAAGCCAGTATAAATAAATTGGCTTGCAGGGGCCATATAAAAGCAAATTCATTTCAGTCTTGATAGATGCATGTAAGTGCATTAACAGTATTGTTAATGATCTCTTCAGAAATGTGGTAAATTCCCAGTGGAGGGAGTCCACAAGTGACTGCAACCAGCTTTGGAAAATCTGCTAAGTGTATAGCTGGACTCAGGGTACAGAGGCATACGGAATGGTATGGTTAATAATTGCCATAATGCAGTGTATACTAAAGTGTTTTAAGTCAGTAGCTAGTACCAGCTAGGATACTGTCCGGGTGTATGAGAACACTTGTCATTCCCCCTTCCTGCCCCAGCACATGCACTCATGACAATACTATTGGGTTTATAAATGCTGGTGTAAATAGGAATAAGTAGTTGAGTTTAATAATAAAACAAAAAATGAGTTATGATTTGCTCTGAAAGCAGGAATAGATTTTGATAGTACCATGTATGAACTAAGAAAAGTTTCCAGAGTTTGAGTGCTTTTCCTTGAGGAACAGCTTTCATGGAAGTTTATCAAAGGAGCTGAAGATAAGCTTCTTGCTGTTACTTTCAGAAATTCAAGTTTTGTTTTTCTTGTTTTGGTCTGGGCTGATTTATTTGTTTTCTGTGCTTCAGGACTTGTTTGGGACTTCTGTTAAAGGGTGTTCATAGGATCTCAGCATTGCTATGAGGTGTAGCAATGAGTTGTTGGTGCTACTCAGAGGATCCAGAGGACAGCTTGGCTCCTGTTCTCTTAGACCATAGGAGATGCAAGTCCAGATATTTTAAATTTTCAGTGATTGCAAACATTGGTGGCCTTCTGTATGCATTACATTGCTATAGGTTTAAAATAAGTACCTTCTAATGAAGTACTAACGTTTTTTAAAAAGTGATGTCTTTTAAAAGACAGGACGTGCTTTTTTCTTCCTGCATCTTGACTACATGTCTCTGAATTAATCTTGTGCCATCTTGTATCATAAAGATACATTGTTTTGGTCATCTGTCATTTGATTTCACAAAAGTAGCCCCTAATGTTAATAAATATTCTAGTAATCATAGTAATTAAAAAACATTCTTAGTGAATTGCTCCTGTTCGTAGTTTGTAACAATCATGTGAATGTTACCATTTTAAACACCACAAATCTATTATGTGGATCTGAAAGTGAATGAGCCAGAGGTACCAGTCCTTTTAAAAAGATAATATGCAATGCAAAGGCCTTTATAAGTCACTCTTCTGCTCTTGGTTTTGAAGTCAGACACCAGTGCTAAGCTTTCAGCTTGCTTTGGCAACAGTTCAAAAGGAAAGTAAACAACTTTCACTCTGTTAGGAGGGTGTTCCCTATTCATTCAGGACGTGTTTAACCTTTAGTTTCAAAGGGAAGGTGACCAGTTCAGTATGAAAAATTAGGTTTTTTCTGTGCAGGTGACTCTTGCCCAGAGCTGAGTGTTTTGCATGCCGTTCACATTTGTCATATGAAGTCAGTGCGATCACTCCTCTGTGCAAACATTGTGCCAGCCAGTTGCTTGAGCTTCCTTGGGTTTGTCAGCCAGTCTGACAAAATAGTCCTTCCAGTTATGGATACAAATCACAGGCTTTTCCAAACGAATCTTTCCTAATCATCACCTGAACGAGCACTCTCAGAGCATGCACAGTCAAGTGAATGCATCCTGTTCTAGTTTTTGAGTACACAAGGACTCAAAATTATGCAATGTGTTTTGTAGGCTCTGTGCTATTGGGTCCGAAGCTGCAAATTCTAAACCAGTCATGTGAATGCAATGAAGCTGAAAAGCTAAGACAAAAAATGTAAAATTTGATATCCATGTGTTTTGATATTGAAATTTTGGGTAGGTCCCCTTTCAAATGGATAGATTTCTTAATTCTTAACTTTACTGAATACAATTTTTCCAGCAGGAAATCATCCTGTCAGGACTCCTTCATCCTACTTTGATAAGGATTATTAGTATAATATTATAAACTTGCTGCTTTTAGTGACATGATACTTTCCTAATGTGCTGTGAAACTTCAGTCTACTTTTTCTAAGCTGTCAAGCCACTTTGGTATAAAACTGTTCTGTGTTTCATAAAATTGAGATTTCAATTTAATGAAACAGTTCAGAAACTTAATTTTTCTTTATTATACAAATTCCAAAGTGATGTCTCTGAACTTGGAGGAAATGCAAAAATTGACAAGTGGGACTTACAAAAATAGTACAGCAATGTTTTAACTTTAATTTGCTTGAATTTTGTGTTTCTGTTGAACTCTTTGAAATCCCAGAAGTATCAGATGAAACAGTGGCTTTTCCCTAGTTTATGAATTAATGGTGCTTATTCTCTTGAAATAACTATTTGCTGCTGCTTAATTTAAGCCAACATGTTTTCATGTTCCCTCCATGGCCAAACATCAATCATATGATTTAAATAATGAAGCCAGGCATTAAAGACACATCTTTTTAAAAGCAAGTATTGTAAAGGATCCAAATATAAAGGGTAGGGCCTTCTTGTTGTTAATACCATGATGCATATATAATAAAAACATTATTGAAATGTGTGATTCAAATAAGACAAAGAATACTTGGCAATTACTCAAAAAAGAGAAGTGACTCAAGTTTTTATTCTTCCACTGTCTCTTACTTAATCTGAAAACTTTTTTTTTCTCTTACAGATAAATCGGGCCGTTTACACTGCACAGAAATGGAGGTAAGAGAAGTATTTTGTGTAGTCTGTTTGCCCTGACTTAGCTCAGCTCTTTTTTATTAACTTATAGGGTAGATGTAGTATACTTACGCTGTGGAGTTATCATTGCAAAGTTGTACTCCATATTGTATTTATGACTTTGGTTGGCAGCTGGTAAGTGTCTTAAGATGAGATATTTAGTCTCAAGTTCAAAAATACAGGAAAGAAAGGCTGTGTGGTTTTTCAAAACCAAGATTAAAGATTTGCTATGCAGCCAATGTAATCTCATTTGATGCTAGTCTCTTTAAAACATATATGTATTTTAAAGAATATTTAATTTAGGTAATTACTGTTGGATAAATTACTTTGTTATACTTACTTTAGAAAGGACTAATAGGTCATGGAATAAACACTTAGTGTTTATGAAATGGCTTGGTGATTTTTGACAGCCTGAGAATTTGGATGGAAGCAGAGAATACAAATGATCTCAGTGTTGTTCATTTAAAGGCATCCTGATTTCAGGTACTTTTGATATGACCTTTGATTTATCACCTTGGCAATCTTTTGGAGCCCAAGAAATATTGTTATATATCTTGCTTGGGTAACAGTAGAAACACAAATCCACTTGAATGTGCTTGATTTATATCTTGACCGTTATTTGAATCTGTATTTTTGATACTAAACTGTGATTAATGTTGTAATTGTCTTATTTGTCAGATTCATAGATTTAATCCAAGACTGAATGCAAAACTAAGTAGAACATCTAGGTGAACAAGAGGTGGACTCATAGCCTACTTTTTATTATCATACAGAGTAAATAATACAGTCTACTCAAATAAACTTTTCCAGCAATAAATACAACTCCTATGTCCTTTGCAGGGCAGCCTTTTCTCACTGTCTTTGAACTTTCTTTGAAATGTAAAACTGAGTTTTCACTTCAACTGTTCCATCCGTACCTCAGGCTGAGCCTGGAGATGGGACAAGTGGAGCATCTTAATTGGCGGGTTGTCAGCTTTCTCATCAATAATATATGTGAAGGTGACAAAGTGCTGTTACCAAGTGGTTTATTCATAGATAAACTGTGCATGATGATGGCTGGTTATAAAGACAAAATGAAAGGCCAGCTAATTCAACTACAAATAGTAAAATGATAAGGCTATCCAGATTTTTTTCAAGTAATAATAATAATAATAATAATAATAATAACCAGAAATGTCCTTTCTGCAGGATACAGTGTAAGGAGTAATTCATAACAGATGGAAGTACAGAAACTGGAAGCAGGCACATTTTATTGCTTTGTGTGGTTTGGTTTAAACAAATGCATCCTGCTTTTGTTTCAGGATTTGTAAAATCTCAGTTCACAAATCTAGTGCCTGATTTACAAATTATAATCTAGTGTGTCATATGCTTTGCATACTAAATATTGTTTACAATTTTGCATTGTGTTTTTTAAAAGGAAGGTAATAAACAGCCCTAAATCACCTGAACCAGCTCATAAACTCATAAACTCATAAAATGTTAAAATATTTTTAACAAAACATAAAATACTTCATTTTGGGAAAGTAAAAGTGTTTTTGTTTTCAATGAAAATATCTAGTAAGAGTCAGTTCAATATGCTATATTTCATCTTTCATGGGAAAAGAATTTTCTAATTTTGATCTTCTAAAAATATATTTGTTGATAGTAGAAAAGCATATTGGAGGTTCCCGTGAGACAGAGGCTTCATTTTAAAATGTCTCTAATAAGCAGCACTGTGACCATTAGCATATTGACTCTTCTCTTTATCTTTGTCATTTTGAAGGAGGCTGTGAAGGAGTCAGTGGCTTTTTCCTCCTCCAAAATTCCTTTGGGGTTGCAGTGTTAGACTTGAAGTTGATGATGTTTGTGTTTCTCAGAACTAGGAATTCACTAGAGACAGCTCATCTCACTTTTTTGATTCCTGTGGAAGAGAGTGTGGCCTAAATGAACATGCTAGGATATGTGGGAAACTTCTTAAAATCTTACCTAACCACCATCATAACTATTTTTTTGCAAAACATCCTGTAAACTACCCAGAATTGGTACATCCTTTATTTCAAGCCAGCAATATGAGTGGTGTGTCAAGTTCAGAGTCCAGGTGCCGTAGCTGTAATAGGAAGAGGGGAGTAAGGAATAAGGTGACCTTGTTTAATCTACACCTGCCCATAACTCTGTTATGTACACAGTGATAGCGCTCCTCAGTCATCTCAGCCGAGGTGGTGAAGTTATACAAAATATGCCAGCCTCATTCGTAAATATTTAGTGCTCATATAGAAAGTATTCTGTGAATGCAAAGTGATTCATTGTGTAGGAGGGTTTAATTGCCATCTATTTGAAAAGACCCACCTAACTGAGCACGGGCCTGTTGTGTGTGATTAACGCAGTTAACCAGGACCTGCGCTAACACAGAGACACACGCAACCTCTCACGCTGTTCAAGAGTCAGGAGGGAATTAAATAGCCTCTCCCAAACAATGGTGAATAAATTCAGTCCGAGTCAAATCACAGAAGGAATCAGTTGTAGAAATGTTTTAGGGAGACTGTGCGCTCTCTATGCAAATCTATTTGTTAGCCCTCAGTATCTCTATTAAAAATCTTAACATACAGTGAAAATCACAGTACTTGTCTATGGAGCTAATTTTTTTTAAGCTTTTCATTGGAAACTTAAAGCACTGACTGTATTTTAGGTAATAATTCAGGGAAATAAATATACAGGTTATAAAAATACAGTGTGCCCTGTCATACAAATGAGAATATACCTGTTAGTTCAGTGTATTGATGCAAATAAAATTAACTACCTCTCTCATGCAGATGAAAATGAGAACAGGTATTTAATACCACAGAATGTTAGGATTTCAAAAGAGGTGTCATAATTTGCATTAAAAGCCATGCCACACCTGTATTAAAGTGTGTTACCTGCTCAAGTAGTGTAAAATGTGTATTTAGCATATGGTAATATCTAGGGTTCATTTTTTATCCATGTTGAGTGTAAACAAAAGTAACATTCTGATTGAGGAGTAACTGCTTCAGCAAACAATCCTTGTCATGCACAGTAATAATCACTTTGTTCTCCTTCCTGAGCATTAACCTTACAGTGACAAGGGAGAAGAAATGTCACTGCACAGAGGACAGGCAAAAATGTCTGAGAATAATTTCTTTTAGTAAAATATGAATGAGTGTGACTTCCACCAAAATAAGTTTTCATTAAGTACTGAAAAAATAAATTTCTCAGTGAATGCTTGGTTACAAACTCAGTAGTTCTATGGAAGCTTTTGATTCCTTGTGCTTTTAACAGGAAAATTAACCAGAGCTCAGAATTGCCATCTAGAAACCAAAGCAGAATCATGCATCTTTTCTTACAAGGGTTAATTTGTGCTTGAGCATTATGTGGCAGTTCTGATAAGTGAAGCACTCATCCCTTGCTGATGGAATTATCTCGCAGAGAAGCTGCACTCCAGCCTTTGAGGGACCTGTTATTTTAGATACCTGAAAGCCCATTGTGCTTGTTCATTGATGTGGGGGTTCTGTGGCAGTCAGTCTGACCTCCTGATTTTCCTGAAATACTCCACAGTCGCAAGGAAGCAGCTTAACAGACACTTGATTAAATAGCAAACACACAAAAAAGTAGAGTTTAGGTTTTGATCTTTAGTGTTTTGTAATGAGCTGCTTTTTCAAGAGGAGCTTTGTTTTTTTTTATAATTTGTATAAGAATCTAGCACACTGGGAGGAGATCGATCTTGGAGAAAAATGGATTTCTGGTTTTTACTTGCTATAAGCTTGACACTTTGCCCTTTTCATTCAG
Source organism: Machaerirhynchus nigripectus (assembly GCA_013397975.1). Lineage (NCBI taxonomy): Eukaryota > Metazoa > Chordata > Aves > Passeriformes > Dicruridae > Machaerirhynchus > Machaerirhynchus nigripectus. The sequence goes on along the minus strand of VZRQ01008003.1, from coordinate 983,114 downwards.
CAGTTTCATTGGGAATACACAGCAAATATTGGGCTGGAGAACTAATAATGTATTTGACTAAGCTGATTTAGTGATAGTCAAATCCTGCCATCTGTCCAGAGTTCTCTAAGAGAATTCAGCTGTCCCTTGTAAAGGCTTTGTAATTTTGCAGTATATGATGTGCCTTTATTAATCTACACGCCCTGAAGTCACACAGGATTTATGATGAAATCTTCATTCCAGTGATACCACCGATAAACCTTTCAATCAACTGGGGAAGAGTCCAGAGGCAGTTTTAGCCTTTGGTCTTCTGACAATTACAGATAATGGATGGTGGAAAACTAGGTCTTACAGTAACTTGGACTCTTCCAGGGAACATTTTGCCTGCAAAACCCACAAATAATAGAGCATAGAGCATTAAGTTCAGTGGTATTGGTGTTTATTTGATGTTTTGGGGGTTTTGGTGGTTTTGGAGGTTTGTTTTCAGTGGGGTTTTTTTGGCTTTTGATAACTACAGAATTGCCTATTTTTTTTCATGGGATGAGATGGAAAAGTCTGCAACTACAGATTATATGAGTCTGAAAGAGGACTCAGAGTTTTGGAAGAATAAGATAATTTTTATGGCTCTTTAGTTTTTTCAGAACCTTTCCTATATGAAGTCTATTAAATTGTGCTTGAGAAGGATACCCATCTAATCTGAGGCACGCTAGCATACCTAGGCAGCAATCATATGTACTCATTGATAGCTATCATACCAATTGGCTTTAAGGTGCTATTTTTTTGAGTAAACCAGTGCCAGTGGATGTGTTTGCCTCTCTGTTCAGACCAAGAGACTCATTTGATTGCTCATTCAAACTGAAGAAAAAATTAAGCTTTAGATGTTGTTTGCATGCCTACAATTTAGTGGCCCTTTGTGTTGTCCTTCTTCGTTGTTCTGTATAATAAAAGACAAGTTTAGAGTATCAGTATGAAATAAGAATGCTGTGTCTCATACTTCTTTTTTTTGTTTGTTTGGGGTTTTTTTGTTTGTTTTTTGGTCTGCTTATAGCAAATAAACTCACAACTACATTTCTGGTCTACTAAATCTCTTGAAGGCTTCTGAGATCATATGACACTGTTTGTCTATGAACTCTGCTAGTTATGAATTTTCTGTTAGAGATGCTGTGTTTTCCTACCTGTTTGCTAATTTTCAAAAGGTTAATAGTCAATAGTAGTAGTTAATAGCACAGTAACACAAGGAGTATGCTTTCTGTGGATGAATAAAAGTGGATAATAGTGCGGTTGAATGGAGGGAGTCCTTTGTTTTTTCTTGTAGGATTTTGCCTAGGGCAGTGCTGAAACTGAGATAAAATACACCCTGGAGTTCAGTAAGTTCAGTTTCAGTGATAAGTTTGACCTGATAGCATTGGCTTTTTGATCTGTAGGGGACAAACTCCAACTCAAATGTTCTATTCCTGAATATCTCTATTCACTCAGAAGTTCAACATCCACAACATAAGAAGTGCAGAAGATACAGAGTTGATGAGAATAAAGTACATAAAATGTAGGTTAAATGACAGATGAAAAGCATACAAAGCAGCTCAGTCTCTGATTTCCTGTTGTTTACAGCTCTTCTTTCCCTTCACCACTTTGGTCCACACAGTACTTACACTTGCAGTGATGAATTTAGGAGTACTGAATAGGTTCAGTTTGGTATTTGATTTTTGGAGACCAAGGGAAATCAGACTTTAGTGTGGTTTTTTTTTTTCCCCCCCAATAAGCAAGGAGCACTTTGGTGAGCTGATTACGTATCTGAATATAATATTGCATTCATTTTGTGCTGCATTTTTTCTTCCATATTCTACTTTTGATATTGTAAGACATGAGTAACTTCCTTTGACTGAAGTGGATATTCATGGTGTTTTATGAAGAATATTGGATTTTTTTTTCTTTTTTTGTAAAATGTTATGGTCTTACTGGATTATTAAATCATCTTAAGAGAGAAAGTTGTTCAAATAGACTTTTTGTGTCTGAGTGTTTCTAATTGATGTCTAATTTTTTTATATTTCAGTGTGACTGGGTTTGGAAACTCTCTAACATAAAGCTCCTTGAAAGTCTAAGCAGCATTATTTCAGCAATAACATGCATTACTGGCCATGGCTAATTTTAACATAGCTAAGATAGCCTAATTGCTTGTTAATCAGTTTTGAATTTGTTCAGTGGTCAAAGAAGACAGGAACTCGGGGGAACTAAACACTTGATTTCACTTCAGCAGTTCAGTTACCAGGCACTGGTTTCCCAATTTAAAAGCACATATTGTTTTAAATTTAGCCATTAAGAACATGAGGTAAGGATTGAAAGACAGTATCAGTAAGTTTGTTTTCAAAATGTGAAGAGATTTCGAGAAAAATAGTTGTTTACGAATAAGGTGAATTCAGAATGCTTCCACCTACTTTGTTTAATACACCTGTGCTCTTCTTTCAAGTGATAACTTATTAACATTGAGTCATTATAACATTCCTGCTTTGAATATACTTAGAAATATCGATCTAGTTCATCTAAACAATTCTTGTATGAAGTAGATCACATTTTAACATTTAAATTCTTGTTAGTCTTTTTATACTTCACATGTGTAGGACCCCTCATGATTTATACTTGGGAAAATAAAGCCTTATGAAAGGCTCTTTTTTTAAATGCATCTTTAGCTGACCTAATGCAGATGAACATGTGGAATTTGTAATGAACAAGTAGACAGTGTGGTTAATCTTTGTTTAGTCTTCAATCTCTCTTGCTGCCTTCTGTTATTTTGTCTCTCTGCTGGAAGCAAGAAGAACTGCTGTCCTCTGGTTGTGAACATGCAGAAGCTTCATTTATTGTAAGACAAGGGAGGAGAAATGTGGTGTCCCTCACAGGATTTCTAAAGGTTACTCAGAGAAAGTACTAAGAGTAAAGCTTAATTGGAATTTTAGTAAGATACACATTTTCAGTAGGTTAATAACAGGGCAGGTCATGGTGGTTGGTTCAGAAATTCCCTTTAACACTGTCTTTGAGCATTCAAATATCATAAGGCTTATTCTAGCATACAGTGAGATCAGCAGAAAACAATCTGTTGAAAATAACATGGGTTTTTTGATTAGTTTCTAGGTTTTAGTTAATACATACTCAAATAAGTTTATCTTTTTTCTTTGTACTTCTAGGACTAAAATTTTTCTCCACATGAGCACTTAACATGTAGTTTTTTATCTAAATCACTTGACCTGAGAAGCTGAGACATTAAAAAAAGCAAGATTTGCAGTCGAGTCGTGAGAGTGTGCAGCGCTGCGTGCTTTCTTTGGCAGAGAGAATCCTGAGTTGGTCTTGGGGCTCACTGAGGCAAAAGGGGGTTTTGTTAGTTTTGTACTTTCTTTTGTTTGACTCGGCACAGTGCAATTCATTTGAGCTTTTGTTCCAAAGTGAACTTTATAGCAACTGGTAAGTTTCTGTGCTCCCCATGACCTACCAGTGTGAACATTTTCATCTTAAGCTGTTTGATTTTGTCTGCCAGTTACATGTCTGTAATGTCAATCATGGGAAGACAAAGCAAGCTCCCAGATTCCTTCTTAATAGCATGAAGGAACCAAACTCTTGGATTAGCATTTAGTGTTGCTGTGTGCTGTAGCAGGTGAAGCAAAATACTTTTATTTACCCAAAGGAAATGCAGAGTGTAAACACACAGATAAAAGTAGAGTAAGTTCTAAATGTGTATTTCATCACAGCCCTTTCTTCTATTAACCAGTGGTAATTATGAAGCACCTGTAATGCTTTTAGTACTTCACCCTCAGCAAGAAATGAAGGTTAAATAATTAACTAGGACAAGGCAAGCTGTTCACACTTAGTAGATTAACTCCTGCTTCATTTAAGAAAGTAGGGGTACTCTGTTAAACTGACAAGTTTTTCTTTTCCACCTGTTAGTCCCTAAGCCTGAAACACCCCTTGTCCAAGTCTCCCGTCATTGTTTCTCACCTGTATTGTACCTTTACTTCCAAGTCTTCCTCTCCTGCTTTCTTTCAAAATCTTTTATAGTTCATTCATTAACTTCCTTTATTTCTGTTTCTCCTTAACCAAAAAGTTAATCATCTGCTTTTGCGGGTGTGCTACTGCCTCTGCACAATATTTGATGATTCTCAGTGTTGCTGGGATGACTCTCTGCTCCAAATGATTCCTTTCACAGATCTCTGCTTTTCTGCTTTTTTCTTCTATTGGTCTTAGTGTATGATGTACTGCTATCTGAATTCATTGTTTTTTTTGCTGTGTATTTATCATTGTGTCTTTATCTTCCTCTGTTATCTGGACCTATGATACTGGCATTATCTTTGACTTGCACCCTTTCCTTTCCTCTAGATGCTTGCCAAATCCTTAATTGCTGTCTGCTAAAAGCACCCCTCTCTTCTCTGTTTCCAAGATGATAATTCAGGCTTTGTGTTTTTTGTATTGGGTTGTCTTGGCTAATGCAAACTGGCTGCCACTTACTCCTTTCTCTGCAATGATGGGAATTATTTCTTCGAAGTTTTTTGAAAGATTCACCTCTGGCTGCATTGTGGTTTTGGGATTGCTGTATGTTGCTTTTCAGTTCACCTGTGACCTACACATTCAGGCTATCTTCTTTCTACTGCTGCAGATCTGAAGCAAACACTCACTGCATAGTAAACAAGTTGCTCCATCTGGTCTGTTTAGGGAGATGTGCCATGCGTTGTTTGCTTTGAAGGGAAGCTCTTCCAAATGTTTCGAGGAACACAGATGAGAAAAACATGCATGTATCCTTCTAGACTACATATTTCAATGTATTGATTGTGAATCAATACTTTCCTTTTGAATATACTTTGTAGCATCTCAGATTACACTTTTTTTCTGAGCATGTTGCTTGTCCTTGAATATTTGAGTATTTAATTTATATTCTCAGAATGAAAGCTCCATGCAATTCCTAAGTCTTCCTGAAATGTTTCATTTCACTGGGCATGGAGAAAATAAATACAGTTAAAACTGCATGAAAACAGTGAAGTAATTGTGGTCTCTGGTCCTTGGCCACCTTTTTGCTTTGTAATTTTCCAAAGAGCTGTTCTTGTTTATAATTTTGTAGTGCTTGCTATTGGAGTTTGCTTTAAATCTTCAACTAGTAAGGCAAGAAAAATAGTTCTTTTCCCTTTTCTTCTTTCTTTTTTAAATCTGTCTGTCCAATGACAGAAATAATGTCCTTAATGAACTTTGTTGGCCAGAATAATAACATCCAGCATTACTTTATCATAGTAGTTTTAGCTTTCATTGACCAATTGAATGTACCCAAGGACTTTTGCTGTGATTTTGTTTAATAAATTTTTTATCACTGTGAATTTTTCTTCAAAATTCTGCCATCTTCAAAATTCTATCAGCTGTCATTCACATCTGGTAGAGAGCTGATGCTGAACCTGGGTTTCTTTATTCAGAGTCTGGTGCTTCCATTGCACAGCAAAAAGGGCTTTTGAACAGTAACACTGTGTATTTATGGAGAATCAGCTGCATGGTTATGCCTGTAACATTTAAAGCATTGGCACTGGGAAAACGTGTTGAAATAGTATTTTTTTTCATGTTTTGGACTCATTACTGGATGAGAAATCAAAAGTTAATCTGAAAAACATAGGTAAGGATTGTTGTATGAGAGAAAGGAAGAAAAACATGCCATTGTGATCGGGAGAGTTTTACCACTTATTTAGAGGCATTATAGCAAAATTCTTTTTCAACTTAAAGTACTTCATTCTCTCACAAAAGGAAAACGTTTATTTAAAAGTTAAGATCTCTAATTCCTGGACTCAGAGCTTTCTGGAATGTTGCCTGCCTGCAACTCTCAGATCCTTCAGATGATTTCTATGTCTTGTTATGCTAGTTATATATGCAAATGTAGTAGCAGACTTCACAGTTTAAAACCCAGACCAGGAGTAAACGAGTGCGTGATGAACTAGTGGTTCTATGAGTTGCCCCAGTGGGAGAAAATTGTTCTTATTTTAGAGAAAGAAAAATCAAGTTTGAAGACATGAGGCGAATTGCCCAGTGTGACATTTGGACTATATGGTGGAGCCAGCATAGAGTCTAGATTGTTTAAGTCTTAGTCACAAACCCCAAGATCTTTCTTCAGATTTTAATCGCTACCCAAAATAACAAACCCATTACTTTACTGCCAAGAAATTACTAATTCCCATGAGAGACATTTCATCAAGATAACTAGGAATTTATTTTCAGGCTAGGCTTTTCCTTATTTCCTGTGTCAACTTCTTAAATACTTTAAAATTCTGTAGAAATAGTGGCCCATTCTCTTTACAAATAAATTTCTTATCTTTCAGAGTTATACCCGTAGATGTTTCCATCCTAGTACAAAATCAGACTTTACTTCCTATTGTTTCCTTTTTGGAATAGATAAACTGAGCTTTGCTCCTACACGGAAGACAAGCTTACCCCTAAATTTCTTGTATACATTTCAGTCAGAAAAAGCATTTCAAAACAGATACAGAGTGTTCAGAAAAGATAAAAATGAACAGTTTCATAGAAGGAAAAAAGCAAACATGGGGAATTTGAAGTAGGAGTCATATTGAGGTGTGAGTAAAGGGAAATTATTCCCGTAATAAAGGATAGAAGCATCAAGAACTAATACACAATAAGGAAACTTCTTTAGTGCAGCGTTTGGAAGGGCAGTGAAAAAAATGAGGTCTATTGTCATTTAAATGTGGATGAAATAATATTTAGCTTTTCACCGTGGTATTACTGTAAGAATAAGTAGTAGGACAAAGAACTTGAACAAAACAATTCTGTTAGAATTGGGCAAGCTTGGGGTCCGAAAAATAGAATTTAATTTCACAAAATCTGCTTCAGAGGACTGGTATCATTTTTTCTTCCAGTTGTATCGTGAACAAAGATATAATCATTAAATCTGTCCTGAACCTCACTGTGAATTTATAGTGTAAAACAGCATTTTGGTGTTGTTCTAGCATTTCAAATGTCATATGGAAACACAAAGTGGCAGACTAATAAGATTCCATGCACTTTCCTGTAAGTGACTTGTCCTTTTGTTTTTGGAAATGATGGCTTGTACATGTATGAAGATCTTGGTTCTTCAGTCTTATGACTGTGTGAATATCTAGACGGATGGATATTAGCAGACAGCAGGCACTGCAGCAGATACACATTCACACTGTCTTGTGGTTCCTGGCATGGAAACTTGAACACTATGGATTAACAGACAATTGCATTTGTATTTTTGTTGTGTTGTTCACCACTGCTTGCATTTATGTGACACAGGGGTTTTTGTTTGACATGGCTTATTACAGATTTTATGAAGTGCCTGTGAAAGCAAGTTTTCAAAAAGCTTTCTGAATAGAAGACAGAAAGGTGTTAGTTGCTGTACTTTCCCCGTTTAATGGCTGCAGGAACAAAGACCGAGTTAAGATCCTGCTACAGTCTAGGTATGAGCATGCCCGTCCCTCTCAGTCACCCAGTGCAACAGGAACTATGTATTACTCTTTTATGATCCATTCTGTTGAAATGATCTTGACTCACCTCTACTCTTTTACATCCCTTTCTTCCTTAAAATAATTATTTTCTAATGACTTTGCTTCTCACCTCTTCGTGACAGATCTCTTTTGCTCCTCCACGAATGAGGATCCCAGTCTGCCCCTTTTCTTTTGCTTGGTTTTTTTTTTTTTTTTTTCTAATTTCTTTTAAATTGCTGCAGTCTGGCTCCAGAGAACAGACTCCTCAAAGCATTCTTCTTTGTCATCCACCCACACGTGGAGTATCTCTGCTACTCCAGAGTTCCAGTAACTGGAAGTAAGTGCAGAGCTGTCAGTAGCTTCAAATCCCACAAACAGAGGAAGCAAAGCCCACATCTGCAGAATACTTCCTTGTAAAGGTGATGGGTGGCTATTTTAACCATGTTGGACCTGTTTGTGTTCCAGGCTGATTCCACAGTTGTCCCTGTCTTGACCCAGTTCTGCCATGGCCCCAGGGGCTGCAAATGGCAGGAGTCCTGAGCATCGTAGTGCAGGATTTCCTCTGCAGATTTTATGAGGGTATCCTGAGCTAAAAAATGTCTGAGCAAAAGAATCAGGTGTGAGTGGATACAACAGTTGTGCTCAGCCAAAAATCCTGCTAAATTCTGATTGCCCTGAGCCTCGCAGGTGCTGCCATTGCACCTTCTGACAACACCTACAGCTGCAGAGAGTCAGGATTCTGAATGGACAGTTGACTCTTACAAGTGCTGCATCTCCCTAAATACCTTGGGTCTATCATTTGTTCTTGGCCTGTGACCTCCAGGACTCTTGTGGGCATTGCGTCCTCTTGACACTGTAGTGGAGGACTAACTCATGCTGCCACAGTCCATTTTAGAGATGTAATTACTGCACAGAGTCTCTGATTTCCACAGCTTTTTCCATTTCAGTGGCTGACTTGAGAATATCATGCAGGATTTCTAGGGTCAAGAAAAACAGGCATTGTCCTTTTCCAGCCTGCAGAGAATACTCCTAGGTCATAAGATGCTAAACAATCTGATTCTTGTATCATGAGACTGAACGATGCAACATCTTACTGAATTTGTACCTTTGGCAGTATTTACCAGTCTTTCTTTCAATGAGGTTGATTTTCCTGTTAATCACAATGTTATTTATGAGAAAACATTGCAGATCCTATGACAACTATTCCTATATAGACAATTTGTGGTTTTTGTGTGGATACACAAAGTTCATGAGCTTTATAACTTGCTCTGAATGTGAAAATTTGTCTTTTAGCATTTATGGGTCTGAGCTCTTTATATTATCTCTCAGATTTTTGGTCTCCACTGTGGAGTGAGTAACTGTGGTGGTTGCACATCCCTACTCAAATCCTTTTGACATGGCTAATGTGTTGTGCCAAGACAGATTCTATTTGCTGTGGTCGTGCTTGCATTGCTGTTTGCTGTTTATTTCATGAACCTTAGCTGCATTAGAGTTGATGTTGGGAAGGTTTCCAGCACTTACTTCTTCAGCGTGGGCACCAGGAGCTCTGCAGCTTCATTAAGCTGTGTGGCATTGCTGACGACTCTGGCAGCAGTGCCAGGGGCTGTGCAGGGCTCTGCATCCTCGCATGCGTGAAGGCCTCTGCATTTTAATGCCTGTGAAGTTGTGAGACAGGGCTTGAAATCAGCCAAAGTTACAATGGTATGGAATCACAGAATAATATATTTAGACAGGACATTTGAAGTGACCTCTGGTCATCTGGGGTGGATGACCAACATGCTGAAGACAATACTAACGTCAAGTTAAATGTGGTTGATAAGGACCTTGCCTAGTTGCATCCAGGGTTGGACATCCCACAACCTCTTCAGGAAATCTGTGCCTCTGTTTCATCACCCTTCATATGAAGAACACATATGCAGGCAGCCACCCACCCAAACACAGAAAAATAACTTCTTAGTGGTAGCTGTAGTTACTTGAAAATGTAATTCATGGGTATGAGTACATTCTTTCTGTCTTGTCTTTAATCTACCACCACTTGTTTTGAATTGCAGGTTGAGAAATACTGAGGGCACGGAGGTTAGTGCTCAGAACAGAGCATTGATGTGGTAGCACAACATGAAAGGCAAAGGCATGAGCTCCTTCTCGGAGTACTGTTGAAGCTAGAGACAATGGGTGATCTTATTTAAAAATTGCAAGTAATTCTAAGGTGGTATTATTATTTTCTGGATACAAAGCTCATATTTTATCATGCATAGCAAGCAAAAAAATACATGAGTCTTTGTATTTATTTATTTATATTTATTTTTGTCATGGTGAAATAGCAGACAAAAGAAAGCACAGCGGACATATTGGTGTTTCCTGTGAGATGCAGTATGGTATTGCTTTCTTTGCAGGCATGAAAAACAACATCAGGAATTACTGTGTGTTATACAAGGAAAAAGTGAAGTGAGGCTTGGTAGCTTTTTGTTAAGTAGGTATGGTAGGCAGCTATGTGCTCATTTTGAATATGTAAATATCTGGGGTGGGGGGAAACAATTCCCCTTTAAGTGAAACGATGATTTCGAGTCATAGAGCCTTGTGACTGATCACAAGTTTTAACAGACTTCAGTTCACTGAACCTAATGTTACTTACATAAAGTTTGCTGTTACTTAATGAGCCTTATGGACCGTAATGTTTAAAATACCCAACATGTGTTACCATAATGCAGCCATTTTCAAATGTAATTAAATTATCTTAAAAAGACTGTTAGGCTGTCATTGTTTTTAGGCAGCTGGATATATTTTATTTTTTGATTTAGATCGTATCACTGTTTACCTGCAGTGAAGCCTGTGATGTAATGTTTTCCAAACATATGAGCCTGGACAGTTTCTGCATAAACTAAGAGCTCTTTGTATATCCTGGGTCTTTCTCCCTTTGTTGTATATACATCCTTTTTTTTCTTCCCACGTGGATGTCTCAAATTTAGATACACCTTTGACAGGGATTATTTGTATAGATTTTACATACCTGAGATTATTTAATGTTTCCTATGGAAAGGCAGCTGCCTAACAACAAGTAACATGTGCTATAAACCTTTTGCTCATATATATGCCTATGCAGATAATTCAGTTTTAAAATAAGAAGGCTGCAAGATAAGTAAGTATTTCCCAGATATTAATAGTGTTTTCTTAGCTGCTCATTGTGTTAAACCAGACTAAACATACGCTGTTTGGAACACTTTGGTAGTTTGTTTGCTCATGTTGCTGTAATGAAATAATTTATGTAAAAAAGGCTGAATCCCTGTGTGTAAATCAGTCCTTTTTATTGCTTCTTAAATGCTCTGAGTCAGGGTTATTTTAGCTGTGCATTAGCCTCTTCAAGTATTTGATGAAGAAAGTTTGATTGTTTTCCAGGTTCAGAGAGTAGAGAGTGGGAGTCTAACACACGGGAGTCCTGAAATATTTTAATAGCTTGGAACGCCCACACTGACCTCACGCAGGGAGATGAGGTGTCCGAGACGGCACAGGGAGGTTTCAGGGAGGAGGTGGAATTGTTGCCCTGGCCTCACAGACTGCCAGCTGACTCACGGAGTGTCACTGGGCGTGTAGGATGGTCAGATGGCTAGGAGGAATGAGCCATCGTGGTGGCCAACCGGGTTAGCTTCTCCAAAGAGAGTCAGAGGTCCTTACAAAGGACAAATGGGAGGAGGATACTGCTGCTACAGCCCCCGCCGTGTGCACTAGGGAGGATTGTCCCACCCAAAATGAGTCTGCCAGTGCAGGAGTCACAGTCACGTGAGACGCAAAACTGGTTTCTGGATGTGAAAATCACATGTATGTTCATGTTCAGTGTTTTCTGCGATAGTTGATGTAATTTCTTTTAAAGGAAGGTCTTGTTTATTTGTTACTGTTGATGGACCTAATTGGTGTTAGTTTCATAAACAATATTGGATTAAAAAGGCCATTGTTGTCTCCCACAAAACCATCAATGACTTGATTACAAGCATTTTCCGGGATATTCCCAAATACAATAGAGTTCATTTAATTAAAAAATGAACAGAACAAAAAATGAACAATGTGGGCTTGTGAGTAGTCTCATGGACAGTTACGAAACAAGTGTAGTGAGCAAATTGCCAAATCTTTATTCTGTAGGATGAAGTTCCTGTTTTCCTGAAGAACATTATTATTATTTTGTCTCATAAGTCAGAAAAACTCAAGATGAAAAAATAATCCGATGCAGCTCTCTCACAGATGAACTTTCCAAGTCTGTATAAATTTCGGTTGTGTTTTATATATCTTAGGTTATGTCTGAGCACTGGATTGCTCCTTTTCTTGACTACAGACATTTGATTCTTCAGTAAAATTTTATTTCCTGATAGTTGCCACATAAGTTTAGTAGAATAATTCACACTTTTCCGCCAGTGTTTTGGTATTTCCTGGTACCAAAGCACAGTGCCCCATGCCAGGATCCTCTGCACACACATCTGGTATAGGGATGAATTGCCCATGCCCAAAGCCAGCTCTGCTGTGGTAGAGTAGCCTTGGATCAGATGGCTGTGGAAACAGCCATGTCAGAGCCGTGAAGAAGCCTTGTTGTGGGCATTCCTCCTCCTTTCTCAGGAGGAACATTTAAGCTGAGCCTTTGCATTTTGTCTCTTGAACTACGCTGCAGCTTGTCCTGTGCTCAGCCACATCCCTCGCTGGACCTGACCCGCTGGCTTGTCTTCCTGGCTAAGCCTCAGACCTGCCTTGTCACTGTGGGATGGCTTTGGTGATCATGGACTGTGGCTGACCCGGGTTTCTCTCACCAGACCTGCTGTGCTTTTCCTGTTTGAGTATCTGTGCCTGCGTCCCTGGTCAGTGAGGGCACTGCCCCTGCCTCTGTTGTGGTCACCCTCTGCTTCTGACTCGCCTCCTCTTGCAGAGTTGGCTGTCCTTAAATGCTTCCTCACACGAGTTCCTTTACTCGTTCAGAAACAGGGAAGTGTGCTTCCTTTCCCTGATCACAGCATAAAAAACCAGTACAGAAAATACAGACACACACAAATGCTGAGCTTTCTAGGTGGGGATGCATGTACTTCTTTTCTCTCCCTGTAGCAGTGGCTGCCAACACATGCGTGTGAGTACAGGTTTACACCGAATACAGAAGTTATTTTAGGTAAAGTTATGAATGATCTGGAAAATGCGTACCTCTAATGCCTCATCTTTTTTGGGAATATCATAGTAGGGTATCAAAGTAAATACCGAGGAGTTTGTCCCAGTGATTACCATACCCTAACTGTTGACAGGAATCAGCATGCCCCAGTGCCTGAGAAATTAATTTCAGGTTTGTTTCAGTATTTTACATCCACATCCCCTCCCAGGTCAGTGAAGATGCCCTGATGACAGGGCCAATATCCAACACAACCACCAACCAGCCAACTGGGTGGCTGTGGCCTATCCGTTTTTCTCATCTTCCCACCCATGATGTGTGATTTATGTGGCTATTGTGAGCTAGTCAAAATATAAATTTAGCTTATTACTGGGATCATTGTGCCTGTTTGCTTGAAGGTCAAAGACTTGTTTGTGATTGAGAGAAATTCCTTTGTGGAAAGCCAAACATCTCAATTGTTTCATAGCAAATTATATTTAGAAAGAAGTATTTTTAGTGTAACTTCTGAGGAGAGAAATTACTACTTACTTTAAGTAAGTCTTCTTACTTTATAGTCAGAAAAGAGCAGGCTTAAACTCTCAGGCCAACAAAAAATGATACAATAAATACTAAATCGCATCTGATCCTGTAAGTGCCCTCTGCTTGCTTTCATTACCAGTGTTACTACCACCCAGTACTGTAAACACAGTTTTAAAGCAAATGAATACATTTCCTGTCCCTTCTCTCTCAAAGAGAAGATATTGCATGCAAAGAGGGAGCTTCACTTGCTGTAAACAGGACCAGTAAAAGCCTGACATTTCCAAAGATGGATAACGAAGTCGATAGTATATCCTTTCTCCTCTTGCAGCATCTGAACTGGGAGCTGTTTTCAAGGAACCTCAGTTTTGTAACTTCCATAGTGTTTATGTTTTAGTCAAAACTAGCCCTGCTTTAATTCTAGAGTTGGCTTTGGACTCTACAGAACACAGAAAGTAGTCCTTTGCCCATTTTCATTGCTCCCCAAAGAGGAATGAACACATACTTCACGTATCTATGGAGCTCTTCAGTTAGGAATATTTGTCAGATAGCTTTGCTTATGATACTGTTGTTAAACTGGTAAGGGAACAGAAAACATCAGAAATCTTCTTTTTCTAAATTATGAAGACACTATTTAAGAAAAGCCCAGTAAAGAAAATGGTGGTGTCTGTCTGAACTATGGCTTCTCTATGAATTAAAGAATCGTATTGAATGAATATGAAAAATGAAGAATCTGTTGCTTAGTCAACTGGTTATATCTAAGAAATCCTACAAAGTGAGCATCCCATAATCAACTGATGCCACCTTTTTTCACATCTCTGCCATTCTGGCTCCTCTGACTAGATGCTGCTATATTGCAAATATAGAAATTTCATTAAAAATAAGAACCTAATATATCAATTTATTACATAAAAAAATATTTTTGGACCCGAGTATGTACAGGTTGCACACTGACTGAAGCAGTGAACCAGGGAGATTGGGTAGAGTATGAATTGGCATACAGATACTTTTTCAGCAGCTATGTTGCAAGAGGACCACTCTTCAACATAACTGAATCATTTCCTAATTGATGTGGAGTGGGCAGAAATTCCCCAGCCAGTGAGTCGTAGTTGAGATTCTTCCATCCGGAGCTGACTGATGTATTTGGGCTGCCTTCAAGGCAGTGAAGCAGAGATTGCAATGCTTTGGACTTGAGCATGCAGTTTTTCCAGAAAGGAGGTACTTAGAAAAGCCTCAAATATACATATATTTTAAAAAATTAAAATCTATGTATCTGATGCTATCATCTATATAGTGTGTATATATAGGTGTGTGTGTACAGTAATATACTGCCTTGCAGTGTGTTTCAGTGTTTGAGCAGGAGTTCTGAGTCTGCCTTGGTGAAAGAGTATGTGAAGAGCCACAATTTCCAAACAGAAAACACAAAACTTAGGACTTGTAACCACAGGGAATACCTGGCTCTGTGTTTCAGCCTGCCTGAGCTGACAGACGTGCCTAAAACGAATGGCATATCTTATGATAAGTCAAAAATTGGAGCACCAAGGATGAAGCTTCTTTTTCTTCTGTTACCAGCAGAATGAGAAAGTGGGAAATCTCACAACACTGCAGGTCGTACATGAAATTCTGCAAGGTAGATAAACTTCTAAGAGAATTATGGCCTGCTATAAATAAATTTTGTCTGCCTCTTAGGATGAATGGCAGAAATATTTTTCAGAATATTGCTGTCTCATCAGAACAATAGAAACATTCTATTTCTTAGGTCTCATGACATCTTGCATACTCAGTGTTGGAGACTTGGGTCGTTATAACTGCCTGAAGCTCTATTAAGCACAGAATCATAAACATGTAGATAGAAGGGACTTCTAAAAATCTTGTAAAATTCTCCCTTCTACACAGAAGCAGGAAAAAAAGTCCATGTAGTTTTTGCCATCACCTTTCACCCGCTAGATGGTTTCTTCTTAGGAAGGTAGTTAATTTGCTTGTTTATTCCTGTGCTGCTCCTCTTTGTTCTTGCTCTCCCTATCAAGAAAGAAGATTAATGCTCATAGTTAAAAATAAAAAAACCAACCCACTAATAAGGAATGTGAATCCTTATCTTTTGCTTTCTAGGTGGTGCCTTTCATGCCTTTGGGTAAACGTAATCCAATAGATCAACCACCTCTGCTGTAAATATTCTATCCTCTTGATAATATTTTCTAGTTCCTGAAATCTTTTGGATGCAATAAAGAGCTACCTGGTCTATGTGTGAGGAAATGATGAAAGTGAAAAACTAGCTAAGATTAAGTTTAGGAGAGGTTTAATGTAAAAGCTGGAATGATTAGTGGTTTTGGAAGAATGGTGTATTTCTCTTTGTATTTCTGTTTTTATTTTGTATGCTACATTAAGTAAATTGCTTGAAAGTTTGTGAATTTACTGCATGTGATTAGAACACAGGGTGTAGTAAGCCTGGTTTTTGTAATTCTGAGTGTTTTGGCCTTGCTTAGTTAATTACTGGGAAAGTATTATAATGGTAATGGCTACTAAATCTGCTCATTTTGGGTAGCATTTGATGGCTGTTTAAAACTGGCTTAATGTTTCTGAGCAAGAATATTGGCTCATATATATATGGCTTAATGAGCAAGAATATTGATAGTGGGATAGCATGAGTTTGGCTTTTTCCTTCTTTTTGTTTTGCTCCCCAGCACTTATAATACTGGTGTAAAATGTATATAGAGCCTGTATATCCTAAGCCTCCCTAAAAAATCTGCAGTGGTTAAAGCAGAAGTTACATAATGATTACTATGGGAATAATAAATCTGAAATGAAGCAAAGCAGTAGTATAAAAGTGAAGCATTTGAAATTGGGTCAGGCTTTAGAAAACTCTTTTTTCCCCCCTCACAAATTCTTGAATTTGAACTCTTTAATTTCTTCCCTAAAGCCCCAAGCCTTTTAGGATTCCTGGGGTTTGGTTTTTGTTTTTTTTTATTTGAACTTCAAAGGCTAAAAAAATCCCCATTTTAAAATGAACTAGCAAAAATGAACAAGCAAAAATCCCCACTTTAAAATGAACAACAACAAAAAAAACCTCGTTGCACAACTCAGGAATTGTAACTGTAAGGAACAGACTAAATTGCACAAGTCTTTTGATGAAATCATAAAAACTGGTGGCTAATATTTCAAGTGCAATTACAAACATGTCTCAAGACAAAACAGGTTTTAATAGAATATGACCAGATAGTTTTCTACCTGCTGTGCTTCAGTCCTCATCAGTTTTCTTAAACCACTATCAGTGTATTTTAAGGGTTTGTCTGTAGATTTTCACTCAAAAGTTTTCAATGCAAGTTTTATTGAAATCCCAAGGAACGCCTAGGACATATATTCATCTGATACAACTAAAACATACCATATTATCATAAGTAAACATAATATTTTAGGGGGAAAAAAGGGAGAAGAGGTAGCCATTTTACGCTACAAAAATTGACATAAAGAACAGCAAAAGAATGTGTTTGTGATGAAGCCTCTTCTTCTTGGGGGTGCAGAAATCAAGGTATTTTCTATGAGCCACTTCTGGATCATATCCAGAAATTGAACCTTCATCTGGCAAAGTCAGAATATATTGGCATAATTTCTGCTTTTAACAAATAATATTTTTGTGATGCTGGTACAGACTGGCTGTTCCGCTGGAGACATCTCATGCATTCCGTAATTACTGAGAGGAGAGAGTGACCTGGATTTTATAATATGAGTTCATGTATTTCAGAGAGTTGGCTCTGTCAAACAGCAGCACTTCTGTGAGCCAACTAAAGTATTTTAATTGTCCAGATGAGGAAAACCTTATCAAATTGTCAATACAAATATTTTTTTAAAGTAACTACCTAATTCAGGAATTCTGAATATACCAGAATCTTCCTAGTTTTGTTTCTCATTATATCTAGTTTATTTCTAGTTGCTGTCCTTCAAATACCATATGGTGCCATCCCATCTTCTGGTAAAGTTGAATGTTTTCAAGTTGGTCTTCTCCCTTTGGGATGAAGATGGATGCATTTATGTTTGGTACTGCCCAGCAGGCAACTGAATCAGATGGGACAAAAGGAGTTACTGTGTTGGGAGTGGGTTCTGGATCTTATATATTTTTAGTGACTTCTAGTTCTTTGGTATGTTTGGTTACTTTCCAATATTATAATTTAGCACGGTGTTTGGAGATTCTGCATAGTCCATTGCTATAATCTGGACACTTAAAATACTAGTAGAAAAAATACAGGGATTAACTGCTTATATTTTTCTTAAAAAAAAGGGGGGGAGACTTTTTATAGGTAATTATTTTTGCACTATTGGATATAAACTGTACTTTTAAGACTGTATAAATTATCAGTTTATAAATTATGAATTGTCATGTGTAAATTTTAAATCAATTTTCCAGGAGAATTCTTTATTCTCTGTTAGCCAGAGCAAACACCAATCCCATAAACAGCTTTATTCCAAAATATCCATACATAAATATGTAATGACTTTTATATTTTCATTAAAATAGCACATAACAATAGCACCTAAGCCATAAAACAGATAATAATACTGCATGCATGTGCATGAGCTTGTGCCCATGGCAAGATTCCATATTAAGAAAAGATAAAACCTAATAAATACTGACATATAAATAAAGCCTCTAAGACCTGGGTTTTAAGGGACAGCCTTTATTTTTCTTTAACCATAAATGTGTGATGATTAATCACTGTATTTCTAGAGAAAGGAAATTCCTCCTTTCTGTATTTGCTGCTGTTGAAGTTGTGGCCATCAGTATGATTGCTTTAGGCAAGCTGCTGCTTCCTTTGCAACGGCAGCATTAAAATTTAAAGAGAAATGTTTGCTTAAAAATTTGCAAACAGAGCCATTAGGTTGGAAGGGGTCTCTGCTCAGCTCTCAGTTCAGACTAAGTTACTCAAGGCTTTTTTGTCTAGTTGGGTTTTAAAAACCTCCACAGACAGTGGTTCCATAGCATCTCTAGACAGCCTGTTCCAGGGCTTCATTGTCCTCTAGGTTTTTTTTTGGTTTTTCATTATATCTAATCTGAACTTTTCCTGTTTTACTGTATTTTCATGGTCTTTTGTTCCCACACTGCAATGCAGTGAAGAGCCTGGCTCTGTCTTCTCCATGACTACTTTGCAGGTATCAGCAGGCTGTGCTTCACTCCCACTGCAAAATTTTCTCTTTTCCAGCCTTGAAGAAGGCCAGGCCCATCTGCCTGTCCTCTAATGGCAAGTGCTCTGGTACCCAGCCATCTAAATAAAGGAAATACAGACAGTCTCACCCAGGGATTATTTTTCTTGTTTTTTTCTTCTTTTTATTTTTCTTTTTAACTCTTGGGTTTTTATGATTTTTTAAAATACTTTTTCAAGAAATAAAGGGCTATCAAATAATACTAAAGGGCTAATTAGAGCAGAGGATACGAGAGAAGCATCAGAAAGGAACACCTCAGAACTTTGTGAAGTTGAGCAGAAAGGAAATAGCCTATTCACATCCAAACCCTGGTCTAGGCAACAAACTGCTTTGAAATGTGGCCTTACATAAAATATAAGAATCTTATATGATACAGATACAAGGTATTTTAATGATTAAAAGCGAAATCAGAATGAGGAGGTGTTTTAAGCTTTTGAACCATGCGGTATAATAGGCTCTCCCATATTATCTGATTATCTGTTGTAAGCAGTCATGTAATTTTTTTTTTCTGGAGACTTTCTTGGGTTGTTTTGTCAAGGTTTTGTTTAAATGAGCTCTGAGAAGTGGAGACATGTGAGATATATCAATAGTTTTGAATTAATGCTCGTGGAAACAGTATGTCATGTTGTGAAAGAAGAATGTTTGAAAGGAACATACTCTGCAGGGAGGTCTGTGTGCTTTTCAAAATGAAAGATCTTTATAATTCATTTTGCTGACAGTTATTCTGATACTGTGGTCATCCTTTGTTTTGAATTCTTTAAACTGATAATGTTCAAGATGTTCTTGGGATTTACTGTTTTTTAGTATAGAGGCAAAATAGTAGAGGTACTCATACTAAAAATGCTTCTTTACATGAACAAAAAAATTTGTGGTGTTGGTTAAAAGTTAACCAAGCTTTTCTCTGATTCTTTATTTTTTTGCAAGCAAGGAGGGGGAAAAAATCCTTTTGTGATGCTTTCTTTAACCTTCTTTCCTCCTGCTCATAAAAATGGAGCTTTGTGTTCTTGACCTTTCTGCCCCTGCAGGCACAGAGCAAAATTCCTGTGCTGCTACTCAGTGTGTTTACTAACAAACTCTCTCATTGAAAGCCTCCAAGAAATCCTCTTTGGTGCTGTCTATTCTGTATAATTGTAACATTAATGTTAAGGTGGTATTTTTTATCAGGCAGAATATTTGTATATATCTATATCTATATCTATATCTCTCTCTCTATATATATATCCAAAATTACTTTTTCCTACTACTATGCACTCTAATCTTACAAAATTATGTAATATTTTAAATATTTTAAACAGCTCTGAATGGAACAGGACATACCCAATCATCCCTGCCTTTTTTTCATAGCAATTGCTGGCAAAAATGTTTGTAATGATTTTTAAAAGGAATCCTGCAGAATATTTTGACCTAAATAGGTACACAGTAAAAGCATGTGCAAAAAAATAAGGCATTCTGTTTTAACAAATATCTCTCATTTCAGCTTGCTGGTAATGCTTGTATTGACTGAGATGCGTATCTTTCTCCTCATATATCTACAGAGAGGTGTTGAAGTTCATGCTCATCCATGATCTTATTCAGACCTGATTTAAAAAAAATTTACATCTCCTAAGTGTTTAGAAATACTTGCTCCTTTGTTCCCTGTATGACATCATTAATTTGAAACAGCAACAGAACTTTAAAGGTTGTACTTTAACAGGCCTTATGACTGTTCCTTTTAAAAACCCAAACAAAAAAGGGAACGTCAAGAACAGCAGTATATTAGATATATTAGCTATGAACTCCCTAATTCTAGAGAGCTATGAATGGGCTAAGGGTTTCATTTCTAAAATGTAATTACTGTGTTCTAGGTGATTATTTTCCCCCAATTAATTTAATGTAATACTTTTGCAAGTCACATTTCATAAATGGAACTGCTTTATGGTCAAACTGTGCTTGAACTTACAACTTGCATAATCACACTAAAACACTTGTAAAGAAGACTTGCTATAATTAAGTATTAAAAATGCTTAAGCTGATTTTCACAAGCTCTGTGCAACTGACCTAATGCTTGAAATTTGTAGGTGGTACTGGCAGTTGGTAGTCAAGAAAAGCTTGCATCATTTCTTTAAATTAATTAGTTTTAATTTAAAGCAAGCTGCTAACGAATGGTGATGGTTAACATCTGATACCTTGTACTGTTGGGGCTCCCAACCCCTCCCTCTTGACTGATCCTTCGGCTGTAGTCAGTGGTCTTGGTGAGGACTGAAGCATGGTGCCTGCAGCTCACTGTTGCATGACTAAGAGGCCACATGAAGGGGGCAAATGCCCATTTTACTGTGTGAAGGAAACTGGAGGGAGCCCATGGTGCCATGCCCACACCCTGTGCTGTGCTGGCCGCCGGTGGCATCCTGGGTGTGGCTCCAAATGGGGCTCCTGTGTTCAAAGCCCTAAATGGGCTCAGACGGCCTTATCACAAAGGCTGCCTGTGTCCTCCCCAGCAGCTTCTCCCAAAGGAATAAAACTACTGAAGTACACCTTTGGTCTCTACTTTGTGAAATACCCAGGGCACTAGACAGAAGGCTGAACATCTTATGGTCTTCAGAAAAAGACAAACCTATTTTTTGTCTGGGTTTGCTTTTTTAAAGCAATTAGTCACCTAACAGTTATGGTGTAAAATTGCTTCTTCTAATAAGCTTCCAGAGTAAATAGAATAGGTTCAACTCTTTTAAAATAAGCAGCTTAGCTTCAAAGCCATAGGAGGTGATAGACAGGAAAATGGTTTACTGCTGTAGGTAATGGTGCTTGTGTGTTCCTGTGCGCATGTGCTCTCACACATGTGCCCACAGTGTGGCACATCAAAACTTCAGTGAGGTGGGCAATGCACTTGTGTGTGTTAAAGATCATTTTGAAGAAAGATCCTAGTGTGCTGCTATTTCTTCACACACACTTTTAAGAAAGGAAAAGCTTATTAAGGATGTAAATTCAGGAGTTCACAAACGGAGAATGCCCATAATTGACAGTGATGTCTTTGCAAGAGCAGTTTGGTTCCTTTCAGTGTTTGCATCATCCTGCAGATTTTCCCCAGGATTTTCACAGAGTCATCCTAATTGTAGCATTCAAATCAAATTTCAGTGAAGGATTGGCTCTGTCATGGGCTTAGCCATTATATTAATTACTGTAATTTCAAAAGGTTTTAGAAATGTATTTTCATAAAGTGCTTTCATTTTATTGTACAGATAATCTAATTTTAGGTGTCCCATTCTGAATACCTAGAACCCAATTTTCAGAGTACTTAACAGTGTAGAGCACTTGAAGTTCTGAGCATGCAGCTTTCACTGATTTCCTTCCATTTCAGCTCTGGGGGTTCAGTGCTTCTGTCATTCTGACCTCAGTGACAACTGAGGCTTACTGGAAAAGAGAGGTATAAAATCTAGGGATGAACTGTACTAAGTATGTGCAGCAGGTCTTGTGGATACTTATAAACGCCTACTGTGACTGAATGGTAGAAGATTTTATTAAAGCTAAGAAAAGTCATTCCTGAAACCAAAGCCATGGGCACCCAGGTATGTTTTAAGCCAGTCTTCCAATCAGTGAAGTCTGAAGTTTTACCAGCAAAAAGTTGCCTGAGCTTAACACGATACATCTTTGTTCTTCCCATTAGGGGATGAATCAGGGTGAAGAGTGGGTCGAAAAGCATCAGGGTGAGTGAAAGACAGGTCACACACTTTTGAACTGTTTGTGGGTAGAAATATCAGGGAGACTGCCAAGGATAAACCAGTCCCTTTGGAAGGCAGCAGCCTCATATTGCCTTAAGCTTTGGGGTAAAGATTGGAATTCTACAGGTGTCTTTATAGTAATGCTTTGACAGAGGTCATTTTTGTTTGCTCCCAAACCATCCTATCTTACTTCTTGCTTTACCAAAATAAAACCTATCAACTCATGCATGTGAGAGTTGGGAAACGGCAAAATTAGTGTTGCCCATTCCATCATAATAGGAAATCTCTTCTGCTCATGTAACAAGATTTTCATCTATCCTGACCAGGCATTCTTGTGTCTGAAAACTTAACCTTCATAACAATGATCTTATAGCAGTTACTGGAAATACCCTTGCTGAATCCTGATCTGTGTATTCTTTTTAAAATATAATTAATTAAAGTGTCCGGCAGGGGCTTGCTTCATTGCCCCTTGCCTGGTTCATGCTATGCCAAAGGCATAGATCACATATGTTTTTCTGTTTGGTTGGTTCTCATTAAATCTGTTCAGTGTCTATAATTAACAGTAACAGCAAGAGATTCAACAGACTATTTTCTGCCCTTTAAAATTTTAAGAAGCCCCCTTTTATTATTTCATTTTGCTTGGAGGAGCTATGAAAAAGACTATGAAAAGACTGCTATCTGAAACTAAAATTAGACATCTAACAATGCCTGTGGGCTTGGGGACAAGAGAGGGAAGGAAAAAAGAGACAAGCCTGTGTAGCCAACACAAACTTTCTTTTTGTTTGCTCTTTGTTGGAATAGGATACTTGGGAGACACTAAAGCTTTCTCTTTTCAGCTGCATTTATCTGAACTCGGCCAGAGTTCAAGTTACAACCAGCTCTAGATATCTGACCTTGACAGCCCGAAGTCCTGCAGAACAGGTGTAGACCACCTGAGATTGCATCTCACAGGCTGGGCATTGTGAAATAACTACAATAACCACTTGTAATGTAGATTTGTACATCAATGCTGCTTTGTGAGTCAAGTCCTCATTAGAGGCCTTTATAGTCTCTTGTAATGTAGATTCAGCCTGGCAGACTGTTCCAGGTGATGTTGGACAAATGCTGATCTGCTCAGAAGTTATGTCCCCCTTGGAATAAATGCTCATTTGAGACGGGTCTCCTTGCTAAAGATCTGTGCAGTAAGGTGACTTAAAGTACTGCATTCACTTGTGTTCCCAATGCCATTTGTTTTAGGGACTATGTATCACAATTAATGGCTGTATCTTCAGGTGCAGTTCACACAGGTTATCAGTTTTCGCTTGGTTTTTTGATCCTTTCTTTTCCCACAGAGACTCAACAGTGCAGTTTCACATAGGTGTGAGTGGTTGAATGAGGTGTAAGTTACTCTTAAACATCTTAAGCATCTTGTTTCCGTGCAGTACCCCTCCCCTTTCCCACCCCTGATTCTGATCCCTCAAAAGCTCCCCTACTCCTTACCATATGTACAGGTTTTTTGAGATGACACATTTCCTATAGGAAGCAGGTTATCTCAGGTGAGGGTCATGTAGGTAAAAATGTGAGCATTTTGTTTGTATGGGATTTTTAACCTGTTGCAACATCTGTGGTATAAAGCAGAGAATTTTTGAAAAGCAGAGAAATCAAACACTGTGAGATGACATAAAAAACTATTATTTCATGTCCAGATAATTCTGGTATTTGTTGTCATGAAGGAAGTGCTTATTACTGTTCGAATATTTTTGCCCCACTGCCGTATATCACATCATATTGTATCCTATCATAACTAATGTGTTTTAATCAAGCATGTCACTTCATCTTAATAGCTCCTTCCATATGCCTCCTTTCCTACCATTATAAGGCTATGAATGTCATGGTTTCATTTTGCAGAGGACAAAGGAAAAACTTTGAGAACTTAACTGCAGTCCTTTTTTGGCTTTCCTTGAGAAGCTGCTGTTCTCTCAGTTGCCAACTGGAAAGTGTTAAGTAATTTATCCTTGGGATGGAGAGACGGACTAGGTTTGGTGAGTGCAGAGAATGCAGAATCCCTCTGGCCTTCCTGAATCCCTTTATTGAGGTACTAGAAGATGTAAGCACCTTCTGGTTGTAGAAGTGGCCAAGTCATGGTGAATCTGTTCTGCTTCGCTCCCATCTCACAGTCCCTGCTCAGCAGACAGGGACTAAGCAGAGAGGACATCCCTGATTGGCAAGCTGGGTACTACATAGGTGAAAAGAATGTTGTATGGGAATGGTGTGACTTGGAAGATTATAATTACAGTACCTTATTCACAGGATGTTGTAAATGTTGAGCATTTAATTATAGCCTTTTTTGTCCATGTTTCATTATCTGCAGTCCCATTAAAATTGGACTTGCAGTAAGAAATATAGATGTCCTAAAAGAAGACAGTGCTGAGCAATGTGCATATATACTGGTATTTATTTAAAAAATCCCACAACATTTATTGTGAGTGTTAGACTACCCACTGGTTTTTAGTTTCTTTTTTTTAACTTACGTATCCATGGCCTAATCTACATAGGATTTTTTCATGTAAGGTAAAGAAAAGTGGGTAGCAGGTGTAAGTTTGAACTGCAGTATAGGTGTACCTGTATTATTTCACCTTTTAATCTCCAAAGCTCCAAATTATATTTTAGATCTGTTACATTGTGGTGGTTATTACAGTCCCCTGGTAATTCTACACTGATTGGTAATTACTTGCAGTTCAACAATATTGTAGCAGCAAGAAAAAAACCCAAGTGTATCTGAGCTGCCCAACTAAAACCAGAGCTTTTTTGTTACAGAATTTGGCCCAAGGTACTGGCTGCTTCTGTTATTCTTTCTGTACTGACTTAACAGTTTTGTGGTTATTTTACAACATTTCAGTTGTTTCTTAGTCTTGTATTCAGCGTATTTATGACATTTCAGTCTCAACTCAGTCTTTTGCATTAACAAATAGCATTTTGCAAGTCTGTAGAGCAATAAAGTTTGTGTCGAGGGCCCCATGTCCATGGATTACATAGTGTCTTTATTTCAGCTGAGCTCTCTTCTGAGAGCCTTAGGCTGAGTGTGCCATTGGCGAAATGAGTGCCTTAGGTGAGCTTTTGGATTTCATCTTCCGTTCTAACTCCATCCAAAAGGAGTCCCATTCTGCACAGCACTCCATGATGCAAGCCAGAAGCTCAGAGAGGGATGCTGGGGAGGTTCACTTCAAAAGTACTATTCTGATCAGTCAGCATAACCATTAAGATGAGATCCCCTAAGGAGAAGGTGGTTGGTCAAAAATCTGATTTAGTAAGGTTAACAAAAGCCCGTTTTGCTGGAAAACTGAAGTGCTGCATTACCCTCTGGCAACTGTGGGTGCTTTATCCAAGCATGTGCTACCTCACTTTAGCAACCCACAGTAAGCCTGAAAACATCATTCTGCTTGGTGGAATGTTCATCACAAGATGGGCGATGGGCGATGAATGCAGAAACAGGGTGGTTTCTATGCAGTTACAATTTGTACTCAGTGGCTTCTTAATTACTGAGTTATAGAAGGGAAAGATTTTTTTGTTTTTTAAACAGATCCAGTGTATTTTTTAATGCTGTAGCCCAAAAATGTGACTGAGCGAGAGACATAAAAATGGGCCCTTGGTAACAAATACGGCAAAATTGGTAAATTGGTAGCACACCAGGTAGGTCTGATAGTCATCACAAGTTTCCTCTCCTGGGTTTAATGGCTGCTGTTCTTTAGAAAGCAGTGACAAATGGTCTGTTGTGAACAGCTTAATGTTAACATTCAAGCATCTTTTTTTTTAAAGAAGCTCTTCGGAAAAGAATAAAATGCTCCAATAGAGAATTAACTGGATGTTTCCTAGTAGGATGAGGTATGTTTGGAGGAAGCATCTGTAAATCAGTCCAGAAAAATCAGCTGCAGTCAAATGACTAGAGAGATGTGGGCAAATAGCACATATGCTCTGAGAATCTTAAGGCTTGCCTTCAGTTAAAAATTCCTCTGGAATTGTTACCGTCTGTATCTGTGATGGCTGCTGGCAATCCTGCCTAACACAGATTTCATGCAGTGTTCCCATAAGAGCAGCCACTACTGAAGTCTCTGCTCACTGGAGGAAGTTTCTCCCTGAGGCCATGCTTTCTGGTGAGCAGTAATCCACAGTTTGAGGGTTACCTTACGCAAAGGGAAAAAGAATTTTTTTGTTTGTTTCTAAGTCAGACACACAGTCCCACTGGTTGGTCAGTTCATGGTGTTTTAGCTAGAAGATGTGTTGAAAATCATTAGAAACATTATTCATTACCATCTAAAAATAGAGAGCTTTCTAGGACAGAGAAAAGCTAAATTTCTTCTGGTAGAACACTTCTGTTGGCATAATTAGATAAGGATAGTGATCAGGGAAGGTTATCTTTCTGGTTTGCTTGTTCTTCTGCACCTGGGCTTTGTTGGAATGTCACCTATTACTCCATAAAACCACCTTTGAGTGTAATGGAAAAATCCTCAGAAACTTGATTTTAAGGGGTTTTATTTAATTCAGTTGAAAGAAAAATCTAAAAGAACACATTGTATTTGGAGTGTTTTACTCCACTTTGAAATCTCTTTAATGTCATTAGAGTTCTCTTACTAATAAATCTTAGTTTAAAATATTAATATGATTTGAGTTAGATATTTTTATTTTATGTTATTGTGTTTTGCTTTTGGGGGACTTGATTCATCTTAATATCATATTTTTAAAAGAACCAAACACCTCTCCTCTCCTCTCCTCTCCTCTCCTCTCCTCTCCTCTCCTC
>VZRQ01008003.1:856150-956140 GCA_013397975.1 Machaerirhynchus nigripectus | reverse complement strand
TTTTTCTTTCTTAGCTCTGCAAAGCGAAACCTCTACTTTTTCTTAGGTAGCTCAACCTACCCATCCTATCTATATGTATCATAACAATTATTTGGTAAAAATCTATATTCATGGGTTAAAAGTGGAGATTAGAGAAGACAGCATATTGTAAATACATAGAAAATTTGTTAGAGGAAGGATTACATTGCACCAAGCATTTTATCAAAATATATTAAATAGTTATGACAAACAATCATGCAGTCACTCCATGTTAAAGGTAATTTTAGCTCTTCCAGTTAAAATAGACGTTTCTTTTATAGGTAGGAATAGATTCGGGGTTTCTGCTGTGCTGTGCTTTCTTTTGCCCCAAAGCCAGCAGTGATGTCTGGTAGCACAGGGTGCATCTGCACAAGCACAGAGAGTTGGGGCTTGGGTTTGTTGGGGTTTTTGGTTGGGGATTTTTTTCCCGAAGCTGGTCAGGGAAATGTGCCTTTTCCCCACTAAGTCAGTTTTCTGAGCTGTCAGACCACCGGCAACACAAGCCCTGTGGTGTTAGCAGGGCGTACGGTGGGGCAGGGAAGATGACACCCGTGCCCTCCTCTGGTTTGGCAAGTAATGGTTTTTCCTTACAAGCAACATTCTCTGAAATTGTGTCACTGCAGTTTGTCTGACACTTCCTCGTGGTGCTGATCCTCACCAAAGACTCCTCTCCCTTGGGAGGTGTCTCCTTTGCGTAACGTAACATTTCCCTGTCGCTGCCTGCTTGGTGCAAATAATCCCTGCAAAGGGGTTAATGGAAAGAAAATAAAATCAGATTCTGCTGTCACTCTCTGCCTCAGAATTCACAGATATAAATTGTTCAGTGGGACTTGAAATACTGAATGTTTGAGTCCCTGGAGGTAGTTGAGTAGATGCTCTTTCAAACTGATTTAATTGAAGATCTTTAACTCCTTCAAGGGTATTGATGACTGTGCTCATTTAGTCAGAGAAATCTAGGCATGTGTTTGTAATACAATGATTTTTTATTTTGTTCTTAATTCCTTAAACTTTTGGGAGGCGACAAAATAAGAGAACAAGAGAAAAAGATTCTCTGATGGAATCAAATTAATATCTCTCCAATCCAAGGATATTACTTTTAAGTAACTTGTTTCTTGGCTAGGCAGGAATCTTTTTGCTGTTCCGAAACTGGGGTTCCTATGGAAGTCCAGCAGAATTTAGTGTTTTATCTTTAATGGACCTTCTGATTGTTACATTGTTGTTTGGTGGTTGGGTTTTTTGTGGCATTTTGGTTCTTTTTTGGTTTTTGTTGTTGGGGGTGTTTTTGTTTGTTTTAAATTAATTCAATTTTTTTATTCCCTTTAGGAAAATATTTCCACTTGTTAGAGAACTATCTGAAGAAACAACCTTTTTTTCATTTTGATTGGTCTAGTAATTGCCAGACAATTTCTGTTTGAGCTGTAATGTGAACTGTCATGCCATGTGTGTTAGAAAAGGTGTTCCCAAATGGGTGTGTGGATGGTAGAGTTTGTAAAATGTTAAAATCTTAAAGGATATTAAAAATAATTAGGGATACTTAATTAAATTAAGGATCAAAATTGAAAGCTACGGTGTCAAAAATCATTAAAACCTTGCTTTTTTTCCCTGTTTCTTAAGCTTCATGTCATTAATTCTCTAGAGTGTAGGCTGGTAGGTATAATTACATTGGTGTAACAAGACAGAGGGATGATGCTGTCAGAATTTATTTCCTGTGAAGTTTAGAACAATCTGGTATTCTAACCTTAGTAACTGTTTTCTCTGGCTACCTGTGCTACTCACATTTAAATAAACCACTCTTACATCTTGCTTTATATTCTCGAAGAAAGGCAGCTTTATGTGTTGCATTGCACCCAGCTGATAAGCCTAACCATTAGCCTCAGGCATGTACTTCTCTTCATTTTTCCTTCCTCTAGTTTATCAGGAACAAAAGTCATACGGAAAACTGGATGATTAGAAGCACTTCCAGCTGTGTCTAAGTCTGTGTGCATGCCATGCAGAAATATAATTTAGACTTGCACAGCACTTCTAATCCAAAGCTTTGAAAATGGGTAAATATCCTCATATAGCAGGTGTTAAAACTGTAACAGGAGAGGGGAAATGACCAGTCTGAGGTTTCAGAGGGGAAGAGTGTTGAGGAAAACCCCACAGGACAGACCTTCAGCCCCATACACTTCCTACATTTGCAACTAGCTCCAGTACTGGATAGAAGAGGTAATGCCTGTGCCTTGTGATGTGTTTAGGAAGGGCAGTGCAGCTTATTTTGCTGGGGAGGTTGGGGGTGTAAAGATGTGACAAAATTTAGGATTTGAAGTCTTTGGCTGTTTTGCGTCAAGAAAATTTTAGGGGCAATTTTATTCTGACTTAGAGGTGCTGTGACAACACTTACCTGGACATTATAAATCCTTAATTTTAGTTGATATTTTACCCCAAAAGTGTGATATTTTTAAAAAATTAGGAAACTCACCACAGTGTGAATATAATGCCTTGACTTACTTTTTCTGGGTAGGGATCTCTTTTTGTCATTTAAAGGGTAATAATGTGGTTAGAAAGACAGGGTAATATTGCATTTCCAAAACATAAGATGTCCAAAGGGATTTATAATCCTTGTACACCTGAGCTCAGCTCTGTTCTTTACAAGCCAGCAAGGAAGCTTTGGGGAGCTTGTTGTGAATCCTTGATCCAGGGATGAATTGTGTAGGACCATATTAGAGCTCCTGTGGATGTGACAGGCCACTCTGTCCTGGTGTTCCCCCTTCCCCTTGCTACCATATTACCTCGAATACACATCTTTACCTGCCTCTCTTTTCCTTGGGCTGAGCACAGGGGAGTGGCTTGTACAGGAACTTTAGCACATGCATTAACAAGGTCTCAGTACAGGAGAAACTCAGGATTGGCTCTTTTAGGCCTAAATTTATGAGCCTCTCAAGTTTGCCAGGCAGTGCAAAAAGCACTAAATAGAGCAGATAATTTTATTATAGGTTTTTGAGGCAGTAAATCTATTTAACTGATATGCATGCAGCTTTTTCTGGTGTGTGTTTTTGTGCCCAAGAACCCGTGCATCTTACATAGATGGAAGTGTTGGAATTAATCCCTCTCCACCAATTGTTGGATATCTCATAACTTGGCTGCCACCTAAGCAGCCGAATAATTTATCTGGATATCTCTATTTGAAGGTCAGGTGCTGAGCATTGTAGAAAATTTGGCTGTGTGATAGAGGTTTCTGCAGACAGCCAGAATCAGGAATGCTTTGGTTTTCTTACGGTTTTTGGAGGTTGGTTTTTTGTTATTGTAAGCATAAAATCCATATGAGTTTTTTTTTTAAATAGCATAATGCTTTTGACCTGTGACTGAAAGAAAAGCTTTGTTATCATCACTGCACTAGAATACATAGATATTGTCATTATTGGCAGAGAGCAGTAAAACAATGCTCAGCATTTGTAATCCAGGAATATGGCTGTTCCATTAAGGATAATAAACTGTCACAGTTCAGCACTTTGACGACTTTGAGAGCTGGCAGGTGCTGGAATATCTTGTGCTAAGGTACTTTATTTATAATCTTCATGCCTGAGGTTATAAACTGTGTGCTTTATATATCAATAGCTTTTATCTGTGATAGAGGTGTGTCTTAATATGGATTTCTTCTGTGGCAATTTCATTGTTCAGAAGGAAATAGAAATTCATAAGTGCCATTTCATAAATGAATTCTCTGGGGTTTTGTGGCCCTAAGAGCAGGTGCTGAGCTTCCTGCTGAGTTTGAGCCACACGTTCTGTTGCTCTTTGGTGTAGGGTAACTCAGCATTCCATGCTCTGATTGTATTTGAATTTCAGACCTGAAAAAAATAATGTCAAGCTAATATCTTTTTATAGGTAGATAATTTGTCAATAGTCCCTACTTGTGCTTTTTTGAATTATTTTAGCAAATACCAGTCTTTCCAATAAGACCATTATGAGAGTTTGAAGGTAATTTTGCAGTAGCTCCCCTTGCTTGTTACTCAAATATTTTATGTTCACTTAGGCGTTAAGTTTTGGAGGAGTATTTGAGTGATCCAAATGCCTGTGTCCAATGTTGCTTTTTATGGGGAAGAGGGCATGGAAAAATATTCATAAAATCAGGAGCTTTGAAGAGGCTTTGTCAGCCTGCAGTAATATTTTGCATGACATACTGAGAGATGATACGTGACCTAAATGAATAATGTGTCTGGCCCATTAGCAACTCCTTGGACTATCATGACAGTCCATGTGAAAATTCATGTTTCATAGTCAAGGTATGTCCTTATGTCAGGATGAAGTTTCCTTACACATGTGACTAACAAAAAAACTCTCAGTAAGAGTACAATATTTTTTCCTTTCTGGTCACAGGCTGTACGTGTGAATTCCCATCAGTTTCTTTAGGAAGAAAGCCTTGATATGGCTGAGTGACCTTCCACAAAATAGTGGAGGTAGCTGTGCAAGGTTTGTCTTAGGTGGCTACATGATAAATGCAGCATCCCGTAGACATCTTTGAAGTTTCTTGCATGGATGGAAAGGACAACCTTCTTATGAGTGGTTATGTGACTTGCCATGAATGTGCAGTGCCTCTAAGACAAGCAGTGTTAAATTAGTATTGCTTTGTGTGTGGTTAATGAATATGCCAGTCACGAGAAAGGAGCAGCATATACCAGCCTTCTTTTGTGGCGCATCACTTTGAAAAGGACCTGTTGAGTAGTTAAATTTTGGCTTCTTCCTTGACATATTTGATTTTATGTGTGGAATCTTGGAATAAGGACAATGTGTCTGACAAGAGAAGTCTCTTAGGAGGCAGAAAGACATATTTTTCAGGAATGGAGGAAGATGGATTTGAGGAAAGCTAAAGTCAAACCAGAAGAGCCGTCATGTTCCTCACTCTGTGTAAACTTGTTCAGGTGTTTAGTCTGTCTCTGTGAAGTTCATCATCTGTGAAACGCTTGAAATGCAGGCACAGTCCCGACAAATATGGTGAAACCAGCCTAACTTTTATAAAGTCTGCTGTGAGCTGCTGCTGGAAGGCTTATAAGATGTACATGCAAATGTAAAACTTCACCAAATCAAGAATATGTATTTGAAAGAATAGCTTTCATTGTACTGGTATTTTGCTTGCTTGGCTTTTGTAGTTGTTAATTTTGGGGAAAATAGGTGTGAGAAAGTTCTTGACTCAGAGAGAACAAATGGTTTATATTGCAGCAGGTGTTTACTCTCTTTAATTTTTGGATTAATTAAATGGGGGCCAAGCCTGTAGCAGGCAAGTGTAGTGGTTGAAATAAAAGCCGTGGGTTAGGCTGAAAACATTTGTGCGAACTGACTCTTTGAGTAGAGTAGTTAAACCGTGATGTTTTGAATAAAAGTGGCATTGATTTGGCATTGCTTCATGACTACCGTAAATTGAACTGAATCAAAGCTCCTGTAAGGTCTTTATTATCTGTCTTCTGTATCTTGTCTGACAGACCATAGGCAGGTGTGCAACGTCAGCCAAACTTAAACCAGTCACACACAAATTCTCAGGATCAGAGCTACTGAACTAGTCTCGCTCTCCTTTGTACCAGTTTTCCTTGAGCTGCTTACTGCTCTCTCTCACTGCAAAATCTTTTGCTGCAGTTAATCTGATACCCTTGTGTAATCTAGATAAAGCTTTATTCAAAAGGCTGATGTGACAACTGGCAATTTCTGTCTCTTACACGATTTGAACCCACTGGTGTTTCTGTGGCCTGGTTATGTTTTTGGTAGTCAGCTGAAGTCTTTGCTCCTTCTGTTCCTGGGGTGTTTACCTGATCGCTTTCTATTTCTATAAAAAACTATATGTATATGTTTAGCTGTGTTTTAGCAACTAAAACTAAAAAAAAAAAAAGACGATAGAACTAGAATAGAAGTTTGTGACATGATTGGATTTTCTGTTTTTAACTTAGGATAAAAAACATATTCTCCTTATTTAAATGGGATCAGGATAACATGACCTGTATTTGAAACCCTGATAGGAAGAGAGGTGTATTTAAGAACTTTCAAATTAATTTCACCATCTATGCTACTTAATTAATGCATCTAATTCTTTTACTGACACTTCAGCCATTACTGGAGTCTCCACAGTTAAATTAGGGAACTTAATTTTGTTTTTCTCCGAGTATGAACTGTCACTATGGTGAAATTCCTTCATGTTGAATAAATTCTGTAGTAACAGGGTAACGATTTGTCATGATCTTGGGGATTATACTGTCTGAACAAAAGCTAGAAGAAAATTGACAGTTTTGTTTCAGTGTTTAAAATGAAACACTGCAGATAAAATGTAAATTGAGACTGATACAATAGAAAAAATTCTTCTCTCATTTATGCTAATAAATGATAATTCTCCTTAGATAATACCTGTAGTGCAATTTTAACAACTAAAAACCACGTTTACAATTATCAAAACCTTTGAGTAAGTTGAAGAGTTGTATTACACTTGATCCTTAATAAACTTACAGTTATATTACTGCTACACTCCTGGAGGCAACTGTGTCCAACAACATTTAACTGCTTCAATTTTCACATATTCACTTTGGGGGGAACAAACCAAAACAAAAGAAAGCTAGCATCCCCTTTGTCCCCTTTGTATGTTTTAGGCTTGTTCTGTGTCTTTGATCAAGAGTTCTTGCACTGAATCTCTTTAACACACACCTGAATAGTACAAAGAATTCAGTAAGTAGGTCTCTCTGCTCACTTAGTGCATTCAAAGACTCGGATATAAATCCATTTTGAAAAAGATCTCTGAATACGAAATTTTCCTAACTCTGAATGTATCTAAACCAGACTGAATATCATTAAAAGGATTTATTTAATTTTGTCTTATATTTATTTTCTATTAGACCCAACATACTCTGATTTTCTTTTTCTTTGCTTTCATTACTGCTTTGACTTAAAAAGAAAGCTCGTTATATTGCAGAAAGCAGTACCTCGTTATTTCAGTAGCAAACCAACATCACCCAGAAGTTAAATAATGCTGTATCTTATGTCTATATTCTTTGGAAATGACTAATTCATTTGATTCATTGGAAATAGTCCAAATCCTTGCTGCTTTCCTGGAAGCACTTGAAAGTTTTTTCCCTGTTCTCATTTGACAGTCTGTTGCAAGTTGCTCTAATTTAGTGAAGGTCATTTTTAAATTTAGCAATGTCCCCTGCCATGAAAACCTGGGTAATGCTTCCCCATTTCCACTGGGGAATGCTCTAGTGAAAACTACATTAATGTACCTGCGATGTGCAGTGGCAGCAGCAGTCTCTCATAGCGTCCTAGTTAGACATGCTCTTCCATGAGGTGCTCCACAGAGTTATGTAGGGCACCTGGGGATGATCTAAATAACCAAAAAAATGTATGTGGGGTTATCCTAATCCCCCTTATTTGTTCACTTTTCCTAAAAGCCTGATCTTTTTCAGTACCGGAATTAATTGCTGAAGAAACAATGAATTACTTTGTTACAAATGGAAATGAGAGCCAGAGCAAAAGCTTTCTGCCTCTGTCAGCAGCTAGACAGGAACAAGTTGGTTTTACATAACATTTTGACATGTCAGTCCTTTGGACCATATTACAGAACCTGAGCACAAAAACTTGTGTTTGTCTTGTAATACGTCATAGAAAATTTACGATTTCTAACTCTTGACTTCAAGGGTGTCTGTGTCCATGTTTATGCCACGTGTTGCGGTGTCAGAAGCACTGTGTGGAACTCCTGGCAGGCTGATTTAAAGTCAGCATTAGGACAGGTTAGTCTTTACAGATTGACTAAGTGCTGCCTAATACCATGGGTGATGGCAGAGTTGGTGGTGGAGAGGAGCTCTGCCCTGCGGAGTGCCAGCCCTGAACTCTCAGCACTCTTAGCATGAGGCAGAATGATTCTCCTTCATTAAGTGTGTTGGAGATCTAGGTAAAATCTGGAAGCACTTAAAAATAATTAATTGTACTTCACATTTTTGATGAAAATTATTGCAATTCATAAAAGACAGTGCAGTAGTAATGCAAATATTGTTGTGGCTGATGGCCATATCTGAGGCCCCTATGGGAAAGTTCAAAGTTAGTTAACTCACGTTAGGAGCTGGAGCTTTACAGCATCTTTAAGTCAAGTTTAGGGATACAAAGCCTGAGTGGCTTTTGGAGGAAGGGAGAACTTTAGGGAGGGACAGGCATTTGAGCTGAAAAACAGTCCTTTGCTGCCATAAGTACAAGCCTGGCCTTAGGCTTTGTTTGAAAACTGAGGCAGGCCTAGGAAGGGGATGAAAGCTCAGACAGTGCCCAATTGTGTGTGCTGTGAGATGTGGATTCTGCTTATTCTCATCTACGTTTCAGCAAGAGTCAGGGAGATACAAAGGATTTTTCTCAAAGTGAAGCACTTGCAATAATTGCACTTTTGCAAGTATTAAACCGGTTTGGTTCCTGTGCAAAGGCTGTATATTTGAAGAGTTCAAGAATGTTAAATGGGCAGAGTTCATTGGAAGAGCATAATTTGGGTCATATGAAAGACCTAAAACACTAATGAACCCCTGTCCAAGAGGCATGCCTTAATGTGTTGGAGGAAGGTATATGGAATGGAAAGTTCTAGGCAGTGTTTGTGTATGAAAAGAATCTGAATAATTTGGTCTTTGTTTTTGCCACATGTGTAAAAGGAGTGTGTGGATATTGTTTTTACATTGTTTTTAAAGTCAAAGTGTTCCAGCAACTTTATCACAATTTATTACAAAAACACTGTATAATATGAGTCCAGACTGGTGTAGGAATTGCGGGAATGCTCACGGTGGGACAAAATTGCCCTTTTACTAATGATTTCAGCACAGCGAAGTACAAGTCCAGTCTGTGGGAAATGTTTGTGTGTTGGGGTTTTTTTTGGTCTGAAGCCATGACTTTCAAAAGAACTTGGTGAGAAGGTGTAAAGCTTAATAATGCNCTTTGTTTTTGCCACATGTGTAAAAGGAGTGTGTGGATATTGTTTTTACATTGTTTTTAAAGTCAAAGTGTTCCAGCAACTTTATCACAATCTATTACAAAAACACTGTATAGTATGAGTCCAGACTGGTGTAGAAATTGCGGGAATGCTCATGGTGGGACAAAATTGCCCTTTCACTAATGATTTCAGCACAGCGAAGTACAAGTCCAGTCTGTGGGAAATGTTTGTGTGTTGGGGTTTTTTTTGGTCTGAAGCCATGACTTTCAAAAGAACTTGGTGAGAAGGTGTAAAGCTTAATAATGCAGACTTCCTTGTTTATTTTTCAAGTTTATTTATCCACTGATTGATTTCCAGAGGTCAGGTCCTTTGCTGAAATTTAAATCAGTCAGGAACAAATGAGTTCTAAAATTCAAGGGGCAGATGTTGATTTTTTTTACCTGAATTGAGCAGCATTATTTATTATTAGTGATGACACTTACTTCAGTGTCATGCAATTTTTTTGGGGTGTCAATGTGCAACTCTGTGGTTTAAAAAAAAAGCTTTGCTAGGTCCATTTTTACTGTTGTTTCTCTTAATATAGCTCTGTTTTCACGTATAATTGAAAACTGTATCCGTACTTGTGACTGGTTAGGTGCCAGAAGTTTTTATTTTGTGTGAAATTGGCTGGCCCACAGTACAGTTTAGAACATGTAATTTCTTTGTAAATAATTGATATTAAAAAAAAAAAAAAGTGACAGTCCCTGATTATCCAGCTCAAAAACCCCACTTATTTATCAATTCATCCATTCAGCTGTGAAAAGCTTTTCCTTTTTTTGTTTGTATTTGATTTGTATTACAGGCAAAGTGACAGCACTCATGCGTGGAAGCAGCAATAAGTTGACTTGTGTATTTTGCTTCTAGTTATATAGACCTAAATGTTTTATTTGTATGAAGTAGTTTTATCCATGGGAAGAAGTGTTGACAATTCTGTGACTTTTGTTTGATATTCATATGGCAATTGTGTGGTTTACAGGATCCTTGGTAAACTGATCCTACTGAAAGTGCTGAATGTTTTCAGTTTTAATGCAAGTCAAAGCAAAGTTACTTAGCTAA
The DNA here is from genome assembly GCA_013397975.1 of Machaerirhynchus nigripectus. Taxonomy (NCBI): domain Eukaryota; kingdom Metazoa; phylum Chordata; class Aves; order Passeriformes; family Dicruridae; genus Machaerirhynchus; species Machaerirhynchus nigripectus. Next base: position 946,116 of record VZRQ01008003.1, on the reverse strand, counting down.
GTTGTTTGCTGCTTTGTCTTTCAGCAGGAAGAATCTGTGATACAGACAGACAATGAGTAAATATGATTTTGGTCACATCTCCTAAATAAGGAGCAGAGAGACTGAGCTATAGCTCTGCCTTGGTGCTGTTACAGGCTTTCGTGTGGTGTCAGCTTTGCATGTATTATGAAATCTGTTCATAGTACATAAGAACGCACAAACCATATTACCGAGCTGCAAAAGCCCCACTGCTGATACATCAAAGAAAGCAGCAGCTGTCATCCAGTTTTAGCCACGGTGCTTTTCAATGCCTTAATCCTCTTCCCAAACAGAAGAAGGCAGAGAGAGCGCACTTCCTTTATCTACCCCCTCTTCTATTTTTTTGAAGTGTTGGTAGCAAAATCCAGAAGCTGTGTTCAGCAGCCATCACTGCATGGCACAAGACATAATTTTCTTTGCATCTGGTCTGGACATTTCAGTGTTCATGTATGCTAAACCCTTTCAAATGTACTTTTTAATAAAGTTAGAAATTACTCGCATTGTGTTTATTCCCAGGTGCTCAAAGTATCAAAGTGATTATTCAGTTATACCTAATTTTCATTTCAGTCTCCTTCAAACTGGTATTCTTTGTTCCCTTTCAGTTTTTGAAGGGGTGTATGTTGGGATTGTACTCAGAACCTGAGTTACAGGAAACACGTCTACCATTAGAATTCATATATTTTACTTTGTGTGACTTCCACATTTTCAGATTTTTTTTTAACAGTACAAGTTTTACAAGACAGTTACGACAAAATAGCTTTCCTAAGAAGTGAGCAAGATATACTACAAATATAAGCTTAATCTGTTAAAGCTGTTTTTAAGGTCTGTGTGGTGCAGTGTCCTGTCTCCAAAGTGGGTCATGGCAGAAGTCAGGGGAAGGGGAAGGAGAACTGAGGAAGAAAGCAGCGATGCTTCTCTGGTGTACTTTCCTGTTTCAGTAGCATTTTCCAAGTCAGAAGCTGTTCTTTGAGCTGAAAAAATTAATACAGTTTTTTCTTCCTCACTAATTAGCCTAATCACTTTCCTTAACTGCATTTTTTAGTAAATATGTATGAATGCATTTCAAGGGAATAGCAGGTGCAAAATTATTATATTGAACCAAATTACCAAAATTATTGGAAATAAATTACAAAAGAATAAGTTTTATGTATTGGGTTTTAAAAAATGTTTTTTGTTTATTAGCCGCTGTCTTGCAAAGTGAATTTGCACTGCAAAGTAATCCCAACAGAGGAATGAAGTACACAAGTGTGAAGCTGTCAGACTACAGCAATCATTAAATGGTCTGTCTAGATAAACTAATGGGAAACAATTTAAGTCTTTGCCAACCTCCAGCCTCTGAGACAAAAAATACTTTGCTGAAATAAATAAGCAGCTAGAGTAAAATTTAATGTTTAAAGAATCCCTTTGTGTTGTCCTATTTACCCAAATAGAATATCAAAACTCGGCAGTAAAAAGTGTGTCAACCAGGATCATACTGAAAGGCAGATTAGAGAAAATGGCATTTGATGACAAGGTTTGGTATATTTAGAAATGCTCCTGTTATTAAAGTTGCTGCTGTGCCAACTACTCCTACGCTGGAGTCTGCTAATTTGTGTGACATGCTATCTATCCCAACACACAAGGAAGATCAGAGATTACATGCAATAACTCCAGGCCTACTTCCGTTGTCAGACAAGGATCTTCCAGCAGTGACATTACCTTCTTGTGGTTTACTCTTGCAATCCCATTTTTCCTTCCCTCTTCATTAATACCCATTTTCAAACTCCTCAGTTTGAAATGCCATCTCTTTACATCTTGAAAATTCTAGAAGCTTCAGTGTTGCTCATAAGGAAAATAATTAATGCCAAGAGAGAAAATGTGCATTTAGCATTGTGGGATGTTCACGACAATCTTTTCCTAGCTCACACTGAGTAAGAGGTCATTGGTTTGCTTTGCTCTTGACAGAGCACAAATAAGAAGCCTCAATTCAATGAACAGTTGAGGCACTGGCTCATCACTATGACGACTCGACACTCATTGGTAGTTTCAGTGGAATATGTGTGCCTCCACCAGCTGTGCAACATGCAAAGGAGTTCGTGTGGGCTGCTGTCCCAGTGCTCAGTGGGTAATACTGGGACATCCACAGCTGTGTCCACACACCTCTCAGGTCAGTGAAGAGATGCAGAAACTGAAGGGCAGTTTCCAAGTGTCATTAAGCTGTGGGAGGAGGAAGGTATCTTATGTTAGTTTATTCTCTCTTTTAATTTCTTCCCACCTGCCCCACAAAAAAGATCATGTGAGTGCAATATAGTCTTACAGAGTAGAGTAATGTCACTTTGAGGTTTGTAGTATCAGAAGGAAAAAGGGAAAATAACCCTTCGTTATTTTGCTTTGTTTTTAAATGATGAATTTTTATTTCAAATATTGAAATAAGAAAGTGGTAGGTATGTGGTGTGATCTGCTCTTGCTTGTTCTATGCTGTTACTACTCAAGTGCTACTGTTGATATTAGCAGATCATTTTTCTCTTTGATTTTGATATTTATTGCCCTCTCAGTGGCAGAGTTGGTTACACAAACACCAGAAAAGGTTGTTCCTCACTTGACCTATTCATTCATGTAAGTGGCATTAATATATATTTCCTTTTTTGTTTTTACAGGTTATTGAATCACTAGGGATTATTATATATAAAGCCCTGGACTATGGTTTGAAGGACAATGAAGAGCGGGAATTAAGTCCTCCACTGGAGCAGCTTATTGACTACATGACTAATGCCACAGAAACAGATGGGAGTAGGGATGAAGGATATGATGCTCTGGATGAAGGAGTGGAGGATGACGATGATGACAAAGAGGAAGTTGAGGCCATTCACTCCTATAAAGATGTCATGAAGGTACAGTAGTGGGCAGTTTATATGACAGTTCTGTCAATAAGAAAATCAACTCTGTTTTCTGTGTTATTGTTCTGTGTGATACTGGTGTCCTGGGGTGACTTTATGATACTGGATTCCCTATTCCGTAAGTAAGTGAGTGATTTTTCGTGGTGCTTGGTGCCTAACCAGCATCAAACAGCCACAACTGGCTGTGTCATTTTCTGATTTCCCTGGTCCCCTTCTATGGTTTGCATGTGAAAATGACATGCAGTATTATTTCAAGTTTGACAGTAGGCAACAGAAAATCCATGATCAACTTAATCATTGGATGTGCCATTAATATCACAATCTGGTCTGATCCCTGCACTGGATAAGTCACCCTTCCAGTGTAAACACCTGTTGAATTACCCTGTGTACTCTTGGATACTTCATGGTGTGTTTCAATTAATTCACCTTTTCATTAGCAGGTTATTAGTGTAATTAATTCTTATCAGTTCCTTTGCTTGCCACCCTCCCCTCCTGATGCACAGGAGTGTTTTTATAAGAGTAGCTTATTTGTATGGAGTGAGTCAGGACACAGTATTTCACTGGTGATCATTATGGTTGCAGTTCTTGACCTGAGTTGTGAAATTTGGAAATATAGCTTATGAATTTTAATTGTGACAAGTTCTTTAATGTTATCTGGGCAACTGTGAATAAGCATTTAAAAGTGTTAACCCTCTCTTTTCTACAGAATCATGTTCTGTGCACGTTTTAGAGCCCAATGAGCTCTTAGTACAGACAGAGGTATTAATAAGCGTGGTTGGGAAAAAAATTGTATAATTGGTTTAACTCATAAATAATCTGAGAATTTCATACAGGTTGGAAAATGTTATGCTAACTTGTACCAGGGGACTGAGCCATTTATAGTTCTTCTTCATAAATGCAAGTCATATCTAAGTGCACCACAGAAATTAAGTGGCGTGGTGGAAGCCGAGACTAGAAGAATAGCCCGTCAGGACACATTAGCACTCATAAGAAAGACCCCACTAAAACCCCTCAGTTCTGCTGGGTTAACAGTAGAGAGAAGCTCTTAGAAGACTGGAGAGAAGTAACTTTGAGATGCTTTTGCATTCTCCTTGCATCAGAAGTAATGCTAAATGCTTAATGCTTGTTTTTCCTCCCTCCCTCAAAGCAGAGGCCAGAGGGAGAAACAAATGAAATGGCCTTTTGCTCCCCTGTGGTGGGGAGGGCCTGGCTGGCTGAAGTGCTCTGCCCTTCAACCCCTGCCACCGCCAGCCTTGCTGAGTCCATGCCCTCACTGCATGCGGGTGTTTTGCTCTCTCCTCCCTCTGCCGCTCCCTGACACCCAGTCACCTGCTCCAGAGGGGCCCAGCAGCACCCTGCTAAGCCCCCATGCAGACTGCTCCAGACGGTGTAGAGGAAATGTAGAAGATTGATGGGATACATCCTCCCTTCCCCCCAGTTGGGCAAAATGCTGTGAATTGGTGACAGTCTAAGTTAGATTGGTAAGAGAAAGTTGCGCTTAGTGCAGAGGCAGACAAGACTTTTGTGTACACAGAGCTGAATGAAGGCAGTGGCTTTGTGGAAGTGACTATTTTGCAAGTTCTTTACTTGATTTCTGCAAACTATAAAATATAAGTTTGGAAAACTTTGCTGAAGTTCTTTAGGTACACTGTTGTGAAATACAAAAGCGATAAGAAAATTCAAAAGGTCTCAACGGTTAAGGCCATGGAATGGCATGCTTTTCGTTTGGCTTTGTAAATATCTCTGCTAGTCTGAGGTACATTCCTGTTTGTATGTTTTAAAATCAGCATCTTATATTTTATTTCTTCATCATATTTTGTTAATAATTTTATATCATTCTGGACATGTACTGCTTCTGTGACTTCATCTTAGTAAGCTGAAGTTCAGCTGTCATTTGTACATCATCTGAACTTTTACTTCTTCATCCCTTGGCATTCTCTTTTATTTCTGTTGTTGCCTAAATTATGTGCTGCAGGCTTAACTCTGCAAATTACCCTTATTCCCTACTCAGTGTTGTTACTGCATTGACAGTACTAGAATGGCAGCCATTCTGCCATATTTTTGACATGAGTGCAGATTTGCAAGATCTTTTTTTCTTGACTGAATACCTTCTTAGGGCTAAGATCATCTTTTGCCTGTGGCTTTCTCTTTCTTTTTTTCCCCCCCCCAGCAGTGGTAAAATGTTAGAGGCTACACCCTTATTTACCCAGTGACTGTTGCACAACAGCAGTGTGTGGTCTTGTGACCATGAGGCTCAATTATTTTAAGTCCTTCTTGGCAAGACTAACTGTGAAGCTTTTTCCTCCACAGTTTGTAGTGAATGCTGAAGCAGGTTTCCTCATTGAATTGAGAACTGTTGTGCTTGCCTCCCCTGCATTCTCTACATTACAAGCTTGGAAAATGGTAGAGGTGGCCTGTGTGCTACAAATACTGATATTTAAGGTTTTTAACTATGTAGTCTCCAGTCTGGAAATGATTTTGTCCTTGAAAAGTGATTCTATGGTTCGTCCTTCTCCAAAAACGGTCATTGTCTGGTCCAAGGCCTGCCTGCCACTAAGATTGAATTTTTCACCATTAATCACTAACTTGGGTGAGCATATTTTGTGAGTAAAACACAGAGGTGGTTAAGATATGTGTCAGGTTTTTCTGTAATGTGAAGTAAGCAAGGTCCGTCCTGAATCCTCCTCCTGGCCTGGAAAATGCTGACTAACGTGGCAAACACTGATTCCCAAGAACTGGAAAAAGGGTAAGTGCTGAATAGTACTGCCAAGATCATCATTGGCAAAGCCAATGGGGAAGACACAGACAAGCTTTTGTGCTGCTTCTTGGTATATTTGGCTGATTTAGCTTCTGATTTCCTTGGCAGGACCAACCTGCTGCCCAGACTTGACCTAATGTTTTTAAAAAATGCATCTGTGAAGAGAGGAGACATTGGTTGCCAGAAGCTTTTAGTCTTCGATATATTTCCGATGTGTCAGCCCTGCTGCAAATGAAGGTAGAAAGGGAGACAGTAAAAACTGGACATTTTCAGACAGATGCTTTCCTTGTTTGAGTCCCTCTCCCCCGCCCCATCCACTGTGTATGTGTACACACTGTGCACGTATGGTACAGCAAATCTGTACGTGTTGGGAGTGCCAGGTTCGCCATGCATGTACACAAGACACCAGTGTATGTACACAGTAAACCCAAGGGATCAGGAACACATCAGGTTGACAGAACATGTACACCTTGGGAAGCCTTGGTCAACAAAGAATATAGACAAAGAAGGCCTGGCATGCGGGGCAGTGTTGGGCTTGCTAAGGGTGTGGGAAGTCCTGTCATGTGGCACCTTTATCACAGCATGAGGCCCTCCCTGATACTGAAACAAGATGATGCAGTTTATCAACCTCTTCCAGAGTGTGCTCAAACCCTAATTCCATTCCTAATCTTAATATTATCACACTCCTTATCCCACAGATCTCTGCAGTCAGATGGTTTAAGCCAACAACATTTTTCATGTTAACCCAGAGGCGCTTTCTAAACTGCAATTTATCGATATCTGCTGGCTTGAGCCCCAACCCTAAACCCAGTTCCAGTATTACACTTCATTCTAGGTCAACACCCTTTTCTAATTCTAGATGTAAATGTAGCCTCATAAGGCTTTGATAGTAGGTTATATTCTGTGCTGATATTTGCTGGGCTGAACTACCATCCTAGCTCTGTTGTTTCTTCCAGATTTGAATGTCATCAGTAGCCAAACCACTACTGCCAGTGCTAGACCTTACCTCAGCCCTTCTGCAGAGCAGAGGTGTTGTAGAGGTGTTGTCAGTTGTACCTGCAAGCCATGACAGTAACCTTTGTCACTGCCTTGCTGCCTTTTTCTGCAGGTCTTGTAGAAGGTACATAAAGGAGCCAGCGCCCTTCCTGAACCAGTATCTTTCTCTTACTTACGTTCACCTTTCAACCCAAAAGTTAACTCAACTTTAAACAGGAACCTTATCTGTAGCTAAGCCACACCTTCTTGCCTAGGACACAAAAATACAGGTGGATGGTCTCTGGGGCTCAATGGCCTTGGGTTCCAGGTCTTACCTAACTAATCACTTTTAGGTAGTTCAGTAATAATGTTTGTTAATTCTGACCAAAAGTTAACTGTCATGCAACAGCTGCTGCACAAAGGTGAATGAGTGACCCAGGTCCCATAGTAAATAAAACTTGTGTGTAGAAAATCTCTACACTGACTTAATTTGTATGAAATTTTTTTTCAGAGCAACATGGTCAGTATTGTGTTACCTTGCTCTAAGAAATGTAAACAAAGTTGCAATTTGCAATATTTTTATTGGCAGAAAATGATGTTAGAGGAACATCAAGAGGAAGAATAAATTGTTTTTCTCAATCTCAAACACTCCTCCTCTCCCATTTCAGTTATTTTAATCACTGACATGGTCATGAGATGAGAAACTTGTATGTCTAGGTGACTCATATGTCTTGGTAGTTCAAGGATATGGCTGATTCCTTTCAGCTGTAAGGAATTGAAATTTACAGTGGTGATACTGATCTGCCTCTGTTTTATTTTGAGTACTCTGATAGTAGTACAGATCAACCATCTATGGCATGTGTAGGGTTATAGGGGAAAAGAAAAGTATGTCCTGTCTCGATGCAATTATAGGGAGGATAAGAAGATCTGCATTTAGATCTAAGTGTTTTGGAGACTCCCTGCTGAGTCTGAGGACTATTATCATATAGATGCTGTGACCCCATGTAAGTATAATATGGGAACCTGTCAGAGAGGAACCAGAAAATGCAGTTAAAAACAAGTCAGGGTATTTGTTTATGACAGTTAAAGAGTTCATGTTACTGGAATTCAAAGGCCCATAATTTTGTCTAGTCCAAGCTTAGTAAGGTGCAGCTTTCTGTGAGTGTAATTCAGTTTAAGGCTGGGCTGGCTTAAGCATTTTTGTATGAGCCTGCAGAACAGTATTTATGCTTCATTTCAAAACAAGCAACTTGCAGTATATGCTGTTACTCTGTGTGAAGCTGCTGAAGATTTGGAAGCTTACTGAGATGGTAAAGAAAGTCCCAGATGTTGCCAATTCATTTTATGTTAAAAAGGAATGCAGCATCATTGGTCATTTGTGAAAATTCTCACACTCAAAAAAGACAACAGTTGATCCTTTCCCTTCTCTTGAATCCTGTACTCACATGTTTATGTGCTGGTCTTTATCTTGGTGGTCTCACTTTAGAAGAACATTGAAATTACAGTGGGTTGGAAGTCCTCAGTTCTCTTCACTTTTGTTCTCACAGTACTTGCCAGCTTGAACAAAAATTTATCATCTTCCACTCATGGATCTTCAGTCTCACAGACCTGCTGTCTGAGACCCCTTTTGTAGTATTGGGAAACCTCCTGTCCCATCTGTTTGGGTCTCTGAAAGTGCAGCCATCTTGTTTTTGTACCTCTTAAGTCCTGAGGAAGGCAGGTTCTCCTTTGGCTGTTCCTTTTTTGCAGTTTAACTCTCTGGGGACTGTCAGCTAGAAAGAAACCCCAAAATCTCCCAAAGGGACTTTGTAAACACAACCCCATATCATACTGCAATGACTGGACACCCTCAGGTGGATGCCCCTGGGCAGTTTGGACCTGTGAAGTTTCATGGTGCTTCTCTGACCAGGTAGGCAGCTTGTGTCAGCACACATCCTGGCCACCCTTTCTCTCTGTGCTGCATTGACAAAAGGGATCTCTGAGTTCAGCAGTGAAGTCACAAGGACCAGAGCTCATCTCCTGTGCTCAGGAGATCTTGACTGAATAGGACCCATCCATAGGCCATTTCTTATTGTTTCACCATTCTTTGAGAGAACTTGGAGTTGCCTTAGAAATGCAGTAAACCTGCTGTTTTTCTCTTGTCCAAGCAAGCCTTGTGTATCATGGTTATTCATTCAAAACACAGAGTGTTTCTCGTGTCTGTGCTGTCACCTTTGCTGGGATCTATGTCACCTATGTGTAGTCAAAGCATCCCAAAAGTTTATTTGTTTGCCTTTGTTCTTTAATCAGTTCCTTCATCTGTTTTGTGCCACAAACAATTGTTCAGGTGCAGCTGAAGAGTAAACAGTGTTCCTGGCTGAGTCATGGAAGGAGTCAGTGTTTGAAGCTCCTGTACTGTGCAGACCCATGGAGCTGAGCACAGACTGCAAAATAAAGCAGGATTATCTCTCTGCATGTTTGAGAGTCTCTCAATGTTTGAGTGTTTGTAATGTATGAGCAATATCTCCATGTTGCTGGTATTAAAATAAAAGTCTTTAACAATAATAACAGGGCTTTGATATGAAGGGCTTATACCTGATGTACTTGCAAGGAAGTTGTCCCTCAAGACTTTGGTCTTTCCATTTAAAAAGAACTTTCTGTCTTCCTTAACTTTTCTTGGAAACATTTCTTCCATCAGTGTGGGCTTAGATAGATTGGAGTGTCTTACTCCAGGCTGGGAGACAAAACCAAATGACCTTTTCTGCAATGATTTATGGCTTACAATAGCACATCTACACTGGTTAAAAACCCCTGTACCCATAATTCACATAATTATACTGGTATAGCCTGTCTAAGGTCTAAAATAGTCTGAGGAATCCAAGGAGTTGTCCAACAAAAACAGGAAACACAGATGGGCTGTTCAGATTATTTTTATGTGTGGGGAGGTTAGAATACACCTGAAATTTGTGTGTGGCCCTTATGCATCTAAAGGAGGCAGAGTAGGGCAGGGCTTCTTTCCCCTGTGTCTTTTAAGCTGTAATTATTATAAATAATTTATACAGGGGTAAAAATAAAGTTCCATATTTTAGTGCAGGTGGAAGTATTCTTTGGTGGTAATGGTGGCCCGTAACGCATAAAAGGCAGAATTTGTCACGAGAGAGCTCCAGTTATTCCATTAAAAATACAAGTTCTAAAACGTGCAAAGCATTCTGTTAGAAATAATACGTCTGAAGTATCAAAGAATCTGTGTGAGCCTGCGCTGCCCAAAATATACCCTGGAGACTAAAGTAGATCAATAAGTGTTTACTTTCACAAGGTATGTTCTGTTTGATCAGATTAATTTGAAATTCTAAGTAATGACTGGAAATCAGGGTAATGGTCAATGAACACAGTAAAGCTGTAGTGACCCATAACAAAGTGGGAAAAGAGCAGGGCCACGATTACAAAAAGGACCCATATCTTCTCTGCCCTAGAGATTAACTCCAGCACTCAGCAAAGCAATGCTGCCTGACCTGGCCAAAGCTGGAGGGATCTGCTTGAGTCTCCCTCTCTGACTCTTAACCTCCCCTCTTCTCCAGGTGTTAAAACTGATAAGTACGCTGAAGGCCCTGATGGGTTTTTCAGATTCACTGTCAGGCTGGTAAAGGCAGTTGATCTGCTCAGAAAAATCAGCCAGGACAGCAGCTTGTCTTACATGGGCATTTGGTGAAGGTTCATCTTGCCAGAACTGTTTCCACCCATGTAGACTTGGCAGCCTTGGATGTTTGTGGTGTTGCCGGCAGCTTTTTATCTCTGCGGGCTCCTTTAGCTACTTTAAAAGTGAAGGCCATTCTTACACAGGCTCACATGACATCTTCTATCGTGTCTGTAAGGTACAAGCGTTTGATTTCTGTGTAATGCCAGCATCCCATAGGGGATAACCCACAGGGGATATCCAGTGTAGCTTCTCAGGACTGCCTGCATTGCTTATATTATGTGTGGGATACGTTTTAGTAGGCAAGTAAGCTAATGGTGACATGCAAAGTTGATGGGCAGTTTTCTCATGTAGTATTACGTGCTGAAGATTCCCAGTAGCTGCACTCACTGACCATGTTCAAAACAGAGGATGAACTTGTTTCTGGAGTTTTTATGTTGTGCATATGCAGCTCTTGTTTGAAAGAGGCACTGTACCTCTGGTGCTCTTCTTGTACCTCTCTTCTTGTACCTCTGGTGCTCTACAGGCATGAAAGAAGCAGGATTTATGGGGTGGGAGAGAACTTCTTAATTAGTCTGACTGATTTAGCTGAGGGAAAATATGTTATGACTTCCAGGCTGAAAGAAAAGGTCCAATGGCAGAGTCTCCAAGTGCTTGTCTGCTGTAAATTTTGGAGTCCCTAACTTCTCTGAGGTGTTAGAGCCTCACAATCCATCAGCCTGTTCAGGAGAGAGGTGAAGAGGAAAAGTGGCTGTGGAAGTTTTCTACTTCTTGCCAGACCATAAATCACCGTATATGAGTGTGCTAAGAAGTTTATCTTGCTGATAGCAGTTATGTAAAAAACTATGTGCATTTCAGTTGTCAATATTGCTAGTCCAGAGTCACTTATAATGATATAATTGCATTGCCAAAGAAAATGGAAGCAGCATAGAAGCTACAAAATTAGTTAATTCCTTACAGAGGCATATTGTCCTCTAACAGCAACATGGGAAAAATAAAGAAATGGAGGGAGGGCCCTTTAATTAAGCCACTGTGATCTTCTTGCTTTTGAATTATTCAAGAGGGAGCCTTGGGCTTGAGGCAAAGTTTCTTTCGGTGCATTTATTTCAGTGCCAGTAACAGTATAAAAAGAAATTAAACATTTGGAGGAAAGTTCATAGAATTGATTTAAAAGTACCATTAATTGTCCAAAATAATAATCTCTCTCTTTTATCTATGTGATTTTTTTAGTATGCTCTTGACTACTGTGCTCCCATTATGCTATTTTCTGCTCCCCTTTGCTTAGTGTACTGTTGCCTGCTGTATTTTAGAAAAATATTTAAGTGAGATAAAGCCATTTGATACAAAGAAATAAACAGTGTCTGCTAGACTGTGCTGACCTCTGAAGATCCACATCTAAAAGGCAGGATATCATATTTATCCTGAAGATTGGTCTGAAGACAGGGCATATTTTGCATTTCTTAGTAAAAGATTTTTTACAGTAGGTTTTTGTTTAAAACGTGTAGTTCAAATATCCTGAAATAGTATTGCAACTGAAGCACTCCTAAGGGGTAGCTTTCAAAAGATTGTTGTCCGCAGGATGCATGGCCCTGAGTGTGTTTTAAGTGACTGATTTGTAAATATTTTTAATGAAGTGACACAGCGGGAAAAGCAGTATTTTTCTGGGCGCTGGCTCCAGTGTGTTTCTCATGTAGTTTTAGGTTTGCCTCACTGCAAGCTTTGGGCCAGACATCCCAAACCTTGTGCAAATGTGAGTCGGGTATACGTAATTGTGGAGAATGGTTGGAAGATTTTAACCTAGCAGCCTTTCTGATAACTCACACTAATCTGTGCAAGTGAATAAAGTGGTCCCAAGAGATAAATTCCTTGAATCTACTGAGCTTGGCAGAGCATTTACTGAAGGGAAGGTGTAGGGCAGCCTGGATGCTTATAGAAAGATAGCAGGCATGGGAGTTTGGGGATTTTATGTGAGGAGGCAAAGCAAACTGGCAGCGCTTAGTAGCAACCATGAGTAGTTGTTGTTGGGAGACCCAAACTAAACCCTCTAAGGAGGAATATTTAGCTGAGGGATTGACAAGGACAGGGAGCTCAGGGATTGTGCTAAGGGCAGGCAGCTGCACGCGGTGGCAGAGCTTCATACGCTGCTCTCGGTTTGCTTTGTGTAAAGCCTGTAAAGAAGGCAGAAGGAAAACTCTTTTTGGAAGCTTGGGTGAATGGAAAGCAGAGGCATTTTATTGCCTCTTCCCTGAATAGAGAACAAAACCCTTTGTTTTGTTGTTATTTATCTATTTGCATCTCAGAGAAAGAGGGTAGAAACTTGATTTCAAGCACTAGAAAAAACAGGCATTTGTTTTGTAGTTATTGCACTCATGTTGGCAGGGAGGAACATGATACTTTGGGTGATTTAAGCCAAAAGAGAGTTCTGTGGCTAGGGTTTTTTGGGGCGGGTTGGCTAGGTTTGGGGTTTTTTGCCTTCTCTTAGGACAAAGCAGGCTTGGAGTCGGGACAAGGAAGTCCTAATGAGCAATTGTGTTTGTTTTTCCTTTTTGGCATGCCAAGATTTCTTGATGTGAGCATTAAGATCAACACTTGCTTTAAATCAGCAAATTCTTATGAAGCCAAATCTCTTTATGAACTAGCCTCTTCTAATCAATTCACATGTATCAGTCCATTATATCATACTATATATAACAAGCCCCCATATATGTATTTTATACAGTCACATATTCTTACATAGGTAGATGTAAGATATCACTGTCCTCAATCCACCTTTTAAAAAGGAAAGATTGTAAGGTGATGTTTAAAAACATGACAGTGTTAAGTGAAAAAAGTGATCTATAGGGTTTGTTTTTTAAAACATCTTCTGTGGTAGCATGTGATATTAAAAAAACAAATTAAAAAACTGAAGTTCAGGCCAGTATTAGCAAGATTTATTAAGTCTTTTCATGTCTGGACAGAAGCAGCATGTCACACTTAAAGCTATTTTTAATGGCTCAGAGGTAAGAAAAATAAGGAATATGTTTTCCAGGCAACACAGTTTTGGAAATAAAAATACTCAGTAAGTTAATTTTGTCCTTGTGTTTGCCCTTGTGTTCAGTGTCTTATAAACCCATATAGAAAGTGAAGGGATTCTTGTACTTTAGCTTGATGAAGAAAGCAGGGGACAGTTCGTGTAAATCCCTTCAAAGTAAGTTTAAAGCAGCTTTGAACGTGACAAGTGTTTAAGTGAATTATGTTGATAGACAGGTTTCATTAATTAAAGTGATGTCATTTGGTGTCTTAAACAGTTGTCCTGATTTTTCATTCTGGGCAGTGTAACTGGAGGTCAACACGTGGTCAGCTTTACTTTGAAAGTAACCACTGTGCTCCTTTTAAAAGGGTGATGTCAGTCCTTTTCACATCTGAGCGTGCTGGTGAGCAAAGGAGGGTGTTTATTGCAATTTCTTGCCCTGGTAATGGTGCCTACTGTGTTTGGAGCCAAGGCACTTTGCCGGGGACTTTCCAGTGAAGTCTGGTTGCCAGAGACACTTGGCCTCGTGGTGTCACCTTCAGCAGAAGTGCTGAAATCTCTCCCTACCAGAAACCTTCAAAAAACAAAAATTGTGCCTTGGAACACTACAAGTTGGGTTTGCTTTCCTACCTGGGAGAGGGAGAGAGGGAACATGCCTGCTCCCTCCAGGTGCTCTCCTGGTGGCCAGGGGATGGATGGCACCCATCTGCCCTCAGCCTGGTTCTATGGTCAAGCAGGCAGGTAAAACAGGACGGGCGTTTCTGTTGTGTTCAGGACACTTCCTGCTGTGAAGGTGAAACTCAGGAGGTTTGTAATCTTCGGGCAGGTATTGCTTGTGCCTGGGTGCAGGGCAGCAAGCAGCTGAGGGGAGATAACCAGCAAGATAACTAGACAGCCCCCACAAACCTCTATTGTCTTATGTGCCTACCACAATAAAAGGATTATTAATTTTCTTACCGCTCTGACAGATTAAGATAACCTCTCTTTGAGGGTAATTTGGCAGCAATCTAGGCCTTTTAATGAAGGTGCTGCAAGCAGAGTCGTTTCTTGGCAGCTCCTTGCTGGTGTCATGCAGAGTTTGAGGGAACTGAGCCCCCCTCGCCTTCCCTGGCTCCCCCAGATTCCTCTTGAAGCCATCTTTTTTGTGGGACACTGGTGTATACTTAAGGATACTGTCAAAAAGTCCTTTAGAAACAATTTTGGGCTTTTTGACAAGAGAGTGATGTTTTAAGTTATCTTTGCAGACAGAACAATCTGTAAGTTTTAACACTCATCAGTTTTACACCAGACTCTACGTAGATGTGATGGTACCTCCTAAATTTGGTTCAGAGCTGTCAACTAACTGCAGTTGAGGCACTTTGCCAGTGCCTTCGGTATGTCCCTTTATCCATTGCTATGAAGTTGATGTTAAACTGGCTTTCATCTTGCTGAAGGTAGCAATATTTGAAATAGATGTATATACTTGCATTTCTAGTTACTGTACTTTGCACTAAAGACTTGCTTTTTTAAAATATAACTGCCCTGACTTTCAGCCTTCAAAAGTGATTTTATAATGAAAAATGTTAGTATAGAAAAGAGCTGTCCAAGAATAACAATTGGTCTTTGAGTACATGCAGCAGAGTGCTCTACCATGATCACCTGTTTGATAACCTTACTCTGTGTGGACTGAGGTCACTACAGTATTAATTACCTTCCAGAGATTTAATCCCTTTTATATTTCTGCTTTAGAAGGTATTGATAGACTTATCGTGTAAAAGCATCTATTTCAATGGACATGTAGTAGATGCCTCTGCAAGTGCCAGGGGTTTTAAAGGTAGCTTTGAAGTTGAAGAACTGAGCTGGGAGTTCCTGCCTGACTTGTAGAGATATATCTTTCATGATGTGTAACTGAGAACAGGTAAATAATTACCTATGGTGCAGGTCCTTAGAGTACTTGGCACAAAATAGTTTAATTATTTTAAGAGCTGTGTTTGAAAACAAAGCAGTCATGCAGCACTTGACTGGAGAACTAGAAAAATGGTTTGCCTCCCTCCATTTTCTCTTTTTCCCTTCAGATAATAAGATTTTGATGAAGAGGTGGCTGGCAGCTGGGTGGTGTTGTGTGGGGTTTTCTTATTGTTGGGGTTTTTTTCTGTTTGTTTTCTTTCCCTGAACTATTCTCTGTTGAGGACACATTCCTTTTACTGAGATACATGTTTCTACAAGGTTCCTTCTCAGATAAGAATGGTAAGACTTATCTGATATGGTTGAAATAAACTAAAGTGCAAAATTATTTTGTGCTAATTAAAAGGAAGGTAATAAGGGTTGGAAAGATTCTTCAAATACTTTAAACTATGCATATGTTTTCCAATGCATCTTTTTCTGAGTGCGCAAGTAAATTAATTTCCAAAAGAATGCTCAGCATTTAAAAGTACAAGTAGGTTTATTTGAAAATATAACAAACTGTGCTTGGTTTTGCAGTCTGAGATTGGCCCAGGTGCATGGGTTGGCCTCCTTCTACAAGTGGCATATTTTGAAATAAATAAGATAACTGTTACAAAGAACAGCCAAGCCCTAAGGAAGAGGAAGAAGTGTTCTTGTATTTAGTTTACTAGCAAGAGACAATGTCTATTGGTCTCCGTCTTTGGGTTCCCATCTTGTGTTGAGGTCTGTGTTGTTCATCTCTTTTGGAAGCAAAGACTCATTTCTCTCCCCTCCAAGAAGTCATGATGTGAGAAAACTAATACATTTTAAGATTGGAGCAAGAGGTCAGCTTTTAAAATGTATTAGAATCTTCACAATCTCTTAATTAGAAATAATGAAGGTTATGTTTCATATATATTCCTATGAGTTCAGGACCTAAGATTTCAAGAAAACTATCAATTACTGCAAGATGCTTAATAATTCACTACAGTTGTCCATCCTAAATGTTCATATGGAGACCAAGACTTTTGAGCAGGTAGAAGTGAAAATGGACCAACAGAGCTGAAGCATTATACGTGATTTGGTCAGCGATGGCTTTGATCCAGAATTTTTTTATTTTCCATATCAGAAAAGATTCCTGACCAGCTCAGTGGGCTTTGCATTGACCTCAGATGCACCAATAAAATAAAATTCATAATTCCGAATATGACAAGGGAGAAAGAATATGTGCAGGCATGGACTGCAAGGCTGTGACAGAGCCCCAACAGCACAACTACAGTCCCCACAGTGCAGACTCAGCACAGTTTGGGATACATGAGGTGGCTTTGAATACTTCACAGAGTGGTGCTTTTACTCCTGTTGCTGCCATTGGCAAGAAACATGTGGAGGCAAAGCAGCAAAGTGGCCTTTCCCTCAAGCCTCTGAGCATTCAGCGCAGTATAAACACCATCTGCCGTCCCTACAGGTGGTTAATCCCACCTGTGGAACAGGGAGTATGTCAAAGCCATTGGCTCCAGGTAATTCAGTTTCTAGTAATTGCCATACTGGAGACAATTTCCAGGAATGGAGTGTGTGTAAGGAAAAGGGCAAAAAAAGGCACCACCATTACAAACAGAGGGAACCGAGGAGAAAATAACGCTTCCTAAGTTCTGATTTACTGGATATCTCTTCTGTTTGAATAAGCAAGGATACATATTTGAATCAAAATTACTTAATTCAATCAATAAATTGTGGGTTAAATAATTTTGTTCATACCTATCTGTCTTAGAGTGGCATATGTTTAACATCTATGTAACTGATATGCTTGATAAGACAATTGCAATGTAGATTCAGTGGCTATAAATTTTAAGAGAAAAGTGTTAAGCATACTTGCCTAGAACAAGAAGAGAAAGAACTTTTCTGTAGGCCTTTTTCATGCAATCAGCATTCCAAGACCTGATTTCCCTGACAAAGGTACTACAAATAAGGAGCAGGTATACATGAAGGACTGGAATAGCTTTCCACATGCTGAGGTCTAATGAAAGCAAAACGAGACTGGTTAGAAGTTACTCGATTTTTTCATTGGGAGTGAATTTTAAAAGCTTGTTATGCTTAGTAATGCTGTCTATTTGGTTATGCAGCTGGAAATCTGGTTTTTTGGATAGGAATAAAGAAGTCATGCTTCAGGACAAACATGAAAGCAAATTTATTGTTATTATTATTATGCCTACTGAGAGAAGTTTCAGCACTTTGCATAAAAACAAACAAGCTTCCCCCACACACACACACACACATGCACTTTAAAGCTTTGTATGTGAACTCTAAATTGCTGCCAAGGAAAGTGCATGTTTTTATTTTAGTTCATATATTTGAATTGGATTTTAAGTGGCTCATGAATAAACTGCCTTACATTAATATATTGTCTCTCAGTTAGAAAGTATACAAACATCTGAGCTGTGTATTGATGGGCATTATTCAAAAGCTGAGAGATACAGCCTCTCTTCTGCAGTACTCTCCCCTTCCTTTTCTACATGTGTCAGTGTGATTTGGTGTCTGATTTGAGAGTCATTCCCCAACGTTTTATGGTAGCTTTTGATCAAATTGTTTTCCAGTTTACGCTGTTTGAAAACTTCGCTATTTTCTACTGATTTTCCTGAGATACTCTGTTTTTTATCAAGCAGCAGCCTGGGTGTAATCGCTGCTTTATCTGCTTGTGTGGGCTCTTGGGGAGAAGGGAGGAAAGAAGGGCTTCCATCCTGCCCTCATTCTCTGCTGCCTGTGCCAGGCATCCTGGTATAAAAACAACTCTCCTCTCTTCTCCTGAACAGAAGCAGTAGTTCACTATAGTAGAAGGCACCCTCCCGCCCTAAGGAGGGCCTGAGAAACATGGCAGACAAACATACAAAATGGCATTACAGGGGTGCAGCTCTTTGCTAGCAGTTGTTCAGGTCTAAGTTATTTAATAATGTGAAGGGTGGTTCCACAGCTTAATGGGCTGTTAGCTAAATAACTACAAGCAGCCCTGTGAATATGCACAGCCACTCCCCTTCTCCTTTAATTATCCAGTTTTATCATGTTTTCCCATCTATGCCTCTACTCTGCTTTTGAAGCTGGTTTTCTTACCCAGATGCTTCCATCTCATCCTTGGCTCTGCTGCTCCTGCATGAAATGCAGATGCGTGAGTGGTACAGATGGAGCTGCCCAATGAGCTGTTGTCTTCTTGTGAAGCAGAGGGCTTTAGAAAACACTTGTTGCTGACAGGATACCTAGAGGTTTTGCTAAATGTTGCAGGGATTTACATTTCATGTAAAAAAACCGGGAAGAATATAAATGGTAGGTTTTCTCCCTTGCCCATGAATAATCCCATTGATATTCCACTGAATAGTCGAAGAATGAGAGCTAGCAAATTCAGATTACTGCATATTTATATTATTAATTCCTCCATTATCCTGCTAAGAAACAACAGAGCACAGTTTCTCTGAAACTAAGAGAGAATGCAGAATTGGCTTTCACTTAATTGGCTCTTTTGAAACAAGTCTCTTTGAGAAGCAGGATGTTGTTAGTCCACTGTGTAAAGACAGTGTAACAATACACCTAACCCAGAATCCAGAAACAGCTGTATGCAGGGGGCTGTATTTGAGGGGTAAAAATACCCTAGTAGCTTTCTAGTAGAAGTGAGAATTTATACAAATGCTACTTTGTCAAGAAGTCTGCACTAGTACATCAAATTAGTCAGTCATTGTAAACTTAATATTAAAATGTCCAGTGGAAATAATCATTGTCTCAAAAAACATAGGTTGACTTTAATTTAAAGTCTGTTTTGATGGTCGAGGTCTTCATTCTTAGAAAACTAATAAAGAGTGAGAATAGGGTTCACTGAGCATGAAAAATACAGGATTTGGCTTAAAGATTGAGATGTAGTCAGTAACATATACTGGAGTTTGCTTTCCTTTTAGTAACACCAGTGTAGTTTTAAGTACTTTCAAAAGTGTTTGTAATTATGTTAAATATTTCTAAGACTTGTTTACCTAAAGATGGTATCACATAACTGTAACAGATTACAAATTGTCTTCACTTTTAATTGTCTGTTGTTGGGTAAGGTTCAAGTTTATAGGTGAGACACTTCAGTGAGGTGTTAGTGTTGCAGTTGCTGTCTGTTAAAATTTTATCAAGATTCTCATCACTGCTTATATTCAGTCTAATAGCATGGAAAAGTAGTTAAGACTTTTCAAATAGTTGTGCAGTGTTAAGATATTAAGAAAGAAAATTAGTCATGGTGCTCAGCACCTCAGTGCAATTGGTACCTGAAGGAAACAGGGCAGATAATCTGTTCAGGAGAAAATAGTGTAAGGGAGTCCTTAACTGTGCACCAGTTTCATCCTCAGCATTGTTGAATCCGTGTGTTTTGCTTTGTGTTTCTGAAACAACGACAGCCTACAAAACCTCACAACAGCATTTCCCAGCACAGTCTACCCACGTGATGAGAGTCTTTCAGCTTTACTTCTGTGCTGACTTAAGTTTTGACTCAGGAGGGCATTTGTAAACATTTGTTAGTCCACTCCTGTTTGACATCTCAGCATATATATAAAAATAATTTGCTCAAGGCCTTTAATCCTTAGACTTTGCAAAGCAGAGTGTAGTTAGTGATGATGATTATCTGATACAGACAAGTGGACATTTCTTTAAGGATCAAGATCCTATGCAAAGCACTGTTTTCAATCCTTGCATCATCTAATTGCCATTTGCAGTTTTGGCTTTAATTTCTGCAGCTACCTGGTTGTATCCTTTTCACAGTCCTGAAAGAGAGAACCAACCAAGGCCACTGTTTCATCAAATTGTAGCTGTTATTGCTAAATGCAATAGCTTTGCTGCTGCATTTGCAGCTTCACACTAGAAAGGAAAATCAGTAAAGAAATGCTGTATTTATTAAGTCGTTTTATGGGGAGGATCACGTAAAACATTGAATTCGGAAATTGTGAAGGTAGAGAAGTGTGTAGTACTTCTCTTGTCCACCCCAAAGCGATGATCAAAACAACAAATACCAGCACAAGTGAAAGCCTTACTAGAGTGCTGGAGAACACTTAAATACTGAGGTAGATGTGCTTGGTACTAGCAATTTGCTTCAATTTCTACAAAACCTACCTTTTCCTTGAGGCCTGCAAAATAACTGGGAGCTCACACATCAAGCAATTGGACATTCCATGGCACTTGCAAAAGATCATTTAAAATATCAATTAAAAAGTTACCAAACTCATGCAGGTGAAGAGTAACTTTCTGTATTTTCTGTTAACTTATTTTGTGGATTAATAACTAACTCTGCTCCCATCCCTTTTGTCTTATTGCAGTCTTTCCTCAATAGCATCCCCCTAGAATCCTTTATTAGAGGGATCAGCTAGTCCTTGGCTCACTGCAGTTACAAGTAGCAGAGCCAGGGGCAAATCTCTGCCTGGAGTGTTTGAGAGAGCAGCTCTGAAGTGCTGGGAAGCAGGTGAACTGGCTCTAGGTGTTGGGAAAGCCACCTCATAATTGTACTGTGCCTAAGTCATGGGTACTATGCAGAGGGGTGGTCCTAGCAGGCAGAAACATCTTACAAACTCATGAGAAAACACTTATTCCTGTAAACAACTCATCCTTCAATGTTATTCTGGATAATAAGGCAAAGCAAAATGCTTGGTTGAGTTTTACAAATATGCAGGTACTGTCCTGGTAGGATTTCTCTGGTAAGGCATGTGGCTCCTTGAAGTTCATATTCATATGAGAAAGAATATATATGAAAAAAGCCTAATCATAAACTCTAGTTTATCTTCATGGAGATAAAGTCTTTCAGAAAATAGCCTTGACTTGAAAAGGCATCTCAAGCTGAGTTTTATTTTGTGAACCTGTTGCAGTACCGTACTGCAAAGGATGAGGCAAATACCTAGTACGGTTGCATGTTCAGTGATCTGTTGGTTAAAGTAATTTCTTCTTGTTGCCTAAGAAAAAGTACATCTTTTAAGTCTCTGTTAATACTCCAAGGCTTTCAAAACACTTAACAAACCTGGCATTTGCAGGCTGGTAATATGTTTTGCATAGTATCAATGGCCTGTCTTTGTGGCCCATGGGAAAAAGAAATCCTTGTCTTCTTTGTGATGCATTCATACAGGCCCTCTGCCCAAGATGATTACAAGTGGAAACACTTTTTGTCTTCTGAAATCTTAATTCCAGCAGCCCAGGTGTTTTGATGAAGCTTCCAGTATGTATCTAACCAAAAAGGTTTTTCAAAACTTACCTGCATTTTAGTGGGTGAGTCAGTTGTATTTTTTGTAATTTTATGGAGGCCTTGCTGGAATGTATTCAAACAAATGCAAGAAATGCTGTTTGATCTCTTCAGATGATTAAATTGTGATTCCTGTTAGCGCTGCTTTGGCTTGGTGCACCCCGTTTCCTAGTCAACTGAGGATGAAGTTGGAGGAGCTGGCAAGGCTATGATATTTACATAATGCCTTTTTTTCCTGTGAACCCTGCATGTGGATGGAAACAGCCTCTAATCTTCTTAGTGATCTAAGCAAAGATTGAATGCTTTGGGTCAAGCTGGGGTTTTGGATAGGCTCAGTTAGAAAAAAAAAATTAAAAATCCCAGCTCTTCATGATGGTTGCGAATGGAAATATTTATAGATTGAGCTAGTTAATGTTTCAGTAGTTGATAATATTTTTGTTATTTCACCAGTTTGCAAAGACCACATAATCTGTTTTGAGCCATACTTTTTGAGACTTCTTGGAAGCAGAACAAACAACCCTTGTATTAAGCCCTGAGCACTGTTTGAGTTCATTCCCCTTAGGGAATGATGTATCATGAGGGATGAAAAGGCAAGTGTCAGAATAAGCATACAACCTCAAAATGACTGGAAAAAACTTCATATGTGATCTTAATCCTTCTTGCACCACAACCACTATGACATGGTAAGAGGAGGAGTTTATTAGGTGGCTGTCCTTTCATAACTCATTTATTAAAACATTCTGACTGGGATTTTTGTTGTGTGTTACAGCAACATAGCTTTTCAAACACTACTACCATAAACCTAAAGATTTAAAATTTTTTAAAGTGGATAAATATCCTGAACTTGGGCTAGAAGTGGCATTTCATACTTGATTTGCCTTGCCTGCCTAGATTTTGTGGTATTTTTTCATGCAGAAGTTATAGCTTGTCATGTGTTCTGAACCAATGTACAAGTACAATATATTACAGTGAAGGGGAAAAAAATCAGCCTGTCCTATTTACATTTTCCTTTTTCTTCAGGCTTACCTTCCCTAATCAAAAAAAATCTTGTTAAGTCATTTCACTTAATATTACCACAAGGAGTTTTATTATGTAATGCATCATCACATAATATAAGATCACTCAGAGGCTGAATTCTCAGAACATGAAAGTTAGTAGGAGCTGCTGGCCCTCTTTTAATACCTGCAGCCTAAGGTTTGCAAAGCAAATGGTCAGGTTTTATGTGGTTGCTTTTGTAACTTAAGTTCAGCAGCAGGCTTTTTTTTTTTTTTTTTGCTTTACTTTGTGTTCAATAATAGAATCAATATTACAACCATTCCCTGCTTGAACTTGTCACTGCTGCATTTCATTAACTTTCTCAATATTTGATGCAAATTGCTTCTAATTAACACGCCTCTGAATAGAGAAAAAAAAGGATTCTTAAAAACCTGTGTGCAGTCTGTATGATAATAAAATTTTATTCCCATCTATGAAGACTTATACCATTTTATGACCTATTTTGAAATTGGTGTTCTGTTGTTTTTATTCTTGTAAGTGGTGTATTTTAGAATGAAACTCTTTTATCTCTACTATAATTAATAACCAGAAAATGAAAACATAGTAAGGCAGGTAAGAACATGATTCATTATTGAGAAAAAAGAACACAACCATACTCAGGATTTGGTCTAATATGCTAATATTTTCATTAAGTTAAGGGAAATGTTTAGTAGATTCTATCTTTTGGGTATGTGTTATCAGTATTGCACACATTAGACATGCATCTCTTTTGGTTTTTCTCGCTTTATCTACAAAGGAGATGATGTGATTTGTTGAAAAAAAAAAGGAGAAAAAAAGGGGGAAAAAAGGAAAGGAGAAAAAACAAAAAAAAGCAAGGGGATGGGTAGAAAAAGGGAGACAGATGCCAACTATGTTCTTGTGATTATCCAGAAATAAATTTGGAGAGTGTAAGAAAATTTTGGCCATCCACTGTAAAACAACACAAAATTTGAAGCGTAGGGATCAAGGGCAGTTTCATGAACATGGCTGCCTTGCATTTCCAACATGGAAGGAAAATATTCAGGAAGGAATGAAAATATACACACACACGCAAATATAAACTTTCTGAAAGTACATTCTCTTTTACAACCAAAAGGAGATAAATACGTTGGGGAACATAATTAGAACAGGATATTGCAAATTGTGCTTGTAAAAGTTTATCGAAGGAGTTGACCAAATCTGACTGCTGAGCTCTGTGTTGTTATTCTAATGGGAAGAAATAAAAGACAGCAAGGGGCCTATGGCCTCAGAGAGGAACTTGTCAATGAGGTTGAGCCCAGTCTAAATCTGACTGTACCCAAACACAATTGTTCAGCCCTTCCTCCCTTTTCCCACCCTGGCAGCACGTTCTCCTTGCTCCTTTTTGCCTGTACTTCTGTGTGTGTGTCTGTGCCATGAAGAGAAATTGTCTCCTGCTCCACTTCCTTCACATTGTTAATTTTTGACTGGATGAGTCATCCTCCCTGAGTTAGGGCACGAACTCTCATGCCAGCATAAGGGCATCCATGGATTCGTACAGCTGGAGGCCACAGGACCACACCTTTTAGTGGCAGTATGGATTTAAATCAAACGGAAAGCAATATGGAAAAGCAGCCTGAGCTTTACATGCGTCGTGCCCCTTGTAAACACAGCGTTCACTGTAATAACAGGAGAGATTTAGACAAGTATGCCACTAGGCTAATTAAGGGCTCTTCTGCTAAAGAGGCTTTTGTCTCAGGCTTTAATTCTGGAGAGCTGAATGTAGCTATATATATAAGAAATAGTTACTATACAATCACAGATACAAGACAAATTTTTAAGGCCTTGATTAAGACTGTTTTATTTTTGCATATACACCAGTATGATACATTATATGGATACTCAAGTTTCAGGTTTGGGATATTTTTTAATTTAAAAGTGTTTAGAAAACAAATTACAGATGTTATTTTATTCTGTCTGTTTTCAGCCGATATTTCTGTGATGAATACTTGCAGGTGATGGATTTGACTCAGGGGAAAAATATTACGACTATTAGCATCTGTGTTGAGATATTCTACAATAGTAGAAGCTGAATGTTCATGAAGCTGGATGTTGCTCATACCATTCGAGTTCTCAGTTTGAAATGTAAAGGCTGGTTTCAGTGACACTTCTCTTGTTGGAAACAGGAGCTGCATGTTTTACCCTAAAAGCAGTACTGTAGGCTTTCTGAGTTTTTCAGGTTTAGCATAAATAAAAAACACCTGTTAGTGTCCCTTTGCATTAGCCATGTCTGTGTTTGGAAATGTTCATGAAAGTCTGAGGTAAAGCAACAAGCCTGTGCTTCCGTAGCTCTTGCTGATTTTTAAAATATTTGTACTGCTTGAAATAAATCTGATCAGTGTTTCAGCTTGAGGATTACACTGTACTTTTTTCCTTGCTTCACCTTCCATCCTTTCATAAACTGGTAGGGATACAGTTCTCTTCCACATTCATAGGAACTTCTAAGACTTACTGTTAAAGCTGGTTTGAATTAAGTATGTTTTCCCAAAATTTGCTACTGCAAGATTGGTTGTTTTCACAATCATGTTGTCCTTCTTTTTTTTTTTTGTTATGAAAAGGCAATATCTTGATTTTCCAGAACACGGTCAACCATTTCCCTTACCGTTCCTATAGTACTCTTCTCATAAAACAAATAGGAACAGAAGGTTTAGAAAATACACCCCAATTTCTGACTAAACTGTCTCATGGATGCTTGTGCCCTTGATACTCTGTTGCATTCACTTTCATGCCATCTCATGCTCTGTGGCATTAATGGAAGCAGTGGGGCATTGTTTTGATCCTGTTATTTATTTTTCTCCCTAGCTGTGTGCTGCCCACCTGCCAACCCGATCAGAGGCGCCCAACCACTATCAAGCTGTGTGTCGGGCTCTGTTTGCTGAAACAATGGAGCTCTACACTTTCCTGGCCAAAATTAAAAGTGCAAAAGAGGTAAGCACTCTGAGAAGGTTTTCTGCTTTTGAGCTCATCACCGTGTGAGTTCGGCTTTACAGAATCGCTTCTGTACCCAGCCAGTAGGGAATGTCAGATGCTTGAGGAGATGATCTGTAGTTTTCAGGGAGGACGCTTCTTCAGCTGAGGGCTTTTTTAATTCTGGCTTGTAACCATTTACATCCCTCAGGATTTGTTATTAATTGTGACTAGTCTATTTGGGAGTAAAACAGACAATTTTCTTGGAGGGTAACAGGTTGCATACATGTACCCATTCCTGCATGCATGTATGCAATATATTTGAGTCTAAAAGCTTCTCTGGTGTTTCAGAGATGTTATGATGTGTCAGAGCTTTGCCTCAGCTTCTTCCCACAGGGAATTCTCTTTGTTGAGAATAATCTGAGATTCTTCTTGCTCGTATTTTGTTCCCAGTCAGCAGCTTCTCTTACCTTTTGCTGTATGATTGGTTTGTTGTCTGTCACACTGGTTTCACAGCAGAATCAACTTTAAAAATAGAAAAGTTTTCCCCTTCAGGTCACAATGCTTATGTTCACTGCCTGTTTGGCTGTTGTTATTGGCTGCAAGGCCATCCTGTGAAACACTGCAATTAACTGGTCTGGCTGAAGAGTGACTTTAAGGATGATATTTACTGCAGATAGTCTCAGTGATCTGGCCTGCAGAGTGGTTTGTGACCAATTGTATTAAAACAGTGTAGGTGCTGGTAACATTGGAAAACTGGTGGGTGAGGGGAAGGGCAGCAAGGGAAACTCATTTCTTAAAGCTGGTTTCTTCACCGAAACCAACTTGGCAAGTAACAATGCTTTCATAATTTTTTTTCCTTAATAAATCCCTGAAGGATTTTCTTTTCTTTTCTTTCGTAATTCAAAATCTACAGTACCTTAGAAAATCAGGATAAGACTTTGCTGGCTGACCTAAAAATTTTGCTGCTGAAAGAGGCAGAGCTGTTCCACCCACGCACATGTACTCCCACTGTTTTCCTTCTTCTGGTTCTAGGGAAAAAATGCAATAAATATCAAGCAAAACAAAAAATAAAGGAGTTACTCCTTGTCAGGTTAATGAGCTCAATCAGCTCATTAAAGGCTCAGATGAGCTCAGAGCAGCACAAGAGAGCTTTTATCATGTTGATGGTGGAAGAGGCAAACCAGTCTGAGACACAAGGGGCTGCTGCTCTTTCCTTCCTGGGTGAGGCACATCATCCAAGAGGGAGAATCCTTCTGAGATGTTTTTCTGCTGCACAGGGTCAAATTCCATCTCCACATCTTCTCCAGTCCTATTCAAACGGGAAGCAGTTTTTAAACTGAAGCAGTGTCATATAAGGATAGTTTTGACAATGTCAGCATGGCTAAAGAGCCACTTGTTTTCTGAAGTGCCTGTGTTATGGGACATCTGCATCCAATACCCCTGATACAGGGAGTACTCAGGATGCAAGATCTCCATGCTAAATCTGTCTCCCAAACCTTGACATCATTAATTTCACATCTTGACTTTTAACTACTGTGTATATCAATTGAGGGACCTATGCTGGAAACACCTCACTCAGCAGCTACTGCAAAAGTCCATGCTGAGGCTCAAAGATAAGACCCTTCAGAGTTCTTCTTTCTGCTCAGAGAGGAATTATGTTTCCGATAGTTCTTGAACACCTTGGCCACAGTGAGCAGTAACAGGGCATCTCTGTTGTCAGTGTCAAAAGTAAAATATTGTGGGCTATAACCATTTAAAATTGTGTCTTAACAATAACCTTTTAAAAATTATTTTAAAAAGTGGAAAGGCATTTTGAATTTGCAAATTATTTAATCACCGTATCATTAGGCATAAAAACCCAACAACATCTGATCACACCATGAGCATACTATGAGTTAATCCCAAATGAAAGAAACCATTTGCCTCTCACAGGCTATTAGGCATTGATTCAAAGCACATTTAGGTCAAAGGAAGTAATCCTTGTACATGGAATTTTGGCCCTACTGAATCAGTAAGACTTTTATTGCTGCACCTAACCAGGGCCAGAATTTTGACCTTTTGATTTCATTTTACTCTGGATCAGTCCTTCAATCGGCATGTAAGAAATTACCAAGGAAATTATCTTGAAAGCAGCTTTTGTAATTTGAATACTTCAGGTCTATGATGTGCTTGGTCCTTGGTCATAGCTTTTATCTAACTATAGATTTGGAAGGTATTTAATTTTGAAAATAATGTAATGTACAAAATAAAAAATAGGTATGAAGAAAATCTGAGGTGGTATGCTGTAAATCTTGTTGCACCATTTTAAAATGACCTTTACAGTTTATACTTGAGGCAAGCAGGGATCATATGATCACACTAGGTTTGTGCCAGTAAAAGCTGTGCTATTGTTTACATGCTCTTCTGTCTTGCAAATACATAGCAGAATCTTAGTCATGAGGAGTACGGTTAAATACTCTTCTAGTAAATTCCTTTCTTTTTTTCCTTTTTGTTATTGTCATATAAGTATTGGGTATAAAGGAGATAAACACTCAGTACTTCAGTAAGGAAATTTTGTTGTCATGGATTTGTGGTGATTGCATTGGTAGATAACTGGAGAAAAAACCAAGTCACATACATAAGTTCTAATTAAAAAAAAAAATTATACTGTGTAATGTTGTGGGTTTGACACTAAAGATGCCAAGAATTTTAAATTGCTAGTTTATTTCAAAAAATAACAGCTTTATTCAGAGATCTTCCTTTAGATTCCCTCAGACCTAGACACAGTTGTGGATGTGAGATCAAAATGAAATTAAAAACACCAAAAAGGGGAACAATTCCTCTGAAATTATTTAAAATAACTTTCCTGTGGAGAAAAATTACTTCAAAATTACTTGGATTCCTTCTAGGGCCACTGAGTGGCATCTGGGTATCTGTTTCCGAGGTGTATGAGGTTCATATTTTTTGGTCAGTAAATGCTTAAATAGGCAGCTTCACTGTAGTGGAAGAGGGAGAATTTTTATCTGCAGAAATTCACTTGCTTGGAGTGAACTAAATCTGACCTACCTTAGAACAGGTTTAGATGGGAAATAAACTGTGAAAGAGGCAGGGGGAAATATTGCTGTGATGCTGTTTTCAATTTGGCCCAATAAAAATTTATCAGGACTTGAAAGTCCAGGATTTCAAGAGGGACAGATTCGTGTGTAGGAGGGGTAGGTCTGTAGGTTGTAAAATGTTTTAATACTAGCATATGTACTGAGGAGTCACGTGTTCCCCAGTCATCATCTGTCATATAACAAATAGAGCGTAGATTCACAAAGGGTTGTACTGGCATGAATTTGGGTGAGTGTATTAATCAGAAATGATAAAGCGATGAGTGAGCTGTTCAGATCCTCTCAGTGGATGTCAAATAGAATGTTGAAGGCACTTTGTCACATAATTGATGCCATATGGTTACTTCCAGTCTGATTCCCTATGTATGAAAGGTCAGCAGTAAAGTTGACTTGCAGACAGGGAGTTGGTGGTTCCATTCTTAAAGAGTGTGAAATATTTAATGGAGTGGATGCACAGGACAGACAGAGTTCAGAAAGATGTAATAGTTTAAAAAATAAACAACTAAAAATATTCTTTTTGCAAAGTGAATTTTTTCTAGCAAGTTTACTGGGGTGTTTTTCGGCTTGCTGGCAGTATCTGCATGCTGCTTAGGCTCATGGAAGGTGGTCTTGCTGCAGACCCGCCCTGGGTACCATCTGCTGCTATCCAGGAGTGGTCTTCTGATGGGCCAAGACCTCCTAACTCTTGTGTCCTGCTGTTTCAGCTTTTACAGCTGATAACAAAGATGGAGCACAGCTTGTTTTTTCATGTCAAAAAAGTGAGCTTTCAAAACTGCAGTAAAAAAACCCCACAGAAAGGGATTCTCTCCCTTTTTAAAATTGTTTTGGGGGGAAAATGGTCCACAAGGTGAAGGAAGCGTACACATGTATGGCAGGGGGCAAGGTAGTTTGAATATCTGCTAAAAATGGACCCATGTAAAAGAAAAGATTAATCTTTTTCAGAGTCATCCAAAAGTCATTGACATAACCTTTGTTGGCATCTGGCCATAGACATGTAGGCACAAATTTTTTGTAGGCACAAATAAGTGATGTTCACAAGATTAAGCAAATGTTCCTGCTGGGAAGTATCTGAAAAGGTCACACACACATTGCTCAGAAATGGCATCAAGTGTGACTGAGACAGGGAAAGACTATGCTAGCAAAGGAATGCAATATTGCTGCTCTGGATCGGACAGGGGATTCACCAGGGCTCTATCCACATTGTGAACCTGCTTTTTTGAAAGGATAGCTGCTATAGTCCTCCTTTGGTTCCCTGTTACTGCCCGGGCTTGCCTTCTTCTGGAGTTAATGTTCCACGTGCACTTCACAGCTGAGCGAGTCAGCAATGTGCCCTTACTGCAAAGAAGCTGTATGGTGTCCCAGGCTGCATTTGGAGTGTTGCCTGCAGGTTGAGGGAGGTGATCCTTCTCCTCTGCTCAGCACTGGTGGGGCCACAGCTGGAGTGCTGGGTCCAGTTCTGGGCCCCCCACTATAATAGAGACACTGACATAATGGAGAGAGTCCAGGGAAGGGCCACAAAGATGATGAAGAACTGAAACTAGTCTCCTGTGAGAAAAGGCTGAAAGACCCAAGGCTGTTCAGTCTGGAAATGAGAAGGCTCAGGGAGATCTCCTGAATGTCTCTAAATACCTGAGGGGAGACTGCAAAGAGAACAGCACAAGGCTCTTTTCAGTGGTGCCCAGTGACAGGACCAGCAGCAGTGGACACAAACTAAAACACTGGAGATTCCCTCTGAACAGCCAGACATACTGTTTTTACTGTGAGGGTGACCGAGCACTGACAAAGGGTTTCTGGGGAGGCTGTGGATTCTCTCTCCTTGGAGATATTCAAAAGCTGCCTGGACATGATGCTGGACGAGTGGCTCTGGGTGGCCCTGCTTTAGCAGCGGGGTTGGACCAGCTGACTTCAAGAGATCTCTTCCAACCTCACTTTGTGACTCTGTGGGTGGTACCAATAAAGGTGACGCTGGTCTGTAGCATGTAGACCTGTGGGTGATGAACTCCTCAACTGGCACAGGTGGTGCTAAAAAACACCATGTGATGCTGGCCAGCATAGAACATGAGATAAGTGTCCAGTAGGCAGATCAGCTGCAGTAGGTTTGACTTATATCTCAAAAAGTTTTAGAGACTGATATACACCCTAGAGCATCAAAATTAATATTCCTTTCAAAACTAATTAAGACTTTGTATATTCTTACAATTGCCTACATTTCTAATTGCAGTGAAAATCCATGGTCATCAAAAACTCATCCATAATTTCATTATCCACAGTGTGCCTTGTAATTAGGCTTTTGGTAGAACACAGAGAAGGCTCCCAATCTGTCATCTTTGTGCTGTTCTTTTAAAACATGTTGCCTTTCATTTCTGTCCTTTCTGATGTAAAAACCTAATTATTTCAGTTTGCCTGGATATATTTCAATCCAATCTGTATGAAGTGTAAACATACAAGTTCTAATTAAGTACATGTGTAGAGATGAAATCGTTCCTTTCTTTTTTCCTAGTTTCATGCCATACAAAGATTCAGCTGGAAAACAGCTAATGAAAAAAGTCAGGTGGCTATACTGCTGTGTTATTTGTACAAAATATGATAATAGAGGTGGTTAATAGGTACCTAAACAATGTTAATGGCTGACTTATTTTGGAAATAGAGTCATTAGCCAAGTTACTGTCAAAAGTCTTGTGACTGTAAAAGCTGTCAAATACTCTGCTGCTTGGATTTGCCGAGAGCACAGCTGGAGAAATAAAAATTTGTGAAATTAATTCACAAAACTTTTCAGCTCATAACTTCACTTTTGCCTACACTTCCAAGTCTCCAGTGACTCCACTTTTGCAGCTGTGTTGTTGTCGGGCTTGCAGCTCCATTGTGATCAGTTTGATCCCTCAATTTAGGACCTTAATAAGGGAAAATGCTGCTGGTTTGTGTTGGGCAGGGGATGGTTTGGTTTTAGTTTCTTAAGTGGTGCAGAGACTGTCACTCAGTGTTATGTGTCCTTGGTTTGGGTTTTTTTGCCTCTTCTTACACAGTTATGTTGAGCAGCATGGTGACGATTGCCCTCTCCAGAGCTGAGCAAAGTGCATCAGCCCACACCTCTATGCATGAAGAACTTTGTCTGCTATCAGCTTGAGGTTTTCAGGGACTGATTTAACTGATCCTATTCCCAGTTTGAATTAAATGGGTTTTGGGTCTTTTCGAAGACCTAGAGTAATGCTGCTGCCTTGGACTTTAAACCCACGTTGAATAGCTGAAGGTGTATAAAGCAGTTTTTCCCACATGTGCATGTGATGTATTTTTAAATTGAGCCTAGATGTGCAAGAATGTTTTCTACGTTCACAGATAGCAGTGTACGAATCAATTTAATCAGTGAGCAAGTGACTCCTAACTAAGGCTATGAACTGGGAACTGCAGTAGACTGTGTTCTGCAGTTGGTGAACGGCGAAGTCCAGGTCCAGATTCCCTAGAATACCACATTCATTAAAGCATTGTGTTTGAGAAAGCATTTTATGGAAGGGAGTCTTTGACACTGTGCTGACAAGAGTCTTATATAAACTCCCATCTGTCACTGAGCACAGAAGAGCACATCTCAAATGTGGGCCACGCAGCAGCAGCAAATCAAGTGCCTGCTTTTAATAGTACAGCAAGAGGTTTGAAGACTTTGATATTTTTATTACTAGCTTTTGTCACAAAATGCAGTCTTTTAAAAAAATGGCCAAATGCTGTAAAGGTTTAGAAAAAAAATGAAAGCTCTTGAAACAGTCATTTCCTACACATCCGACCCTTATTTCCTGAACGAAAGCCCAGGCTGTTATAGGTGAATTGGGTCTGTGGTATGGTTCTGAGGTTCTGGGATCATTTAGAAAAACCCTTTTAAGATGTTTCTGCTTTCTGAAATGGAAATCCATTTAGGCCATGTATTTATTATACTGTAATAGCTTTTCTTAAGCCATTGTCCCAAGGGTAAGTGCAAGTGGCTACAGCAGCAGCAGCAGCTGAGGTTACTTGCAGGTTTTGGAACACAGTTGAATTCTGACAAAGGGTCTATTGTATTTTAAATGTGTTGGTTTCTATAATTTACGGTTGAAACAGAGGCAGAAACCCACTGATGCTGGCTGGGGATGCTGGAGGGAAACCCTAATGTTCCATTTAGTCTACAAGTTTAAACATGGTCATTTGTCACAGTGATTTTATTCCTTCCCAAGCAGCACCTGACAGGTGTAGAAGAGTTAAAGCCTTCCTAAACACTTCCTGCAAGCATAGAGCACTTGCTGCTTTCTTCCAAAGCTTTGTTAGTTCTATAATGATGGAAATTCCTTTTTTTTCTACTCTTCTCCACTAACTGCATGGTGAGCTGCGTTTAGGGACCAGAGCCAGGTGCCAGGGAAGGGAATGAACTATCCCTGCAAAGTGGCTGTCTGTGGTACCAGGGCCACAGGCCAAGCACTCAGCACAGGGGTGGGGAGTACAAGAAGGCCAGCTCTGGCAGTCGCCTGTGCTTGTACCAGCTCATTTGTATCATAAAACTGCACTTGGAGAGACTTCATCTCTTGGCTGGCAGGTTTTGCTCTTGCAGCTCTCCAGTGCATGGTAGCCAGCATCACTCACACCTGTGCTTTCTCTGGTAGGAACAGCCCCTCTAGCTATGTTCCAGAGGAACTAATTAGATGGTTACCTTATTTGGAAAAATTTTCATATGCTCAGGGTGGGTTTTTTTTCCCTTCTTATTTTCTGCTGTTAAGAAAAACAGGTTATAATCTCTTCTAGCTTCATGAAATATTTATGTCAGTCAAAAGCATCAGCCTTTGGGCATAAACCAGCCTCGTAAACTCTTTGGTAGGGAACACGGTTGCTGAGATGGGTGATTGTCACCAGTTTTGCTGAATAGCTGAAGTATAGGTAAAGCAGCTGGAACACATTAATTTTTTAAAAAATTAAAGTTTACCTTCCATTATGGGAAGGAGGAGCAAATCTGACAGTTGTGAGCCCATTTACTGAAGTTATCTTTTTGATTACGAAGAGATAGAGGAAAAGGTATCAGATGTTATATTTTGCAGTTTACCAGTGAATGTTAGCAGTTTGCAAGAAAGAAAGTAATTTACAGTTCACAGATACTGTATTTGAAATGATTACTCCAACTGTATGATACGGAAAAGAAGAAACCCTGGATACCAGAATACACATGAGCGAGGCCTTTATGTTACCCATTCTTTCCATTTTTCCATTTTTCCCTTGGAAAGGGCAATTGCCTGTAGGTGTCAGACTGACTGCAGTGCCAGGACCAACAGAAGTATCCACAAAGCCATTCTTTCCCAGTTGGGTATCCTGTTGTGATGCTGCAAGTCATGCCAAAATGTTCCCACATTGTCCCATGATGTATCTGCTTTTGTTGGCGTGGGTGATTTATGGTTTTTTAGAGTCTTCTTGTAAATGATGTATTTTACTTTGCTAGGGCAATGGTAGTATTTCTTCTTTGATGCTAAAGCAATTGTATTACTTACATAAATAAGACAGTAAAGAACCCATCTGGTCTCTTTCCAAAACCTCTGTGGTAGCTGACTCACACGTCCTATCTCTGCAGCCAGGTTTGGTAGATCCTTGCACTGTTGAATGTGCAAGTTAAGCACTCTTCCAGTGCTTCCATTTCTTACACTGAAATGTTGGCAGTTTAGGAACTGTCTCCAGGGAAAAAAAAAGTTTTAAGAAGTATGCTTTTTTTTTATTTTTTCTGGAAAGCTCAGAAGCTGAATTGAGACTGATTGTTCAGTTCCATTAAAGGAAGAGCTTAAGTGCTTAGAAGATAGAAATACGTTTGGTAGATGTGTCTCTCAGATCTCTGATCTGTTGCTTTAGTCTCATAAAATAAAAAAGTAGTTAGCAGAGGACTTAAATATCCATTTCAGATATATTAGTGAGTACTTAGAAAACAGATAGAATTAAACATTGTTAAAGATTTCCTGGAAAACTCTCCGTAAAAGTGAAGTGGATTACTGAGAAATTGCTTGTACTGCTGATTCCAAAATATTTCAATACAGAAGTAAACAAAAAAAAAGCCTTTTGAATTTACAGGTGTTGATGTGTATAAGAAAATTTGTGTAAAGCCACAGCCTTCTGTGTTCAGGCTTGTCTGTTCTTTGCTCTGCTGTAACTTTTAATTGTTTTTCATATTCTTGTTGGTATGAAAGCTTTTTTTTTTTGTCTCTTTGCACACCATCTTTTCCATATTTGCATGATCTGATCTTGTTCATAAGTAGCAGTTTTCATCTTTGAAAGATATTTCTCTTCCTGACATGATTTAATTATTGATATTTCAGAATCTATACCCATGTTATACAGACCAATTTATTGCAATATATATGCAATTCTGTCACTATTCAGTGTAAAGGATTTCTCATAGTTTATTTCTCCTTCTACAAAAATGAGCTACCTTGAATTCAACAAGCATTAATTTTGGTATGAATGGATCCTTATCAAGCTGGTAATATTTTCTATGTTGTAGCTTAACAGACCTGATAGGTGGTTAAGGTTTTTTTCTGTGCATATAAAAATTTAGGGGTACAAACATTTTAATACATACTTTTTCCTACAGCATTTTACTATCTGAAGTACTTTTATACTCAAAACTTAACATTTGTTCCCAGCATTTGAGGCTAACTTTCCAAGGAAGAGAAATATATTCAAATAGTGTTTCAAGTTACTTTTACAGTATTGCTGTTCAAGTAATAAAACATTCAGTAGAATACCTGAACAACATGATACAAGAGATTAAAAATTAAGCTTCAGTTTTACTTGAGAGTAATGCCACTGTTCATTTATTGACTAATTTTCTTTTCATTGGCAGAACCTGAAGAAGATTCAGGAAATGGACAAAGAGGCAAGTGATGAATCCAGCACGGATCTTGATGAACTGAAAAATGCTGACTGGGTAAGACAACAATGGAATAGTGAATCAGCATCACTACTGGTAGTTTATTTTCTTTATAAAGCTTAACTAAGGCATTAGTACTTCCGCCCACATGAGACCCCACCTGAAATAGTGCCCATCTCTGTAGCCCCCAACATAAGAAGGATGTGGACCCATTGGATTGAGTCCAGAGGAGGCCACAAAGATGCTCAGAGGGCTGGAGCACCTCTCCTGTGGAAACAGGCTGATAGAGCTGGGGTTGTTCAGCCCAGAGAGGAGAACGCTCCAGGGAGACCTTGGGCTCCAGCAGCCTTCCAGTCCCTAAAGGAAGCCTCCAAGACAGCTGGAGAGGGACTGTTTATAAGGACATTTAGTGACAGGACAAGATGGAATGGCTTTAAATTAAAAGAGATTTAGATCAGATATTAGAAAAAATTCAGATTATATATTAGGAAAAAATTCTTTACAATGAGGTGGTGAGGCACAGGAACAGGTTCCAGCAACCTGGTCTGGTGAAAGATGTCCCTGCCCAGTGCAGGGGGGTTGGAACTAGATGAGCTTTAACATGCTTCCAATCCAAACCATTCTATGACACTGTGTTCAAATCAGTCTCTGCATTTTTTTGATAGATGAATTAATAGTAACTCACGACAAGTTAGAACTAAATGAAGTCTCAACTTTCCTTTGCAGACAGATGAAACAATACAAGTATCCAAGAAATATCTTTTTCCTTAGACTGTTTTCATGGAGAAGCTTTTGCAGTTTAAAAAGACTGGACATGTAGACAGGTACCATGCTGACTGCCCTTCAGAGGGGCAGTCAGGCAGTAGATAGAACCACCACCTGAATTTCTCCAGTGATGAAAGAAAAAGGCTACAGGGAAACTCTTAGGCGGGAAGTAGCTTATTTTATTTTCTAGTTACTGTTCTTGCCAGTTCATAGAGGAATATTATGAGGTTCTTAAAAAGTACTTGATTTCAATTTCCCAATCTTCTATCCACCACCTGTTCTTTCTTCTCTCCAGCCATTCTGCTTCACAGAAAATGAGAGGGAGGTGTTAGTGTGTGGTGCTCTTACAGGCAGAGTAAAAGAAGTTGAGTACTGAGAGGATCAAGATTGCAAGATCTTAGGACTTGGAGTCCATTCCAGAATTTCTATTTGAAGAACAACTTTTGGGAAATTTTGCAGGAAAGTCCTGGGCAACGAAGTTTCAGATTCAATCACTGTTTTAATTAATATAGTAATAGCTATAAGTCTAAAAACTTTGAGTATGTGCTTGCAGTATACTTGAAGTGGGAATATAGACGTAAGGTATGAGAATTTCAGATCCTCTTTGCGTAGCTGAGGTGTGACGCAGAAGTACTGCTGAGTCGCAACAAAGTTTTGTTACTTTCGTGAGTGTTAAAAATAAACTTATATAAAATAACATGGGGTTTGGTTGATGTGTGAAAAATAAAATAGTACAGCTGTAAATATTTGGTGGTGTCCTGGAAGGAAAATTAACAACTTTGGTTTAATGCGAGGTGGTATTCAAGGGTAAGGTATCAAATAAAGTTTCTGGCTCTTTTCTCTTCAGGCTCGTTTTTGGGTGCAAGTGATGAGAGATTTACGGAATGGTGTTAAACTGAAGAAAGTTCAAGAGCGTCAGTACAACCCACTCCCAATAGAATATCAGCTCACACCCTACGAGATGCTGATGGATGATATTAGATCCAAACGCTATACCTTAAGGAAGGTCATGGTAAGTCAAGAGAGTCACTGGAATCATTGTCAAATCTGAAATGTTATTTTCCTTTTTTTGTCTTCTTTTTGTCCTTTTTTTTTTTTCTGAGAACCATTAAATTATTATTTCATATAGATACTAATGTTCTTGGGGTTTATATGGCATCATAAATTTGCACAGTGCATTGAAGGAGAGAACATGAAACCAACAAATGTAGTGCACTTCGTTTTCCACGTCGCAGGCATTTAAAATTCTGAAAGACATGCCTACATATCATAAGCTTGAGCAAATCACTTGTGTTGGGTTTGTGATAACTTTAACAGTCATCTGAAAAGTCCTGTCACGTTTCCACTGAGAGATTGTTTTAGACTCTTCTTATTGGGGAGAACATTTATCTTGAGCTACAACATAGGTTTGGAATTCCAGGATGGAAAGTGCTACCATGACTGATACTATGATGGGAAAGGAAAACCTGCAGTGGTTGGAAACTGCCCGTGTCACAGTGTTTGAAAACTCACATTCCCATGATCTGTTATGAATTTTCAAGGAATAAACTGTATTAAAAAAAATTATATCTTCCATATGTAGAAGTTGAGCTCAGTTATTTTCAGCATATTCTATTGTTGCTTTCAAGTCAAGACAATATGCCACAGCAAGCTGTAGAGTGTTCGTGGGTCTCCTCCTTCTAGATCCTCATAAAGGTGCTTGTAAAATTGATTTGAGGCACTCTTTTTATGAGAACCCGTTTGATATTTACTGGTGTCTCCTTGTTCTTTTTGTCCTTTAGGGTTATATTTTTTTTTCAACATTAAGATGTTCTTCCTGTTCATCTAGCAACTGGTCTAAAGGGTGTCTTATCCCTTGTAGGATATTTTAAATCCCTTTATCAGAGGCATGTATTTGGTCAATATCAGTATTTATACCTTACACTTACTTATCTTCACCCATCACTAGTTACAGTGGAAGCATTGCCATAGAATATTCAGTATTCACGTGTATTTACTTTCCTTACAAATCCTTACACACTGAGAAAGCTGTGATTCCACCAAAAAACATCAGAGGGGAGGGTGGAGGGGTGAGGGAGACAGATGAGAGAGGCAGAAAGTGTGTAGTATTAATACTTTTTATGTTTGAGCTGAAAGTACTTTCCTAATCGAGATCTGGATTTAGACTATCCAATTGTATTTATTTTCTGCAGCAGATGTTGCTTAAATGTTAAATCAATCGGGTAAAATACTTACCCAGGTAATGATGTTATCTGCCTTCCCCTAACAATTCAGAGAACCGTGCTAAGTGTTCCTACTACCTGCTACAAAAGAGGAACAGTCCCCTCAGGACCTTAATTACTGTGTGCAGTCAGGACAGTAGTTTTGTTTGAATGGGAACCCCTGGGTCATCTAATTTTGCTTTTGTCAGACTAGCTTTTAATTCATCTGCTAAGCAAGCTCCTGCCTCTTTGGGAGAGATTTCCTTCATTATGTGGTACATCTTGGGGGCACAGCTGCTGCTCTGCTCATCCAGACTCTGGCTCTGTACAAAATCCCTGCAAGCATCTATTTTTGGCCTGCTATCTTGTCTTCTAGATAGATTGTCCAAAGAGAACTCTAGGCATAAATACCAATTGGGATTACAATCAGCTGCAGGTATAGTACCTGTAGGGCTGTCTGTGATGCAATTGCTGGCTTAGTCTGACAACTGCTGATGACACTGTGTTAGAAAAATCACTTCTTTCTTACTGGAGACCTTAAATTCAGTAACTTGGATCCTGCTGTAGGGTCTGCTTGAAGATTGTGCAAAGCATGTTCAATAGTAAGAGTGCAGCTTGACATGGAATGTGTGGAACCCGAAGGATTCACACAGAACTACAAGTTTAGTCATACTGCATAGGTACAGCATCTTCTAGCTGACTATCATGGGTTGAAGCTGATTATATGGATTCCCATCAGCAGAAACCCTTGTGGTTCTTGAGAAGAGAAGAAAAGGTTGAGGATCCTAGATCTGAATTTTAAGGCAGTCTAGCAAAGATGGATTATGTTTCTTTCTATCATTCAGAATGGATGTTCAGCAAAATTTGTATTAAAAGTAATTTTTGCTTTAAATTTGTGGGTAGTAGTTTTAGACTTGGTAGCTTGTGAGAACACATATCCTACTAATGATAACAGGCAGTTAAATAAATTTTAAAAGTAATAAGTAATTTTTTAAAGTAAATGAAATAAAACATGAAATCTTTACTGTTCTTTTTATTAATGTGATGCCATGTTTAAAAGAGTAGCTTGATCTTTCCCTGACTGCTCAGTACTCTGAGTAGAAATTAAGGAAGGAACAGATGTTCCTGTTAGGCCATATTTTGGTGTTTCAGAGTGTTGTGCTAACAGACAGCAGTAACTGGAGCTTCCTGTTCTCACCCACTGTTACAGTGAAAATATTCAAAATGTTTTGAAGATGTAAAATGTCAGATTCTGGGCTTTTGGTAAATAACTGATTTAGTTTGTTTGAGTGATGTTGGCATTTCTATTTCAGTACATCTGAAAATAATTTCAGATTTGTCATCTTTTCACCCTGAGGCAAGAGTGTTCATCGCTGCAATTGTGGGAGCAAGATAGCTTTCATTCTAGAATTTTATAATCCTTAAGTATCTACCTTAGAGAGATTCAATAGCCTTCTTCACCTATGGAGCACCCACTCCCACAAAAGCTAAAAGCTGTGGACATTGGTAGAGTCAACACCTGGAAATGGAGAAATTTAATAATTAAATTACTCTTGCAGGCTTAATTTTTTATTATTATTCATATGTGTTGAGCTACAGGTTTTAATTTCACAGTGCTTCACAATTAGCTCTCCTTTCTGCCCATCTCCCCCCACTCCAAGATATGCACCAGTCACTTTATTTCTTGAGCAGTGCTTATTGAACAGTAACGGGTATCTCTTATGTTACTCAATACATTCCTTTTAGGTACTTTTATGCCCTATCCAAACCCAGCATTATGTTACATGAAAGTTACATCCTTTGTAGGTAACAGCACTCTTGTCTTCATATACGAGCTCTTCACAAGTACCTGTCATGTAGTGGTATTAGCTTGGAAGAGGAATTTAAACATATAGGTTTAAGCCATTATTATCAAAAATATCCAGTAGTTTGAAAGCCTAAGGTGAGAATCCTGGGGCATGGTTTTTTGTTGGTTTGGTTTTGGTTTTTGGGGTTTTTTTTATTTATTTCTTTGCAGTATTTAGCATCTTACAGTACTTAGGTTAATTGCAGTAACAGCTGTGCACAGACAGTATTTTCATAAGCAAGGTTTCATATGCTTCAAGCAGGACATGGAGAATGTGAGAGCAGGACTTTGACCAGTTTGTCCAGCTGGGCCTTGTAGGGTGTGTTGTTCTTTTACACAGTTCTGACTTGGTTGCGGTGAGTTGCTTTCAGCAGGGGAACTGTGCTTTTCATTTTACACCTTTATTACATGTTTCTACAGGAGTGTAGAAGTCATCCTAAGTAGAGTGAGGAGCTTTACAGTTCCTAATCATGCTTTAGTGGTATTCAGAGGAGGGACTCTGTGTAAGTACTGTGGTTACCATGTGGTGTTATAAAATTGTTTCTGCAATAGACGTGCAGGAACAGCAGTGTGAGTGCAGTAGCTCACAATGGGAAGCACCAAAGCACTTCATTCTTGGACACTGCTGCTTGAGCTTGCTGTAGGGTGTCAAATGCTGTGTAACAGCTGTGTTAACTAAACCACTACACTGTCTGCATAATGCAAGATCGTAAATAGATATCTACTTATAATACTGTAATTCACCACAACTTTATCATGAGCTGTTCTGGAAATTATGTAGTGTGTCCCCTCTGTCTGTTTCAGTGTCCATGCAATTTCCTTTTAAATGAAAATTTCTAGAGAGTACAAAACAATATCAGTTTCCTGTTGACTGTTATTTAAAGATAGCACTTTCCTGCTCATTGCTGACACCTTTTATAGCGAAGCAAATAAATGGCTAAGATAACTGAATGTCAGTATGTCAATGATAGGTGATGTTATTTTTAGTGAAAGTTATCAACCATGTTTCTTCTTTGGGAGCACCATTTTTAAAGTTTTGGGCTTTAGCCAAAGGTAATGAAGTTACATTTGCCATTATTTTTTAAATTGCAAATCCATATTTATGTATTAAAATGTGATGGTAGCAGGTTGTTGGTAGGTGTTGACGTTAATTTTTCTGTGCATTAGCTGTTTAGATCTCTACATTTATGTTTGATTTTTATAGTAATTGGTTAAGCTTTCTTCACACTGCCAGTTTTAATGCATATTGTTGTACAAAAGCTGTTTTACACACATGAAGACTTAGGATAGTTTTACAGTGTTTTGAGGTATTTATTCAAATACTCTTTTGTAGCTGTGGCCAGCCTGGTATGTTGAGAGGAAAAAAAAAAAAGATAAAATTGTTCCTTGGTGGTTTTGGCTGCATCTGTGCAATGTCTCTGATTTAGACTTTAATCAAGAGCCATGAATTTTAATTAAGTAAAAGTAAAGGATGCATTTGAAGTTGCTCACTACAGAGGGAGTTAGTGTGAGTAAATAAATAGATCTAGTGTGAACAGAGAGGATAAAAATTTCTCTTCAGTGTATTTCATGTGAGTATCTTGTTTGGCTGCCAAGTATGAGAAGGTGGATTCTGCCACTGGT
This sequence comes from Machaerirhynchus nigripectus, assembly GCA_013397975.1. Taxonomy (NCBI): domain Eukaryota; kingdom Metazoa; phylum Chordata; class Aves; order Passeriformes; family Dicruridae; genus Machaerirhynchus; species Machaerirhynchus nigripectus. The sequence goes on along the minus strand of VZRQ01008003.1, from coordinate 904,320 downwards.
GCTCCAGCTCTTGGCTTGTTGGCTGTGAAACATCCACTTGCTTGGCCACCAGCTCCCCATGTATCCTGTGGAAAATCACTTAAGCAAATCCTACATTTCTTTTTCCAATCAGATGGTAATACTGATACTAATTATACCCTGGTGGCATTAAGTCAAGGCCTAGAGTGCCCTGAGGTGAAAGGCTCAGAGCCATGTATTATTTACTGACTATTGTCATGCAGACGGTTGTTCCCCAAGGCTTGAACAGAGATTATCAGTTTACAAAACGGCTGTTCTGATGGTAATAATTCTCAACTTCAGCTATCAACTTTGACATGTGATGAACAGTAGCTCAGGGAAGAGAGACTTCGTTTCATTAACAATCTTCCAGGGCATGCTGGCTTCAAAAAACTGCTCAGTCTTTGAACAGAAGAAATCAGTCACATCCCTTAAAATAGTATTCTCCTCATCAGGAAATGTCAAATCAAGGTTTAGTATAAACCTTTTCCATTTTAATTTTTCTGCACTATTTTTAAGAAGATGATGCATGTCGCAGAGTTTAGCAGCCTGGTATTCTTTGCCAAGCAAAATGAAATTCACTCTTAGGAAACTAAGGAGGGTGGAACAAATAGAATTTGGACCATGTCTGGGGTAGGATATCTCCAGAAAGGGTCCTCAGGAAAGCAATTAAATGCTCCCCAGGAGGGACTCTGCATCTGATTTCTTAGAGGTAAAGGGATTAATCTTCTTGGGGAGACTGTCACTCAGCCTCAGCCTGGAAACAAGGCATGCCTGAGGTGAGCAGAGCTTGTATGGAAGCTGCTTGGCATTGATGAACTTCAATTAGGGATCATATTCAGGTGACCGTATGGACATTTAAACCCCTTTTTGTGATGGCAGCAGTCCTTCTGGTTAGCAAAAGGGCATGTGATTTGGCAAACCAGACATGTGTCTTTACATAGGTTTTCTGGCTACAGAGTTTGTAGAAATAGAGTCCCACACAAAAAAAAAAAAAAAAAAAAAAAAAAAAAAAAAAAGTCAACTGACCCTTAAAAAAGAAGTCTGAAATATGGGACACTTGGTCTAAGCAATGCAGTGTCATGGAAATTTCTGTCAAATTGGAGGATAGGGCTGATAGCCAGGTACTGTGTAGTAAGAGGAGGTGGCAGAAGGATATATGACATAGGATGATCTCTTATCCCTGACAGTGTGCTTGGGCACTTTGCTGTATGAAGACTGAACTTGGCAGGTGTTTTTTCTAAGCAAATCCATACACTTATTCCCAGAGTACAATTTGTACATTCTTCATATGATAGAAAAACTTCCATTGCCTTCTTTAAATCCTGTGCATATAGTGAATTGATGACTCTTACCTCTGATGTCTTGTATATGGTCTTATGTCTAAATGAGGTATCAGAGAAAGAAATGTCAGTGTCTCTGGAGAAAACCAAACAAAAAAGCAAATAACCCCCACCCAGCCCCTCTTCTACATCAGAAATATGTGATTTACAGTGAGGACATGTACTTCTCCCATGGACACGATTGCAGCCTTGACGTTTGATTTCCTCACTTCAAAATCCTAAGTATTGCTGCTTAAAGCTGCAGCAGTTGGAGTTATTTTGCAGCTATCAGCAAAGCCAAAAAGCTGCTATGTATGTTTTTTACTTGCCTGTGCTCTGCATATGGAATGTTGTTCCGCTCAGGACTGGTGGGGTTTTATGTCTGGTGCAGGTATCAGAACACTGCAGCTCTGTCAGGGGTGTTGGGAGTTTTCAGTTGATCTCATCTGCATGAATACCAATGTGAAACAAAGCAATATATATATGTATATATTTCACTTTCTCCTTTCCAGGTCAACGGTGACATCCCACCTCGATTAAAAAAGAGTGCCCATGAAATAATCCTGGATTTCATCCGATCGCGACCTCCATTAAATCCTGTATGTAATCCAGTGGGCTTCATTCCTAACACAACAGTGTCTTTTTAAAGCATCTTTGGTTCCAACAAATATGTAAATATGATAGTTTCTGCCTGGGCTTTCAAAAATAATATGTCCTCTGTATATAGAACAGGATCCCTTAAAAGAACAGTGTGTAATATGTTGCACATACCAATTAACAGCTGTTATTGCCAGCAGCCCTTTATCTCTGGGAAACCATGATGCATAAAACCCTCTTCCAATTTTTGTTGAGGTTTGAAATTGAACGCATGTAAAATCACATCACAGCATTCCACTTTTTTCCCCAAAAAAGTGTGAAATCTACTTTCAAGGAAGCACTTTTTAATGTAAACATGATTGCCTCTGTATCCCAAGGCCTCGGCAAGGAAACTGAAACCAACCCCACCACGGCCCCGCAGCCTCCATGAAAGGATCCTGGAGGAGATCAAGGCAGAGAGGAAGTTACGTCCAGTCTCCCCTGATGAGATAAGGCGTAGCAGGCTGGGTAAGCACATGGCCAGTTTTTACCTCATCCACAGAAAACTTCCCATGTAAGAAGCAGCAATTTTAGCCACATCTGTGCAGATGTCACGGGAGATAAAATTATTCCTTCAGAAAAACAAAGAACCTACAGGCTTTTCTAGGGCTATGCAGTCTTTGTGCTTAGTTATATTTTAAAATATGAAACTGAATGGTTCAGCTTGATTCCAGTCAAGTTTTTAGTGTAAGTATTAGATAAATGGAGTGGTATTGTATTGCTTGTTGCACATAACAGTTAATGTTAGATTGGCTCAGAATGGAGCAGGTATTGCTTGTCTCTAGTGCAGTATACCTTGCCTATCTCCAAGTATTCTTTACATGTCGATTTTTAATTAATTTATTCTCTTTTTTTCCTGTTAGCATCATCAACTTCTTTATTTTGATTTAAAACTGGCTTTTATTCTGTTGCATTTGTTTTGAATCTAAATCTTTGTTTCCTTCTCCAAGTTATGGAAAATGTGTTTGTAGATCTTTTTATGGGAAAATAATTCAGACTTGCACTGCAAAGCATTTCATTTCTGCAGTGTATTTTCAGCAAACCACTATGAAATGATACAAATACTACACTATGCAGCAGTCACCAGTTTGCATTAGTTCAGTGGTTCTGATGGCAGCATGACAAATACAGTCCTCCATAGTGACTTAGATTGCTTTAAGAGAACTGTATTTATCTGTATCAGAAAAACTGAAGTAGCTGAATTTTTAAAGAGCAAATGTGGAATCTTATGGCTGAAAAGTGTGAAAAAATCTGCATATGTATAATATATGTATATAATCTCTGTTACCACTTTTTGAAAGATATTTGTGCTTGCCACATTTGCTCAAAGGCACTGGTCCAGATTCAAGTGGATTGTGACAACCCATTGTCTCTGGAGAAAAACAATTTCATCAATCTTGCTTTGTTGCATTGTTTTTGAAGTGCTTGATGGATTTTGGGGAATGCTTGGGTGCATTTGTAAAAGCACGATGCTTTGAATATTGGTTTTTTGGGCTTCCAGTTTCTGGTTTGGATTCAGTTGATATTTGCTGTATCAATTAACATTTATCACAGGCCTAGACTTTTTCCAAATGTAGGAAGCTTATAAAAATGTGGAATGATTCCTTACTTTTCTTTCAAACATTCAGTTTCAGTGTTTTAAATGTTCTCCATCTGGGAACTCTCATGTTGTCTCAGGGCAGCAAACCTGATCTAATAAATCTTTACAATTTCTGACTGATATAAATGGCATCAAACCCAGTTAGTAAACAGTTTCGAGAACTGATGTTAAACTTTGAATCACTACTGCTAGGACTTCTGGACTGATTTCAAGGTATTGCCTCCAGTGAGGGATACCTGTCTTCCACTAATTCTTCACTTTTTTTAAAAGCATTAAATTTTTGTGTTTTGGAACTGGGGTAATTCCTCTTAAATCCAGTGAATTGACTGGATTAAGTGACACATTAATGGAGGTGTAAAAGTGGATGCATGCAAGCTTTTTTCCAAGTATGTATTAACTGCTGGCATGAAGAACTAAAAAGACCAAAGGCCTTTAAGATAATTTTCCTTATGTTGACATGTGAAGTTTTGTTCTTTCTCACAAGTGGAATGATTGTTACACCCCAAGTTCCTTTTACAAAAGAATGTGCTTGTGCAGATTGGGAATAGAGTAGCGTTAGTGGCATTCAGTATGGCACAAATAGATCTGCCATGCAGTTTGAATGACCACTGAACGTAATTTAGTGTAACAACATGCGAGGTAATGAAGCTTAAGGATTATAAATCTAAATAGAAACACCATGTGGGACACTTGCACCATCTGGACAGAAGTATTGGTCGCTATTAAAAAGGAGAAAAAACCCAGCACACTGCAGTGATGTATTCAGGAGCATGAGGTGTGTTTTACATGTCCCAGAGTTACTCCTTTTGCTCAATTTATATACAGTCAAGAGCACAACTACACTTGATTGTTGGGGTGAGTGGGGCTGTACTCTCGCAGTTCCTCCTCTGTGGTAAGAGTGTACCCATGGCATGTGCTCCCCAGCAGCCACAGGCTTTGTCCCTCTGCTCTGCACAACACATGGTACAGGTAAGATCTTCTCTACCTGGCCAGTCTCAGTTTACAGCTTCTTCTGTCCTCACAAAGGGAGAGGTTTGAGTGGAGGAGTTGGAGTTAGCTTTCAAATGACCTCATAAAATCATCAGCGTAAGCCATCGAGCTAAGCACAGCCTTGAGGTACATGTCCTTTTAATTAAAAGCGTGGATTTGTGACTCAAGCAAGGGGAGCTAATGGAGCTTGGAGAAAACTTTGTTTCATGTTTTATCAATGTCTCAGCATCGGGTGATAAACACCCCTAAGCTTTAAAAAGTATTTGCCTTTATGCTATGTTTGGACAGAAATTTGGATCCTGTTTCTATAGCTGTTACCTATGGATGATGTCTAGTTAATGAATACAGAAAAAATTCCCTGACTCCCAAATTTAGCTCTGAGTCAGCCACCTACTGCATGCACCACTTTAAATTATTCTCATGAGCAAAACTTGTCCCAGTACAACCTTTTTATAAACATCTTTTAGGGCAGTGGTAGGCGTGTCTGACAGGCCCTTTCTAGCAGCTTGCAGGTTCATCACCTGTCAAGTAAGACACATAAGCTGATTTCAGTTTTGATGCGTTTTTGCACATTCTTGTCACTGGGCTTGGCCTGCTTATCTGGATTAGCACACTGAAATTTTGTTTTCAGCTGAAAAATATTTTGAGGGTCTGCTCTCTGAATACACTGTTTAATTGGAAATATAGATAGGTCTTTCCAAACATGAAGAACATCAGACCACTTTCTTATCTAACAATAAAATCATCAGAGGCCCGGGAAGAAGAGAATAATATTATGGATACATTCTAAAGGCTAAGTGCACCTAAGGTTTTTAAAAAGAACAGGAATCAGAACAAATCAGATTTTGTTTGGCCTTTTTTTCCATCCTCTTCAAGAAAACTACTGCTCAAGCTTAGCTTGGGTGTCTGTCTTTATTAGTTTAATTATAATCATTGGAGATTATGCTTAAAAAAATTAGAAATATCTTTATTTCAGGTCACTGAAACTTGTGTGAAATGTGGCTTTGTGCTTTCAATTTTTCTTCATCTCTTCTCTCCTCTCTCTCTCTTTCCCTTTTTCCTGTTTCTCTTTCATGGTGATTTTATTTTAAAATATTAAATTTTTCAGATATTTGTTTCTTGTTTTGATATTTGATTTATTGAATTCCAAAGATTTTAATTTACTAGTAATATAATTGCTCTGTTTGCAAGTCCTGTTTATGCTGGTGTAGTTTTCATACTTTGAGCTTTACCACAGTAAAGCAGTGGTATGTCTGACACATTTTGGATTTAAGCAAGAGAGTCCAAAATGTCTCAAGTGGAGTTAATATTTTGTTTTCGTTATCCCTCTGCTTTTCTAATAGCTGAATCATTTTCTTTTTTTGTTGTGTTTGTTTCTTTTTTTACAGCAATGCGGCCACTTAGCATGTCTTACAGTTTTGACTTGTCAGGTAAAATGTGCTACACTATTTACACCATGTAACCACTGATGTGGTTATTGTGCTTATTGTGAAATTTGTTCCATCTGTTTGTTGAATTCCCATCTAAGAAAGAAACTTGAAGGGTTTCTTCCAAGATATGGTCAGTGAAAATAAAAAATTTAGATAAATTAGTTATTAATGCTTACATTTTCCCTGCCACAAAAGGATGCCTTGGTACATCTGCACCTTGGTACATTTCACCTGAAATACAGAGTGTATTCATCAGAGTGCTGGAATTCTGCTTGAGTAAATAACCAAAATAAGGTGATCCAGAACTATTCCAGACTCGTAAAAGGATTGCAGAATACAGCATTGCCTTCAAGTCTGATTTATTTATTCATAAATCTGACTTTTGTGTCTTTGCACTCACTTTTTGACTAGACCATCTTTTACAGTACTTAATTTCTCACCAGGATCCTAAAAGTAGCTTTGAATTCATCTACCTTTCTAGATTAAATTAAATATACCTACGTATATTAATCTAGAAAGAAACTGTCAGTTCTACAATGTCTTTACAGTGAAAGCTTCATAAGCTATGAAATCAAAGACATTCACTAACAAAAAGGAGAAACTTCCCTTCTTTACTCGTTAGCAAAATAAGGTTTGCTGGTAATAGCTGGTGCAGAGGATTCAACAGGTGACCCTTCATCAACTATGTAATACCAATTTTCTGGTTTCCTCTGGTGAGCCATTAGTTAGGACATGCAGCAACTGTATGAACCTGTTCCCCTCTGGAGACAGCAATGTCAGACAGCCTAGTAGCGAGAAAATAAATTCATTCCTTCCTCATTATGCACTAACTTTGCAGGATGCTCAGGCCCAAAATTTCCATCATTGATGTTGGAAATATTCAACATCAGCCTCAAAGGTTTGTCAGCAGAGGAGATAGATAGCTCTTACCTAATTTCCCCATGGTGACTCCCAAAGAAGTCTCCAAATAAATCCATGCTCTTTGTACCACCTTCCATCCTTCCTTTGACTTACATGTAGAAACATCTCATCTGGGACTTTTGCAGAGTTCACATCCTCAGTTTTTCCATGCATCCTTTAGCCTCATCTGGTTATTTTCCCCACAGGAAGGCATCATCTGACTGAAATGCTGGCATATTGTGAACTAGAAAGACCATATAGAAGTTTTCGATTACTATAACTTAAAAAATACAGCAGTTATGTAATATGGGAACACAGTTCACAGGTGACATATCTGTGAACATGGCTCCCTGTTCTGACTGAGCCAAGGAAACAGCTTGCCACTGTCGAGAGGGGAGGAGGGACTACCACTGCTCCCTCTCCTCCCCAGGCTCCCCTTTAAGCATGTGATCTTCCCCTTTCTCGGTGCCAGTCCTGCTCATTTATTCACAAGATGACCTTGTTAAACTCACGTAATCCTGGAATAAATACTTTAAATATTTTTTTTAAACCAGGTTGTTTTTCTGCTCTTTTAGTGATTTAAACCTGCCTACTATCTGATCAGATGATCAGAGCTGGCTGAGGAGGGCAGCTGATGAGCGTGGGCAGAAGGGAGGAAGGAACAGGCTCTGCCATCAGAGGTGGTGACAAGCTGTTAATGCAGCTCAAGCCTTTTTGTGAAACCTTACACTCGTGGGGTATGGTACAGCTACTACAGCTGTCTGCAGGGATTCAGATTACATATGTACATGGCATCATATTTTACTCCACTGAAAGCTGCACGGTCCCCAGGGCCTCAGATAGCAGTGTAAACAGGTAAACTTGAGTTTTCAAAAAGTATTGCTACTTTCAGATATGCCAAAAATTCCTTCAGTTTTAAGAAGATAAAACTGAATATGCCAGTGACCAGCTGAAGGGAAATGTTCAGATCTGTCCTTCTGCCTGTGTCTGTCTGCCTTTTCTTTTGCCTTTTATTTCTGAGAATTCTGAGACATCCTCATTTGTTTAAATCCAAACAATATTTTGTAATCCATTAATTCATAATCATAACATTTTTATTTTGAAGAAGTGGCTTTAGCAATCTGTTCTGTACTTGGATTTGTTGGTTTTGACTGACCACCGAAGAACTCTTCCTGGTTTCTTTATCCATCTCCCAAATGTGATTGGTTTTGTTTTTCAAGTCATGTGGTTCTCAGCAAGTAGCATCATACGGTGTGACCGAGTGATCTGATAAACTGTCCTTAGAAGTAAATTCGGGATGATTAAAACATTCCAGTTAGGTAGATGTGAGACACTGGATGAGCAGTACAAGCGAATTAGATGGGTTGGGATATTGATAGTAAGCAGATAAGCAGTAATTTTGGATGCTGTTGCTTTGCGTGCTTTTACTTTTTTCATTATTTTAGAGGCAAAGAGGCTGTACTGTGCTTTCATCACTGTTTGCACGCACTTGCTTTTTCACTGCTTTCATTGCTCTCTGCTTGATGGAATTGCTGTCACAAAAATCCCACACACCAGCTGAAAAAGAGAAGTGTTTCCTGCTAAGTGCTAAAGGACGGGTGCAGGTTTATATTATTCATGCTACCTGCGATGCGGAGGGTGCAGAATCCTGAGAAGACTTTTGCTGGCACTGAGCCGGTGTAGTTGGTGTGTCACAGTGCCCAGCTCCACGTATCTGCCTGCTGTTCTCCTGAAGAGGAAAGGAGGGGCTCCTGGGGTCTCCTTTTACACTGCTTTTTCCTTCTGGTAGAATAGAAGGAGCAAGTGGTAGCCACCTGTAGTGAGTTACCTGAGTGGTATTCAGATAACAGCTGAGCACCAGGGCAGTCATTGCCCCATCCTCTAATAGAGGAATAGCTGAAAAGTAGCTTCATTTCAGTGCAGTGCTGAAAGCAGCTCAAAAGATCAGTCATTCCCACTCTTAACACTCAAGTTCTTACCTCAAAGCTGTGTGCATTGCTGCTTTGAAGCTGTTGTTTCAGAAGCAGTTTGTACATTTAGGCAGAAAGGGGGAACTGGGAGATGTGCAGGGAGAGAAGAAAAAGGAAATTGAAACATTTAACACCGAATTTCATGGGGATTATTACTTTTACTCAGACCAGTAGGAGGAAGTGATGCAAACACAGCAAAAAACTGATTTATTAGTTCTTAGGTTTGAATTCAACATCTGAAGTCCACTGAAAGGAACACATCTCTGTTACCTTTATTCATTATGTAATATTCCCCAATATATTATCAACATAATAGCCAGCAAAAAGCAAACCTATATTAATTCTGCAAATCCATCTTAGCCTTCTTTTAAACTCAATGTAAAAAATTATAATCCTGAGGAGTACATTTCCTGTATAGAACAAAATTCGGGTTTCTGTCATCACTGTTGGCTGAGGAGAGCTGGTTAGGAAGCAGACAGCATATGGTTACATGACTGCTGAGGTTTGCAGGTAATTTGTGGTCTGCTTAATTCCTTGTTTCACAACAGACATAATCTTACACGCAAATAAAGGCACATTTCATATTATCCTACGGTAGGGGTTTTCTGTCTCCCCCTTCCTAAGGCTGGTCAGGGAAGCCCAACGCAACGATCAAGTAATCAAATCAAGGCCTTGCCTTCTTTCATTTGCCTGTTGTAATGACAGCTTAGAGAAAAACTCGAAACCAAACACATTCATCCATTTTGCAGGTGCTGTTCACTGTACTTGCTGCCTGAAAACACAGAGAAATGACACTCCCCCAGCGTGTCTGACTTTCTAAGTCTCTCTAATAAATTCTTAACCCCAGGCTACTACTCACACAAGCCTTTTTAAATATCACTGGAATAAATTTCAAAGCATTTAAATGTTCTGTGAACCTAGAGATTGTAAACTACTATCCACTTTTTAAAAAATAAATTTTGGTTTTGTTTCTAAGAATTGTCCATTGATTTCTCCTGTCATGTTCACATTTTTAAGATTCAGTCTATTTGTTGTTTCTCACTTGTTTATCCTGATTAATTTTATCTTTTTTATGATGATGTATGATTATTTTTGTCACCTGCTAATGTTTCTGTTTCCGGAGCAGATCACTAAAGTAGCTTAAAAAAACTAATCATTTTTTGGTCTATGTCTGCTAACAGATTCTGGTTTTAATTTTGGAACAAGGTATTTTTCTTGAAATCTGTTTATTGAAACTCAAATGTCACGATCTTTTCCTTAAATTGTGATAGTCCATTTATTCACATGTATTCAGTGCTGTAAGTGCAAGAATGATAAACTGAACTTGATTGACCAAATGGATTTTATAGATTGGACCGTTTTCTAATTTTATTCTTTTTTTAAATTGTTCTTTAGTACTTGCAAGTTGTAAAAACACCCTGTTTTTTTTCTCTAGAGGAAAGAATGGTGATAAATGACATTTCCGACTGAAGAAACCTTGAAAACAAGTACTTTGTTGGATTGTCTTCTTGATTCACCTAAAATTTCTTTGGTATTTCAAGAAGACTTGAATCAACATATAAGTAACTCAGCAATATATATGAACAGCTCATGTATGCCTGACTTTAAATACAGCTGGTTTAGGCTTCTTAGATAGTGATTGGCTACATAAATTACATTCANCAAACAAACAAACACCACCAAAACCAGTCTATGATGTGAAAACATGTTTTGTCACCTGCCATAGGGGTTGTCTGGTGGTGTCTCCACTTTTTCCTTTCCCCAGGCCTATTGTGTGTTTTACTGAAGGCAATGCTTCCCATTGTTTACTCTGCCAGTGAGTCCAGCAGTGCTTACAGGCCGTTCCTCACCCTCCCTACCATCAGGCAGGGGAGTCCCCACCCCGGAGGGTTAGGGGAGAAGGGGCACCACCTTTGGCTGTTGTGTGGATGGAGGGGGCTGCTTCCTTGGACAGTCTGTTCAGGAACCACCCTGTGCCATCCAAAGACAAATCAAAGGTTTTTCTCTTGCTCATTTGGGAAACCCAGAACTTCTTCAATCAACTACATGCCGGCTAGTTATGAGGGCTCAAGAAGTGGCATTGGCAGCAGGGAGGGGAGGCAGTTAGGGTTTTGTTTTCCTTCTGTCCCTTTCTGGGATTGCATTGAGCTGCTGTTAGAGCAGAATGCATTTGATGTGGGGGACGCCCATGCTGTACTCACCGAAATCTAGGAGGAAAAAAACCCCATGACCTATGAGCCATTGTGGTAGTCAGGACACCCATTAGCAAAGCCTTTGAAGATAGGAACTAAGGGTTAGAGAGTCGAAGTCTTTGATTGGAGCTCTTTGTAGGGAGGACCTGAAGGCAGTAATAACACTTTAGTACATAGATTCATAGGCCTGGAATGTCACCATGACTTTAATAGCCCAGATAATTGCCTTTTCCTATACTCCCAGTTGAAGGCATAATTTATAGAGGAACTATAATGCACCCCTTTTCCTTTTTAGGTCAGTTTCCAGCATTTAACAATAACCTGGATAATTCTTTATAATATATATTAATTTACCTTACTCCTCTTCTTCATTTATTTCAATAGCTGCTGTGGTGACAGTGTTGTTAAACAGACCTACTGCTCTAGCTGTGCTTTGTGTAGTCTGTAGTTTTTATTTACCTGGTGCAAGGATAGCTTTATCCATGCAAATGGTGTTGTAGCAGGAGTGACTGTGTCTGTTCATACCAGGGTAACTATGTAAGTAACTCCAAGTGATGTGTGAGTTCTTACATTGTTGGCACTGTGAATATCTGGGTGATACCATTTCTCTGTCATAGTCCTTCCAGTAACCTAAAGTACAAGTCACTTGACCTTCTGTGCCTCTTTTCACCATGTATAAAAATGTGAATAATAACTCATCATTACCCTAGCCTTATAACACCTGGAGGTACTTCATTATTACAAGGCTGGGGAAGGAGTCCTATAATTACATGAGTAGAAAAACACATTTGTAGAAAGACCAGATGCTTAGACATACATGCAAATGGGAGATTAAAAGCTTCTCTTCCTTGTCCCTCCAACATAATTTTCTTCAGATTGGAATGCTGCACTTTGTACTTTTACAGGGATAAAACTGATTTATCAGACCAAACTCTAAGCTCTGCTAAAATGTCAAAGGCTAGGTCATTATCTTAATGTCTAAAGCTCAGCTAGGCTAAGCACAGCAGACCCAAAGCTTACATTATCCAAGATGCATCTTCATTGCACACTGGCAGAAATCCTGAGTAATTTACTCAGTGGAGTTACATCCTCGTAAAACTCATGTAGATGGAAATAAAGCTGGAGCCTCATGTTTCTGCTGTTCCCCGACCGTCTGACCTCACAGACATGTTTTTAATACAGATGGCCATGCAAGCCTAAGAGTTGTGCATGAACGCTCATTATTTACCTCATTTTCATTCCTTCTCTGTATCCTGCAGAATAAAGAGCAATTCTGTCCTCACAGGAAAAACTGGGTTTACCCCATGCTAAACCTCCTAGTTTCTGTGGCGTTGTCTTCAGATTCACTGGAAACCCACTTGCCCAGATATGGTTGTGCATTCTTCTGGTCCTTGTTATAGAGTTAATTATAGACTATATGTCGAAGGAAGAGTATTTTCGGGTTTAACACAGGCAGTTTTTTCAAAGTTGACTGGTGTAGGTCTGAGGTTGGTTTTTAGCATTATGCAATGCTGCTTTTTCCACTGCCTTCATTCTTTCATACTGCTTCTGTACTGCAAGCCATTGCCTGTAATTCTCTGAGCAGTGAATCACTGAAAGTAAAATAATTGCACAGGTGTAACTATCACAGATTTTCTTTTCCTTTTGTGTGTATTGCCTTAACAGTAAGACCTGAGAAGGCAAAATACATTTCAGGTGCAAACACCAATGGTTCTGTTTCTTTTGGTAGATGTACCGACGCCAGAGGCTGGAAGAAAATTAGTGGATGCCTCTGTAGTGAACGGTGGCCCAGCACCACAAGGAAAGCAGAACGGGGCCACACAAGTGACAGTGCAACGCAAGAGACTCCTTAAGGCTCCCACGTTGGCTGAACTTGACAGCTCAGATTCAGAGGTAAAAAATCAGGACACAACTTGCTTCTCGATTTGTCAGAACTGAGTCTGACTTCTTAGTTTGCTGAACTGATCAGATGAGAAGTGACTGTGCAACCTACAATCTGAATTTTCCATGGCTGCTTTGTCAGCCCACAGAACTTCAAAAATACTAGATCAGACCCTAAAAAGGAGAATATTCTTTTGAAAGGTTAAATGGTAATTTTGGCCTTAAACCCAGTATTTCCTTACTTTCCTAAATGCCCAGTATCCGTCCACAGTGTGTTTGTAGCGATTATGCTTTTGGGAATTTAGGAAAGTACATTGCACCCTTCTGGCACTCATACAGTAGCTGTCACTAAAGGACTCAGATGTGGGGCCAACCTCACCATAACAGCTGTTAAATAAAGAGCAGCAGCTGTGCCAAAAGGGTTGCAGTTTGGTGCAAATGTCAGTGCATTAGTTTGCTATATAAAATTGGGAACTAACACCCCAAAAATGTTTTACAGATAGGGACAAGCAAATACCAGTCAGATGGAGAGAGAATTTTGAATCCATCCTCCTTCAAGTGAAGAGTTAAAGATTTAAAAAAGCATTAGAAGGAGAAAACCTTTAAAAGCTTTCTAGCTTCAAAGCCGCATTATATATGATCCTCAGGAAGTACCAACATTACATCCTCAAGAATGAGCTTTGTCTCCTGGACCAGTAGTGTTATTAATTGAGTTTGGACCTTTCTGCAAGTTAAGCTGTCTGGAAAGCTCATGCAGGCAGGCTTTATTCACAGAGCATAATTTTAGCCTGGGGAAAGCAGTCTTCCCTGACTCTTTTTCTCTCTTGAAAATGGGAAAGGAGGGGTTTCCTGACAGGGTGGCTACAAAGGCGTCTAAGCTGAAAGATAGGAGGCTGGGAAGAAATATGTGTGGGGAGAAATTTATCTCTTTGCATACTTTCTTGATCTGTGAAACGTTGGCCCTCTTTGGGATTGTCCTGTGGGTGACTTGTGTGGGTGCATAATTTGATGCATCTGTTCTGAAAGCAGAAGAGATTTGCATTCTGAGATCACTCATCAGTCTTTAAACTTACAATAGAGGCTATATGTAGTTTGTTAATGTGAATGAAGCTGGGCAGGATGCAGGAACACTCAGATCTGTCAGTGAGAGTTGGATCTTAGAGCCTGCAGCTCTGCGTATCCTGAAGCATCATGCTATTTCACACAGGAAAATGAGCAGAAGTCAGTAAAAGAAAATTATGTAAAGGGAAATGTGAAATGATTCTTGTAGAAAGGAAAAATAAAATGTCTGAATGTGACTATTGATTAGGGAGTACTGTGTAGACAAACAAAGTAGTATGGAACAAGCTCTGGAACACACAGCAAAAGATAAATTGAAAATAAATCAACCACATCGAGCTGTCACAGAGAACAGATGCTGTACTAGTTTGAGTCAATAGAAATAGCTGGTGAAGCAACTGAGATGCTCAGCAGAATACTGGTTGGGGCTCAGGAAGAGTGCTGAAGTAGTGAAAATAAACTGAAGGGAGTTAAGGTCAAGTTTCTCAAGGTGGTGAAGGACACAGAACATTTGAAGAAAGTGAATATTGCTCTGCTCAAATGTTTTATTTCTTTCGTGACTTTTACTTTGGATGTAGCACACGGAACAGTGTGTGTGTTGTTCTGATTGCCTGTAAATGACTTGGCCACCTCTTTGTCTGCAGTTTGAATTGGGCTTAACCTATTTGGAGTTACTCACTGGGAGTGAAATTATGACTGTGTTGTGCCCTAAATTACAGGCTGGAAATACCTGCACTGGCGAGCTGTGGACCTCCAAATGAGCTGTGATGCAGATGCATTTGCTTCCCCCTGCATTCCCTTTGTTCTTTCATCTGTGTTGCAATGCTGGCTGTGTCCCAATACTCAGTGTAGCCAGACAGAGGTGAAAGGCAAGGTCTGATACAGCCCTATGCCCATTTTCTAGCAAGGATGAATGTTATATGAATTGTTCCTTCTTTCTGTCCTTGCTTTTTCTGCATCACCTCTAAAATCACAGATTCCAATGGGTGTGGAGCAGGAAGTGCAATTTTGCTTTGCGTGGCTAAGAGAAGTAGCAATCTAATAGTCACTTTTGATACAGGTTAAAAAATTGTATCTTCCCAATGAAGCTACAGCTATCTGGCCAAAATCATGTCTGTAATATATTCAGATGTTTTAAGGTAAAGCCTTTAAAGCTGCAGTTTTCTCAGTAACTGTAAATTTCTTATTGTTTGGCACTCCGGAGAAGTGCAGAGTCCTGGATGTTGGGTTGATCCAACTTCAAGAGTAAAATGTCAGATAGTCTGCAATGGTAGTCAACAGTTGTTGTATAGATATGGAGGAATTCACACAGTGGCTCATCAGGACTTCCTACACAAGATTTCATTCTCAAAGAAAGCTCTCTATGTTTGAGAAATTGTAGGACAGCAATAGCATTGTCAGTGCATGTGTTTGTGCACAGAAGAAGTAATTTGAAATTACAAACCTGGAATACCTGTTGTCTAAGTAGGATTTTATGTCCAATTTAACTTCCTCCTGGCTTCCATTTTCCCTGCCTTGGTTTATACTTACTATTTTTTATACTTAGCCACTGGCTCCAACCGTTCATTCTTTAGAATAACAGTTTGCTTAGTTCTTCATCTTAGCTCATTAGCTTCTCTGGCAGTGGTAAACTCGTTTTCCACTCAAAACAATCTGACTTCTACAAAGTGAAATGTTGGGTACTTCCCTTTGTACGGGGTATTCTCCTTCTCAGAATTTAGATGTTTTGCTCTAGACTTGTGAACACTGTTGCACCCCTTCTAAAGAGCAGTACATCCAGTTGTTGTGCAAGTTCTCCACTGGTCTTTTAAGGCAACCATGCAGCAATATGCAGAGCTGTCTGAGCCAGCTCTGTAGCTGAACTGTACTGGTTCCTGCAAGTAAAACAGCTGATGTAGCTCAGTGTGCTGCTCAAGCTTCCTTACAAGCTTCCCATCACAAGTGTTTTGTGTCACAATTGATATGTTAAAATGAATATACTGTTTTGGGATGTGAGCTGGTTTGAGACCCCTTTCAGAGTACTGTGTTGTGGCAAACAGGTGGGGACAGTGTCCTCACATACAGGACCTACCCTTGGGCTAAGCCTCAAGTACAGATCACCTGATGGGAGTTCATAGAGGCCTGTGTCCTGTGATGTGTGGTGCTCATTGAGGTGATCCTGCCAGCTTTTCTTTCCCACTTGCTGTTACTAAAGAAGGCAATCTTTCAGCCAGTGGAGGTTTTCAGCTAAGGAAGTCTGTGAGAGAGAAGCTCAGCCACTTGCTGGATTTTAGAGCAGGTCACTTGTTTGATCTGTAAATCTTCACAGCCTAAATAATATTAATCTCTTTGATTGAAAGCATTCACATTAGAGGTAAAGAGCATTCATGCTCAGTCCTTCAGCACTCTTCATTTGGGAGGCTCCTGTGATGATCTGTCTGCTGGTATGTCGTGGCTGAAGACAGGTTTTGGGTGTCAGCAAAGGATTTCATAATTTGGGTGAGAGGTTTTTAGTCAAAGCCCATTTCACTTTTCCTTCATCTTGCAGGAGCTGCTCTTGGTTGTTGAGAAGAAGCATGCTTATACAGTGAATGAGACTTCTTTTAAATACAGAAGAAAGGAAAAACACACCAGGACTGGGAATTAGAAAACAGTGCAGTCAGATTCAGATTAATTTCTCTTTACCTTAGTCACTTGTGTGAGTGGCTCTCATTCCTTTGGAGACTGGACAAATCTAAGTGCTAATTCCTTGATAGTGTGAGATATAAAGCTGAGTTAACATACCTGCTGTAGCTGCAAAACCCTAGAAGTCTTTGAATACAACAAGAAAAATTAACAGGTTACAGTGGATTCATGCACCTCTCCTCCGATCTTATTCTTTCATGCAGTAGTTAAATACACTGAACTCCAATCATGTACCATTTATTTCAGTTTCTGAAAAAAATGAGCACTGAAAATTCTGTTTGCTCAGTACTGTGCAGAGTCAATGTTTTTCTCGGGACTTCTCCTAGGACTTTGAGTGACTGAATAGTCCAAAATATCTTTGATTGCTTGTGGTTTCTGTGTGCTAAAAAGCAGTAAGAGAACTAAAAACAGTCCCTGAGGAATTCTGTTTCTTTTCCTCTTGCCATACAGGAGGAATCAGTGCACAAATCAGGAAGTAGCAGCAGCATCTCCCCCTCACAAGTGGAAGACCCCTCTCAAGAAGGCACCAGCAGCAGAAAGAGTGAGTTCTGAGAGAGCCCAGTGGCTGCCTTTACACACTTCTGTTTTCTTCTGTGCTATGAACTTTGTCTGAAACTTATATGGAAAGCTGAAACTGAGTGTTGTTAATGGAATAAACCTCTAAAGCTGAACCCTGCTGAATGGGTCAAATGTGATAAACAATTGGAAGGCATTAGCCTCCACTCTGGGTGGATATCTTTGTGAAACAGAAGGTTTCATCTTTGAACTTTATGTAGGACTGTAGAGGAAGTCACAAGTGAATGGAAGGGATAGCTTAGCTATGCTCATCGAATAAAATAATTTGCTACAGAAGCACATTCTAACCTAAGACCAATGTAAGTGTTTCCTCCATCTCTGCCTCTGTGACAGTGTTTGAAAGATACTTAGCAATCACCAGTATTTCTCATAAATACTTACTGGGAAGAGGGCAAGATCTGGTGTATTTTTTCAGGCACAGTTATTGCAGGTTTTAACTGTGTTACAGTATTTTTCATTTGTTTTGAAGTGTTTCAGTTTCATTGGAAAGGTTTTGTAATGAGCTGTGTAATCTGTGTATGTGTTTTCTGTGCATGATGATGAAATAAGTAGAATAATATCCTGAAACACCTCAGCATGGATATGTAACTTCACCCACCAGTAGTAGGAATCCTGGCAAATCAGTGGTTGCATTAGGTACTGAGCAATGTTTTCCAACAGTCTCTCGTAGGAGAACTAACTTTCTTGTACTGATTGAATCTTTAGTGCCTCCAAAGTTCCTGCCCATATCGTCTACGCCGCAGCCCGAGAGACGGCAGCCACCTCAGAGACGACACTCCATTGAAAAGGAAACACCAACCAATGTGAGACAGTTCCTACCCCCTTCAAAACAGAGCTCCAGGTCACTTGTAAGTGGAGTGGGTGGTAGGAGAGACAAAAAGAGGAATGCTAAGAGTATAATGAAAATTAAAACTTGGCTTCAGTGTGATTAGAACATGACCCAAAGGAAACTCCTCATTTCAGAAACAGCTCTTGGCTACTAAATGTGTTTTGAAATCAAGATTTGAACTTTGTCTCTCTAACATATTTATCCAAAATCCCAGGTACAGGTGCCTCAGAAAACATTTGCACTTTGATTAGGACTCCGGGTAAACCATGTGTCTTGATTTTTGTTTCAGAATGTTACCAAAACAGATGAACTTCACCTTACTGATATTCCACTTGAATAGAGACAATTCCAAAGCAGTGGATCTATTTTGGGATTTGGGGGAATTTTTTTAGTTGTTGGAAGTATTGCAGCTAATGACTGGATGAATGGAATGATTTCTTCCCACTTTAAGAACTTGCCTGGTAATGTTTATGCATATGAAAGCTCTTTCAGTAATCCAAATCAAGGTTTGTCTGTGTTGCTTTGTTGAAGTTACTGAGGCAAAAACCTGTATTACTGCTTGAAAAGAAAGTACAGTGCATTTGATCAATTAGCTTTAATTGAGAACTGTTTTCCAGCAGAGTACAAACAGGAAAGGGTATGAAATCCTGGTTCGTTTATGCTGACATACTGATTAGTGCTTTGTAATTTCATGCAGGATATGTTCCTTGTCTCTTTTCCTACCAGCGGGGTTTCAAAGTGTGCCCCATGAGGTGCTGGTGAATAGAGAAATCGATAAACACATCTGAGTTTTGAAAGGAAGGGAATATTCACTTGCCCTGTCTTGTAGTGCAGTGGTATCAAAGGGCTTTGAAGAGCATTTTTGTTGGCCTAAGAGATGACGGCTGGGATCCAAACCTATTAGATGATGAAGCTGATCAGTATCAGGAAAAATACCTCCAAATATTCCCCCAACAGGCTTTTCCTTTTCAGAGGATCTGCTGGATTTTATGAAATCCTTCCAAGTAGAACGTAGTTTCTCATTCCAGGTTCAGGTCAGGTAGTAACATGTGATTGAATCTTTAGTGCAAGTGGACATCTCCTGCCAAAGTGAACTTGGAGCAGGATGTATTGCAGCAGACACGTGCTGGAGAGCTCCTTCAGCATGTGTTGGAAGTCACTGTCACATAAAATGGGTTGCCCTGTCACCTCCTGCTGCACCCACGGTATGTGGAAACCCAGGCTGTATTTCCTGGTAGGCCCCGAGTCATTCACAGACAAATGGTTTAAAGGGAGGAGAGAAAGCATCCTATGTTACACTGACACATTTGCTTCATCACACTTACAGTGTATCTGAGTGTGCTACATTGTAATAATAATCGCTTGTATTTCAGAGAATCATACAACTTAAAAATCTTGTATGAGGCTGTTATTTTAAGTAGGTCAACCAAGTTCTTACAGGGATCTTCTTGACCACACACATATTCTGCCTCTGTCAGTCTGTTCATTGACATATGCCTAGAAAAATACATTTAAAAAGAACCATTTCAGAAAAACTAATTCAATTATTCCATTCCCCCTGAAAATTACTAAAGGGAGAAAAAGCCATTAGATAAGTCAGGCTAATTTGGGAACAGATGGGAAGGGTTTTACTAGTTTCTTTTGTGCTTGAAAGGGGGGGGGTGTTATTGTTTGTTTTGGTCTTTTTTTTTTTTTTAAATCTCTATAGAACTCTGACCTTGCTTGGTTTTGACTTTGAAGTGAAGAAGAAGGAAACCAGCAGTGAAATGATGTTCCATTAGTAAGAACCTATTTTATTTAATGCCTTGAGAGCTAATTCTTTAACTTGCCAATAGTGCCCTCTAGGGTGTGACGGACACCTCCCTCAACATCTTGTTTTTCATTTTGGGAGATGAGTTCTGATATGCTGGCACTGGGCCCAGTTCCATACTTTGGCTTTCTGCAACTCTCTCCTTCCTGGAGGGATGCCAGCCTCTTCCAGTGGCTGCGCCAGATGTTGCATCTGTAAAATTGCCATTCCCAGAGTGAATGCTTCTCAATAAGTGCAGAGTATTATTTATTTTTTTATTTGACATCACACTTCTTCATCCCTTCTTCCAGGATTGATGGAGTTTCATTTCTTATCACCAGCTCCTGCGACCCTATTTTCTCTCCCAGGTGAAAGAGGCCCTGTCAGCAAATAGCCGTGAATGCCAGTGAAACCAGGCAGGGTTTGCTACAGTCTCTTAGCAGGATTAGCAAGAAACTGCTCTGTCTTGCATACTAATGATGGTTTTGTGAACTGGCATCTCATCAGACAGAGTGAGTTAGGCCCAAGTAGATGGGGAGGGGAAACAAACTTGGAAAAGTGCCAAACATAGTCCCTTTGACGTGTCACCTTGCCAGTGCTACATGAAAAGGCAGGGTGGCTCAGTGATTTTGGGGGGGGTCAGCCCTGGTGGTTGCTGTAGTGAGCTGATTTGGTGCTTAATCAGTGAGATCAAGTCAGTGTCCTGAGATTTACATGTGGATGCCTTTGCAGTCCATTTGCTTTTTAAATTATTACTATTATTATTATTATTATTATTCTCATTATTCTTTTTCATGACCCAGAGGACCAAAGCTAATGGTTTCATTTATACACAGCATTCGCTTCTCTGCTTCCTATCTATTGTTCAGGTTCCTAGGATAACCAGTTTATTTCCAAGGATGACTTTCAGACCACTTTTTTCAACTATGCAAACAGCTTCTCTGCTCAGCTCTCATCCCGTTGAAGCAGCCATGTGTGGGGTGGCAGGGGCTATGTACTATCTCTGTGAGAGAGCTTTTGTCAGCAGGTGGAAACCCGCAAAGGTTTGCCTCTTTTTGCTGGCTTTGGAAATCACCTTCACCAGCATGTTCCCTCCTAGGGGAGCACTTCCTCAGCTGTGGCAAGAATTACAGCTTAGGCTGGGACATTGCACCTGATTGACTTTGATTTCAGTGTGTGTAGGATATTTGTGTGTCTTCAATCACCTCACGGGGAAAAGAAATCAGTTCTGAAAGGACAGCAAACTAAAAATGCAACATCACCAGATTATCAATGGGACAGACCTTAAATATTACAGCACGTGAAGATCCTGCAGGAAAAATCCAGCAAAACTATTGTAATCCTTGGACTGTGTTGGAAAAAACAAGGTTTTGTGTTTCTCCCAAGGTACACTACATAGAATGGGAGGGCATTTGCAATCTATTTTACTTGAAAACCTACATACTGTTTTGGTCCTCAGCACAGTTATGTATCAGAACTGGCAGAATAGCTCATATCCATGTATCAGAGAAGGCAAATCCATTAAGAAGAAGAAGTAATTAATTTACCCCTGTATTAATTGAATATGAATAATTTAATTTTTCCTTCTTTTTCTTGTCCCAGTCAGTAAGTGGAAGGGTGAAACCTCTTGTAGGAGAGTTTATAGTTGAGATACCCAGCTGACCTTTTAGAAACTTTTAGTCTGCAAAAGGAACAAGAGTTTGGAGTGCCTGACTAATTGTGAATTGCAGAATTTTGAGGCCGATCCAGTGCTCGTTCATTCTGCAATTTACTAATGCAACTCATTTGAATGTCTAGTGATGTCCTTTAATGAGAAGAAGGAATACATTAGAGTTACAATGTGTTAGTCATAAGGACCTATTAGGTGTGTGTACACTGAGAATGACCTACAAAGCACATTATGGATATGCAATTCTTACTACCTGCTTTTCCTGCGTAAAAAAAATTATACATACACACCTTAAGATAGAGTGTTTAAAAGATGATTGCATAGTCAGTGTTAAGCTAGTTTTCAAGAGGATCATGGAAACTTCAAGTTCAAAATAGTGTTTTCAAATAATATTTTTCCCCTTTAAAAATAAGCATACTGGCTTGTGTTTAATACTAAAATGAGTATTGAGTATAATTCTGGAAAATCAAGACCATTCAAACCACATTTTGTCTTTATCATGTTCTGTCATATGCGAGGATTGCAAAGAGTGCTCTCACTTGGAGCTGCTGAATTTGGGTGCAGTCTATTGTTGGAAGTTTGAGCAATAATTCCAAAGCATCATTACTCAATGAAGTTTGGCCGGTGCTTAGCATAATTTAATTAATTTCAATGCCTTAGAGGTAGTGTAGAAACAAAAGATTTTTTTGTGTACTTATTTATATTCTGAAAAGGGAAAAAAAAAACCCCAAGCAGTTTTCTGAAATCGGATTATTTATCTTTCATTTAATGTTGCATTAACATTTTGTTGTCCTTGTGTAACCACTGGAATTAAAACATTAGCATTTAAACATGTGAACATTTTCTATGTTTCCCCTGCTGCCTGCTGGCTATTTCTATTTTAATGATATTCATTTTCAATTGGTACGACAACAGGCCCACACTATTCCCCTAGTACGTGCTCTACACCTATAGCAGATCCGCAGAGTTTCTTCAAAGGAGCAATATTCCCCGACGTCATCGTTCTGTAAATTAAAGGAATGGGCGTTCATGAGGGGGAAGGAAGAGCTTCAAGTAAGAAATGTATTTCTAAAGGACTTAAAGCTCTGGTTGAGTGCAAGCGTTCAGTCAGCCTCATTCACCTCGGATAGTTTCCCTCAGTCTCCCACGATGCAGACTCGATGCAGACTCGAGGGGTTTTGCTGGCATTGTGTGCATCCCGCTTTCCCACCCACTTCCTCTCCCGTGCCGCCCCGGCCTTCAGCCGCGCCTTCCCCATAGCAAGGCAGTTGCTATGGGAAGGACCCAGAAGGAAATGCTGAGAGCTGCTGGTTAGCTGTAAAGTTGCTCATAAGGAACAGAAGATACTTTGTTTCGGCTGTGCAGTTTCACACCTCAGAGCAAATTGCAGCTGCTTCTGATGTAGTTTGTTTTCTCCAGAAAACTAGTGTTCCATACCCCAAAGGTTTAGCTGGCAAATCTAACAAAGTTAACTCAATTCTAGTCTTTTGTGGGGTACCCTAAACAGAGTGAAGTTTGTGTTCCCTTTCTAGATAGGTAAGACAACAGTTTTTAAAAATGTGGTGGTTCCTAAATGCTAATGTTTGCCAGGTCTGCAACGTAGAAAGATTTTCTTTTTAATCTGATGGAAAGACAGAACAGACCTCTGAGTACATGGAAATGGAGCATTTCCCTACTAATCCGATTCATCACTTCAATTTGTAAACGAGACCTCCAAACTGTCAGCCACGTCTTTGTGTACGCAGGAGAAATTTCCTTCGTTTATTCAGAGAGCATTGCCTGTCATTGTCATTACTGCACAGCAGCCCCTCTGGGCTGACTGAAAAGGTTCACTAAGCATTAAGCAATGGGAGTTCCCACAGAGGTTTCTGTCTTTCTTTTGGAAATGTATAATCAACTACTGGGCTGGATTACAAATTGGGTTGGTGTTTTTTATTCCCTGGTACCAAATTCAGGAATTCTGCACTCAATATTCTCCTAAATGCTGCAACACAGAACAGATACAAGATTTTGTAAATGAAAAGTTGTGCTGTTAACTCTCTATTTGAGCCTCTACCATTTATAATGCAAGACTGGGTAACCAGTTCACCTGCTTGATACTGGAACATTATTCTGTAAAGCTTGAATTGCTGCTGTTACTTTCTGGAGCAGAGAGCAGAGCTTTTCTGCCTGAACTGATGTAACTTTTTGTAGTCCTGGTGTGATTCTGATCATGTGAGCACCAAGATGAGGTACCACTGAATAAAAATTTCTGCTAGAATGGGCTACTAACAACTTTCCTTGGCCACTCTGGGCATCACAAAGTCTCAGAGAAATTATTTGATGTATACCTCAAACAGTGTACATAAAATAATGCCATCTACCATAATACATTTTCCCTTTCAAATTATAAATCTGAATGTTGATTGGCTTGAAACAAATGTTTGTAATAAAAGACAAATGGAGAGAAGGGTCAAGTGGTTTGAGGAGGAAAGATGAAGAAAACTGTCCTTGTTGTGAAGGCTGAACATAAGACCATTTAGATGACACTTATCAGCTTCCAATGGCTTGGCACTCATGTGATGCCCATGAATGAGCCAGTGCTATTCCAGTTTGATGGGAGAAACCCCCTGTTTCTGGAGTTACTAACCAGGTGGCTGGTTGTCTAGGTTGAACTCTGGAAGAAGTTTGTCTTTGAAATAATATGGGGGTTTTGGCTTCCAGGAGGAGTTCTGCTACCCCGTGGAATGTCTGGCTCTGACAGTGGAGGAGGTCATGCACATCCGTCAGGTGCTTGTGAAGGCAGAGCTGGAGAAGTACCAGCAGTATAAAGATGTCTACACTGCTCTCAAGAAAGGAAAGGTAGGGCTGAGTCTCTGTGGGCTCTGAAGGGTATTGAGGGAGGCCAGTTGCACATTTGTTTCTTACCCTGTATTAGAGAGAAAGAAGAGTTATTCACCAAGCATCCCCGTAAATGTGTAACACATGGGTCAACTCGAATTATGTCCAGAAACATCAAAACTTTTCATGGAAACACCTTGTTCATTTAGATTGCCTATAAAAATGCAGTAGCATTTGCAATTATCAGAGTGTATCTGTATGTGTCTGGTTTAAACTTCATTGACTGAAGTGATTTCTGTCCCCATGCCTTCTGCAGGTTTGGTTTCCTTTTCTTTTCCAGAAAATAGAATTACAGGTAGCAATAGAAAACTATGAGTTCTTCATATATGAATCCTTACTGTCAAGCACAGAGGGAATTAAAGCCTTCAGAGAAGTCAAGCCACATGTGACCCCAGAAGGAGGTTTAATATCAGAGACCCATTAACTAATGCATTTTTCTGTAAACTGCAGGTTGGAGATTGGTACTTCCCAGTAGAAGCAGCATCCTTTTCTCCCACTTTTGACTTGTGCCTCTTGAACACCTCCAGCAAATTTTGACTTCACTGTGTATTTTATCTACAGGCCTATCTGTGTCTAGTATGCAGATTTATTTTAAAGATTTAATACATTTAAGGTAGAGGAACAAGAATCTTACAATGTCATTCATTAGATTCAGCTGTTGCCTGTTGTCATGATACATACAGCTTTTAGTAATGAGCTTTTATCAAATCTCAAAGTAGGTTGAGGCTTTAATTAATTTACCCCACTATTAAAATTGTTTGCTTTTATTTCTAATGAATTTTATCTAGTAAATGGGCAAGTTTTTAATTTAGGCAGAACAATTAAAGGCCTAGTTATAAAAACATGAAGGTACAATTCTGGACCTTCTTCTCAATATCCACTTAGAAGTACAGACCCCAGAACTGGATGTAGCACTGCCACTGTGGCCTTGCCAACAGCAACTGGTCAGTGAAGTCATCAATGTGTGGGACTTTGCTTAACATCGTGGATTCCTCTGTTCTTCTTCCTCTAGCTCTGCTTTTGCTGTCGAACAAGAAGGTTTTCTTTCTTTACCTGGTCTTACACTTGTCAGTTCTGCAAGAGGTAAATATTTAATGTCTGTTAATAAATGAGTACCATTTCAGAGGGAAAATTATTGATTTATACATTAGAAACCCTCAAACATTTCTGCTGCATACTGCTGGCTGGGCTTATTTCTGTAACAGTCTATGTTAAAAAAGACTTAGCAAAAACATTTCCTTCGTAAGTGACAGAGGACATTTCCTTGGACTGAAACTCTTGACTAAAAATGAGAGAAACACTCATTTGTTCTTTTATGCTTATGGGAAAGCAAGATGGAATTTACTCAGATGCCCCAGTCAACAGTTCCACAACCTGTGGTTTTGGGGGAAACATTTCAGTTTACTTTTTTGGCTATTTTTTGAGTATTGGGGCAGGGGGAAAAAAGAGAAGGAATATTTGTGGACAAAATGATAAATTTGAAGTTAACAGTGAGACAATAAGTCAGAAGATCTATGTAACCACTGAGTTTCGGTCTCACTTACCAGAGGAGGTTTCTTCAGAGGAAAACCAGCTTATTTTTATTTTTTTTTTTCTTTTCCTATTTTTAAAATTTAGGTGTAGTTCTTGTTCAGCATTTCTCCTTGCTTTTGGCTTCATATTCTGGTTGAAGTTACTATGCTGAAGAAGCTTTAAAAATGAAAATGTTTAAGGGGAGGATGGGGGAGGGTTCTAACTCCTGAAATCCCTTATTCTTGATCTAAACGTAATTTTTCCCAATGGATTGATTCATGCTCTTGCTTTCTTACACAGGCCTGTATGCTCACAGTGTTGCAAAAAAGTAAGTAAGGAAACTTAAGTTTTGAGCCTTTCTAAAAAGCTGCAATCTTTGTAATGATGCTGCACGTTCCCTGTGCTGTTCCCAACAGATGCGGCTGCCATCGAAGCCATACTCCACCCTCCCCATCTTCTCCCTAGGACCTTCAACCTTGCAAAAGGGAGAAAGCTTCATGAGGCCGGAGAAACCCTCTACCAGCCACCACCATTCCCTGCGGAGCAGGTGGGAAACAACCCGGCCTCACTTGTGTCTGTTGCAAATGTTCCCCAAGTGTTTCATGCTGGGTTATCAATCACGAAGATGCTTCTCACCTGTTTTGTAGCTGGCAATGTTTCTAATGCTTGTAGTAACTTCTCTGAAGCCTGAAAAGCCAGGTCTCTCCTACTCATTGCTTTGATTTAGAAATAGCAACAGTAACAGTGTCTTAAACCTTTTTCACATTACAGCTGAAAAGTAATGAGAGCCTGGGACAGCTGTATTTCTGTAGCACCTCTGAAAAAATATCCTTAACATGTCGTTTTCTGGTGTGAATGAACTCCTTGGAGATAAATCTTACAGGCTAAAATCACCACTGAATGGGAATTCAATTATGTCTAGTGCACAGATTTATCTTTTTTCCTCCTAATTTTTCTAATACCAATTTTCATATTTTTTTCACTTTGATATTATCAAGTTATCTGTTGGTTTTATATCTTATACACAGATGTTTGCAAAGCTAATCCGAGAAATTAAATATAAAAGGAATGCTCCATTTTGAGGGAATCTGCTGTATAAAATCATAGATCACCACTGCTATGATGCTGTGTAGATTAGCCAAAGACATCAGCTATTTTTAGTTACTAACAAAGTTGTTTTTGCCAGGACATAAATGTTAGACACGCCCTCAGTCAGTGACCCTGCAATGTTGCCAATCCAGGCAGAAGCTGTCCTCTTCAGTGTTTGGTGTAATGTGGCACAGGAGGAAGGAAAATTTAAATCCAGACCTTTCTGATGTAATTTTTCCTGGGGCTCACAGCCAAGTTGCCAAATAACGTGACAGATCCTGCTCTTTTGCCTTTCAGGTTAACCTCAAGGTCCAAGTCTGTGGATAAGTCACAAGAAGAGTTTCCCAAAGAATTAATGGAGGACTGGAGCACAATGGAGGTTTGTGTGGACTGCAAGAAGTTCATCTCAGACATCATCAACTCCAGCCGGCGCAGCCTGTCTCTGGCCAACAAGCGAGCCAGGTTAAAAAGGAAAACGCAGTCCTTCTACATGTCGTCACCAGGAACCTCGGAGTACTGCCCCTCGGAAAGGACGATCAATGAGATCTGAGCCGTGTGCCTTTTGCTTTGCTTCCATCTCCATGAGGTCATCGTCCATGCTGGAACCGGATTGTCATCCCGTTGCTTCGTTCCACTCGACTGGCTTGGGTTTGCATTAGATCACAGGATTTCCTACTCCAGCAGTTCCCGGAGGCACGGAGCGCTGTGTTTGGATCTGTGCAGGGTGATACACAACGGGTCGGCTGCTCGCGCTGGGAGAAAATCGATAGTTTGGAATTGTTGCCTCTTTCGTACGTGTGCATCGAAATGAGAAAGCCTTTTCTTGCTTTCCATCTTTTTTTAACCGTGCTTTGAATAATTTTTCAGGAGAGGAGCTGAGAACAGGTGTCCGATGGGGAACCAGATCTAGCACAGTGTCAGTGATAGCACAGTAGCAAGCGGTAGGTCCTGCTGGCATTCCCATCCTCGGAATGCTCACACCCTCGTTGAGGCAGCCAAGGGCTGTGTCTCACACCGGGCACCCAGCGTGAGCAGCTCTGGTCAAATCCATTTTTTTGGAACCATTTTGGTTGCTCTGAGATCAGGGTTCAGCATGGGACTCTACAATGTCAGTGTCCTGGGGCAAAGCAGGTGACAAAGCTCTTCACCCGTGTGGTCGGCCATACCCCTGAGCTGCTGTACTTCTTAAGCCTTAGTGTCCTTCTGAGTGTCTCCCGAGCAGGTTTTAGTAGTTTACTTTCGATCTTGAATGTATGATAATGACTACTAGTAGCAGTGAATTTTAGTAGTAGACAAAGTTGTACAGTTTAGGGGGAGGACGGGAAATAAGGGAGGCTTCTAATTTTAACTGCATACCTGTAAAATTGTTCTCGTGGTTACTCAGAGGAAACAGTGAGTAAGGTGTAAATTTGTATTATAATGGAGCACACAGATACTGCTATAGTTCTGTCTGACAGCATATCCACTAGTAACCCCATTTTTTCTGGGGTTTATAACTTGGCTGTAAAAATTCGTGTTCTGCTGAAATTTGGGACAGTGCTGTCTCAGATTGAGAGCGATCTCTCTCTTTTTTTTTCTTTAATCTTTTTTTCATTCTTTCCCCCTTTTTAATTCCCTCACAAGGAGTGCTAGACTGATTGTTTAGAAGTTCCAATAATTTTACAACGTTAACTGACATCTCATGCTTTTTTGCACTTTTTTTTATATTTAAAATACTTTTTTTTTTTTAATTCAATCATAGCCAGAGTTTAGTCAATAATTTGGGGCCAGATCTTTTTGGTATTTAAAAACAAGCTAACATAGCCAAGTTATTAATACTTGAAAATCAACTACTGTAACTTTTTTCATAAATTTTTTAATACCCTGAGGCATATTTAATATCTATATAGCACTGTATTATAGAATGACATAGCAGAAAAGTTTCAGATCTATTTATTAACATTTCTATACTTCCAGTTAATGAGAGATACCTCAGAACTGCTCCAAAGTAGCTGGGACTGGACTTCCGTAACATAATTTTAAAGGTGTGTTAATCAAAACAGCTTCCTCTGTCCAAAAAGCCCAAGAGACAGACTTGCCCCCCTGGCCCTGGCAAGGCACAGTGCTGAGGCTGGGAGGCACCAGGGCTGCTTGGCTCCCATTTGGCAGCCTTTGGAGCAGCCATCCATATCATCTCTTTTAGGCTGATTTGAAAAGCACATGCAAAAGTCTCTGTAAACCTTCCCAGGGAGTCAGCCATCCTTATTTTTTGTTAAAAGCCCCCTTGGAAAATGAGAATTTTTGCATATGTAGGGCTTATTGAAATAGTTTCTATTTTTTTCTGAACCAATGCAAACAGGAAAAGCAGGGCTCAGTGCTAACTCTCCCTCCTTGCTGTCCCGTGTGAGGTCAGGTGTCACAGCCCTCTCCTCCCGGTACCTCTGGAAGAGTGTCTTGCATGTTAAGGCACCCGGAGTACTGGCAGGAGACAGGGATGTGGGATTGCAGGGGAGCAGCACAGGCAGGCTGGTGGGAAAGGTTCTGCTGTTGCTGGAAGGGTTGCCTGATCTCAGTCACATCAGCACTTTTTCTTGTTTCTGTGCCAAAACCAGGCCGTGTGTTTGCTGCACAGTACACCAGGGAAACCAGATGGAAAGAAATGCAGGAAACCTCACTTGGTATCTGCCCTGTTGTTGTTGTTGTCACGATATTTTCATGGAGATGCCCCAGCCATGTTACAGTCACCCAGCCCTCTGCTCAGAGTTCACTTCCTTGGTGTCCTCAAGCCACTGAGGTGCAGGGCATCCAGCACATTTATTTTCCTCTTGGAGAGGAATTGGGATGTTGTAGAGCAGGCAGGGTGAAGGACTAAGTAACTCCTAAGTGTGGAAACAGAAACAAGTCTTTCATGCCTGTGTCCTGCTCCACTCTGGCAGTGGCGGGGGGTGGCTCTGGGGCAGTGACAGAGCCTTGTGATCCAGCCTGTGCCTTCCCAGAATTCCCAGAAGTCCTTGGCTCAGGGCAGGCTCTGCTGTGCTGGGCAGGGCACAAACGCTGAACAACAATGCAGTGGTTGTACAGGCGGCTCCCTGTTGCTTACACAGAGCTGCCATGGGCCAGGGCCTGGATAACCTCCCTTTTTCCCTGGAGAAAACCCTCCAGGCTGCTGACACATGCTGTGGCAGGCTCCAGAAAATATGGTGTGGAGGGCAGCCTCTCCCCTTGGCTCCCGTCCCTTCCTCCCTGGCACAGATGCTCCGCATTATCCCGGCATTTCGTTCCGCAAGAGGAGAAGCAGCGGGTTGGTTTGTCGCGGGAAGCCTGAAGGAGCTCGGCTCACTGGTTGCCTGGCTCTGTGGAGTGGGCTATTTTTAGCTTTCCATCTCCTCCCTGCCTGCACCAGCATCCCAAATCCACTGCAGCCATTGGCCCAGCACCCCGTGGTGCTGCCCAGCATGTCCTAGTTACGGGCTGAACTTCACGTCAGCGTCAGAGGGGGAAATCAGAAGCTTGTAAATATCTGTAATATATTTATTAATATTTAGGAAGTCTCCATCAATCACGCAATGGGAATTGACTTTCCCATGATGTTTTAAAAAGGAAATGAGTCTTATTTATATGTGTGTTGGCTGTTATCTTTTATTAGAGTTAACGCTTTTAGCCCCCTAATACAGTTTGCACATCTTAGAGTGAATTACTGCTGACAGGAACGCAGGACTAGCACAGTGAATTCTGTTCCATGGATTTAAAAATTATTTTCCTGTTTCTTTTTTGTTTTTTTTTTTTTTTTTAGCTTTATTAATATGCCCAAGGTCTGTTAAAATATGTCATAGGAGACCCAAGGAGCTAAAAATGCCTCTGGCAGCATCAGTCTTGTTTTGTATGTGAACCTGGTTGTGGGGAATGCAAAACCAGCTCTGCCTCACAGCGGTGATGGAAGATGCGAGCAGACTTTTGCTGCAGCTCTCAGACCTGACCTTTCAAGTGTTCATGGTGACAGTAGTGTTTTGGGGGATTGTTGGGGTTTTTTTTCCCTTTCTCCATTACTTCCTTTTTACAAGGAGGGGTGTTACCTGGTGAAAATAAAATGCCTTTCCATTATAACCTTTGTCTGTGTTAATTATTCATGGGGAAGCTGATTTAAAGGTTCTGTCTCTCTCTTTTTCATGCTTTTATAGTTTTGTAAGATCAGTCAGATGTTTCTTTTGACAAAGAATTGTTAACGAAAATTATTGCATAACAGCTGAACACTGGCTGGGCTGCATGAAGGGATGAAAACATGTCAAAGTACCCTTAGAATAGCAATAAAAAGTGCTTGTGTAACCCCAGTGATGTGATTAGCTCCTCCTCATCATCTGCAGCCAACTCCCTCTGTTACCAGTGTGTGCTTCTTCCAGCACTGGCAGGCTGTACCTGAGGCAGCACGTTTGTCCTGCATGTAGTACAGGCTTTGGGAAATCTCCATCCCTCCCTCATCATTGGGAGAGAAATGGTGACAGTCTTTCGGAGAGGTTTTTGATGGATTTGGTTTAGTTTTTAAACCAGAAGTGGGGAGAACATTATTATCACAACTCTCACGTTGTTCTCTTTTCTCTCCTGAGCATCCCTTTTTCCCCAGTCAAGTTCAGCATCAGCTTCCCTGGTTTGTTACTGGCTGCATGCTCTATAGGTTTAAACTAATTTAGAACCTCCAGCTTTAAGCTCCTGATTGCTACCTTCCTGCTTTACTTCATCCAGCAGCTCTGCACAACTCTTAGGAATGTCTGTCTTACAGCTCAGTCTCATCTGTGAAACAGTGACAGCACACACGCATGAGAGAAAGGTGCTGCAACTCGACACTCTGGTGCTACAGCACATGGATTATGTTCATGTTACCAGAACATTTTATACTGTTGCCATGTTGATAACTTGGAGCTGCTCTGGTTTATTTCTTCTTTTGTATGTGTATATCTGAAGGCCAGTCTGAAAATGTTCATGAATACCTATTCCAGCTATAAACCTCTTTCATTGTTTCTGTCTGATTTTTACTACTGTGTTTCAGATTTTTTGGGTACCTGAAATTACCATTCCCCAGAACTTCCCTGTAGGAAAACCATGACAGAGGGGCGTTAGCTCAGCCTGATGTGATATACAAAGCCACAGAACCCCCATGCTGAGTGGGACCTGTGAGTTCCAGTGGCTTGAGCAGAGGCAGCCTGGGGCCTTCCCTGTTCCCTTACCTTGACGCTGAAAAGTCCCAGAGCTGCCCATGTTGCTCAGCTGCCCTGGCACAAGCTGTGAGCTGCTCCATGTCCCATGGTCCCCAGCTGCAAAAAGAGACTTCAGAGTGGTTACAAACTGTTTAAGGAATTTTGGGAGCTGCTGCTGATGAGCTGAGTACTCAGTGTCAGAGCTGAAAGGATCCTGCAATGCAATTTCCATCTGCTTTCAGTACTTGAAAGCAACTAGCCCCACTTCCAGGTGAAACAAATTCCAGAGAGGTGAAACTTTACAATACTTTGACAAGCAAAGACTTGTGAAGGAATTTTTCTATGGTAGGTCTGCACTCAACAAATGTCATGGGGCATAATCAGGAGATGGAGCTAAATAGGTATCAAATAGGTATAAATAGGTATCAAATAGACATGGCAAATTTTATGCAGCGGTAGCTTAGTTTGTTTATTTGCAATAAACCAATTCAGTAACTTGCCAGTTTCTTCCCTGCTCAGGCTGTTTTGCAGTGGCAGTGCCTGGCTGAACTGAGTGTCAGATGTGAGGTAGCCCAGGCTCTGTGTCCTGAGGTAAAGACAGGAGCTGCTGCCGTCTGCAAAGGTCAGCGAGATGGGTTCTGTAGAACATTTCTAGAGGAAGCCCTTTAGAACAGACCCTTCAGAGCAGACCTTACTATAGCCAGCTAAAAAGTACATTTGTAAGCAGATAATCTTTCAAGGTGCCAGGCTACTACGGTAAACTCACAGCTGAAAAAGACCTGTTTGATTATTGATACATTTGATTTAAAAAAAACACAACCCATAAGAGCACTCAGTATGAAAAAAACATTCTTGGTGTCTCTGATGCAGCTGAAGCTTAGCTTCAGCTCCTGTCTGCATTGCTCTAACCAGTGACACCAGTGCTTAGAAATGGGAGCCAGCAATGCTTTGGCTTTTGCAGGATGGGCCCTGGGCCAGACAGTGCGGTGTGGGATTGTTTAAGTGGATGTCAGAAATCTGAGTTCAGAAATCTGCTAAATCTGGAATTAAAGGACATGGGCACAAGTTGATGTGAGTTCTGCAGGAGGTTGGCTTCCAAAGTTCAGTGGACATAAGCACCAGTTCAGCTGGCGCAGATCTATAGAGGCAGCACTCTCATGGCCCAGCTTTCAGGAGGGGCAGAGACCAAGGCCCAACTTCAGCTGAGACATTAAGGGTGGGCATGTTCCCATTGTTCCTATTGAAGTGCTGGTGGTTACACTACCTCTGAATCAAAAGCAAAATGAAGATAATGAGAAGGGGTTTTGAGCTGCATTTCTGTTAAAGCTGGTTCCCTCTCCCCAGCCCCCTTCTTTAATAAAAGAAAAAACAAATCCCATACAGGAGGTGCACTTTTTGGACATGAACGGGCCTAAAGCACAAACCCTTTCCCTTTGAGCTTCCCCTGCTTCTGTGCTGTCACTGTGCATGTACTGTCTGTGTGTCTTCAGAGACACCAGGGGCATCAGCTCTAACAGCGAAAGGCAACAGAATTGTCTTCTGCTTGTTTCCATGTTATGTGGTACTGAAATGCAATTTCTTGTTTATGCGTTACTAATAAAAAGCTCTTCAAAATTACTGCATTGCTCTCGCCTTCTTGAGCAAACTGTGAAGCCACAGGCACCATTTCTTACAGAGCACAGCTGGAGAGGCCATGTTCCACATTTGTTTGGCCAGGCAGAGTCCTGAACCTTAGCTGCTGCAGATCTTAACTAGGTCAGAAACAAAATTAATAGCAAAGAGAGAAGGTATTGCACCAGCAAGGCCCCACATTAGGAGCCTTACTGATCATTTCACTTGCAGGTGCCTTCCAGTAAAATGAGAATCATACCTCAGTCACCTCAGTTCTGGAAAAATTAAAAGGACAGGACTCGTGCTTCACAGGAATGCCTTCTCACTGAACAAATCCGTAGTGAAAGCATGACCTGCTCCTGGAGCTGGGATTAAAAGGCTGAGCCCATAACCTGCATGATTCTGACAGGTGGCAAGCAGTGTTGGTGGGGTAAGAAGGTAGTTTATTAGATAAATAAGGTCTTATTTACAAGTCAAGGCTAGTGACTTTAGATGAGTCTTTCCTGTTCTAATGCAAAATGAAGCAGCTGCCAGTCCCAACTGGAGTTACCACTCCAGGCCCAGAGGACCCCTGCAGAACTTTTGAGCAGTGTGTGGTTTACAGCGAGCTCCAGGGAGCCTGGTAATGGATCCTGCTGCCCACCTAGCACAGACTAATGGCAATTATTTTTCTGCAGCTTTCTCAGAAAACCAACAGCCTGTTAGATATTACAGTCACACCCAGAAGTGTTTTTTTAAATTGCACATGGCATTTATTTTGGATAGCACCGCTGAGTGCAGACACTTTACAGGCCTGTCCTTCACAGTAGGAATGGTGTTGCCTACCCACCACTGCTCCTCCTGAGGATTTGAATAAAAAGTGTCACTTCAAGGAACGTGGCTGGTCATCTTACTGAGTGCTAGGTTATTACATTGTCAGATACATCAGTGCCCAGTTTGTGCTCTGCAGCCGTTCCTGACATGCACCACCTGCTGCAGCTCAATGCCTTTGCTTACCTTAAGCAAATCTTCCAAGAATACAGGAGCTTTCACTAGGATTGCCTGTTGTCCCAACAAATATAACCCTTCCTCCATTGTGCCTGCTGACCTGATGGAGGAAAAGAAATAAGAAGCATGGGGGAGCATGGAAGACTCACAGTGGCACAAGGCTAAATTAAGAAAGGATAGTCTGCACAAACCCAGTTAATTACACACCAGACCATTTGACTACACTAAGTTAATGCCTTTTTGTTGCTAACATGAGCCTGCACCAGCACGAAAAACAGACCTCAACCAGAAGCCAGCCTACCTCGAATCTGGTATCTTCAACCTCTTAAAATCCTTCAGGGCCAAGAACCAACATGCCCAGTTTGCTGCAGTCTGGGAACCACTGCTGCAGTCTTCCCTTGCTGCTTCCCCCACAGTTGGGAACCAGCTCTTCCCAGCTTCTTCCTTTCACAGCAGGTGTGTGTGATGCAGCCGCAGGGACAGGGGAGCAGCCACCCTTCTTTCCAATCTGGGCACCTGATGTGCCGGCACCGAATTCTTAAAATCCAACCACCTCCCTACATCGCACGCCCCACTCCATTTCCCTTGAACTGCAGCCCAGCAGACGAGAAACACTGAACTGCAGCTTGAACAACCACTGCAATCAACCTCCCTCTTAAAACTCACAAAACCCAACCTCAGTTCTACTTTCAACTTCCAAAGTGCGGAATTCTTATCCAAGATGGCACCTGCTACCTGTTCATCAACACAGTTACAAGCACTGAGCTTTCTTCTGCTTGGTCCCCAGCACTTCAAAATCCCTCCAAGTAAATCAGCACTGACTTTACACCAATTCTGCTTTACACACTTTTTTCCTCCTACATACTTTTCCTTCTTCTGCTCCAATCCAAAAAGCTGCACTTTGCTGCTCCCACAAGCAGCCTAACACTTTCCCTCACACTCAGCTTTCTGTCTTTGAGACACCTCCGTCAATGCATGTGACATAAAAGTGACTTCAGAAATATTTTTTAGCCATTTCCAGTAAAGAAAGAAAAGACGGAGGAGTTTTGCTAAGGAGCAGGCAAAATAAACAATTCCAAAGGCAGCGTGTTTTTTGCCTCAAGGGCCAACTCAGACTGTAACAGTCTAAGAACTGGAATGGGAATCGGGATGCTTCCGAAACAGTGTTATGCACAGCACAGACAGCTAGAGATCCCACTGATCCCATCAATCTGATCAGTCACATGGCCAAGGGAGAAGAAGGATGGAAGCCCCATATGCAAACAATACAGGCAGAGAGGAGAAGGGTAAAAACTGCCTAGGAATGCTTATGGGAAATTAGGAACCACTTCATCTGCTGAACACTGGAGCCCACCTGATCCCAGTGTGGCCCACTGCAAGGTCCTTTCTACACACTGGCAAAACGAGCAGCCGCAGGAAGAGCCATAATCCCATGGATACACAACTGGCACCTACCCCTAAGACGAGAGGCAGCTGAGTGATGAACAGGCGTCCAGGAGAAATTCGTCCTTTTCCCTACCCAAAGCTTCCCCGCTCTCCTTCAGCCTAGAGAAAAGAAGGACAGGACTGAGCACAGGTAGGAAAGGTGCTGATGCCTGGCAAGTGGAGCAGCAGACAGGTTTAAAAACCAAGCATTTAACCACATGGTTCCTAAGTGGCAGGAAATGGTGGAGCAAAAGCAGCCCAAAACCAGCAGGGAATGAAACAGAAAGGAGATCCTGCAACAGAAGCAGATAGGGCAGAGTTCCTGCAAGGAGACAAAGTGTCAAGGAAGTAACCCAGAAAACTGACATGTCATTGGTATCGACCTTAGGGTGGGGCAGAGGAGCTCGGCTCCAGAGAGCCTGTGGTGACTTTTCTGGGAAGCCAGTGCTGGAAGTGCTGTGCACAAGTCAGCCAGCCTTAAGACAACACTAAGCAAATATTTCATTTCTGATGCAAGAAGTAGCTTTAAACAACTCCTCTCCCAAGTCAAAGCAATACATGAACCTCTCCAAAGGCTTTCCTAGCCCTGTGTAGAGTCATGTTCTCATCACCTCCAGTAGGCACGTATGCAGCAGCACACATTTCCAAATGTACACACCACCAACTTTTCCCTTTTTTTGTGCAGAGCTCTGCCATAGCTGCACTCCCCTGCCTAGCAGAACAGCACCAGGAGCTGGAACATCTTCTGTTTTCCTCACCCAGGAAGTGGCATCACTCCTGAGAAGGGGACAACTGACCTGCACCAAAGCTATCCAGCATTATCTTCCAGACAGGGGCTGCTTTAAGCTCTAAGTTTCTGTTCCAGAATAGGAAGGGGTTTAGGTCCACATAACAGGAGCAATGTAAATATTTGCTATTCATTTAATTGCTTTCAACTAATAGACATATTTTTTAAAGTAGGTTTATTCATTAGGATCATATAATTTATTACACCCAAATTGAAGTTTACTTTCAGACTAACCAGAATGCTTAAAATTCCCTTAAGCTACAAACACTTTAAAATTATCAGATCAAAACAGTGACCAACATTTTACTCTTCCATTTTTTTAGAAGTTACTCATGCTCTAACAGCTTCCTGAGCACACGCTTGCCACTTGAACAAGTAAACATCCTTGCAATATTTATTTCACTTTGTGTGCACACCAAAAAATAAGTTAAAATGCCCTAACAGAGGGCTCTGTCTGAGAAACATATACGACATCTGGATCAAACATGACAATTCTGTAAACATCAGACAAGGCTACAGTCATTACCAATATATATTTATGCATATTTAATAGGAAACTGTTTCTGCAGTTACTGAAGTATTTTTCCAGACAGTGAGAAGCATTTAAAAGGATTTTGAAACCATTTTGTACCCACGTGGAAAAGTGTTCGGTTACACTGGTAACCACTGACAGTGGTTAACAGAAAGCACTCAGAAAGAAGAGTCCATTTGTTGTTCTTGTACTCTTGTTTTCTCCATTCAGGGAATGAAAATATTCTTTTTATGAAACCTTATCATTTGGATTTAAAATTTTCTGCTCATTTCTCATTTCAACTCTTCTGGCTATTGCATCAATTTCTCCCTCAGTTAAGACATGATGTGAAGAGCAAGGATCAGTGGAACAGCACCATCTCTTCATTACTGTAGCCTACAATTACCCTTCTTAGAGATATGTAAGTATTTTCCAGCACCTTCCAGTAATCACTACTCCTGTCCTCATAGGGAGGGGAGGAACTAGGACAAATTAATAAATACGAAAATAAATTACACCCTTCTCCCCACCAGAAAAACTATTTTAGGTTATTAACATCAATAGAAACTTTATCTTTGTTTGGATACAAACATCTAAGAGGTAAAGTATCTGTGTGTCATGTTCAGGCAGCACATTTAAACAACCTAAGAAGAGTTAGCTCCACACAAGATGTAGCCTTTCAAGATGATCCTCTAGATAAATATCAAATTCTACAGTATCATGTTCTGACTCATGTAGTTCCCTTTAACTGGCCATAAGACATTATCAGATTACAAACCAGACAAAATTCAGTGCTCTAAGATCTATCAGCCCTTCAGAGAACAAAAGTTCACACGGAAAACCCTTAATCCCGCACATGCATTCTTTTCAAGCTTTCCATTTTGAGATGGTGTAAATACAACATGCCCTCTACCTTTGTTTAAAAAGGCACATTTAGGCCGTTTTAAATGGGCTAAATGTTTTGTTTCCAGTGTTAAACATAAATTGTTCAAATGAAAAGAGCATCTGCAGGAGGTCAATTTAATCTTCAGCAGGCAACAAGAGCTGCTGTGGAGATGATGGACGAGGTTACTTTTCCACTGATCCAGTATTCTTACAAATGTACAAAACCTCTGCAGATCAGCCTTGGGAGGGAGCTCTACAGAGCAGTCTGCAGAAAAAGACTTTTCTGTCAGTTATTTCGTTTTATTTGGTGAACCCAAATATTTGGCTTTATTTTTCCGTGGACGCTGCTGCCATGGCTGGTTTGATCCCCTCGCGCGTGGACTTCAGCTCCTCCAGTTCTGTGTTTAGTTTGCTGATCACCCACTCCAGGGCATCCCGACCCTGCCAGAAAAATACCAGAATTTATGATCAGAACAGACACACCACCACTGCTCACATTTCTATAGTTCTTCCTCTGTCAGACATGAAACTTCTTTTCAAATCAATGCCATGCCCTGCATAGTTTGACACCAGATTATATTGATAATTTCTTAGCATCTTCTTATGGAAACTTCACTGCAAAGGCAATTGTTTCACCCCTAAGCCAGAAGCAAACGCAATGCTGGTGTGAGCTCCCAGCAGCACGCTGAGGCAGAAGGCCTAATTCAGCAGTCAAGTTTCCTTACCTAAGAGATTTGCTCTTTTTGCTGTTTGCTGCTCCCACCACCCAAAGAGTATCAGCAGATTTATGGCAAAATGCAGGTACTGTTCTCAGTTTCATTAGCCAAGTTATATGCAGAGTTTTTTGAGAAGATCCAGGACAAAGAAAGTCTTCCAAGTGTTCTTTGAAGTAGCAGCTAAGTGACCTGGTATCTATCAAGTGTTCCGAAGTGTCCTCACAGGGAATTCTGTATTTGTACACAGCAACTTTTCAGCATCTAAACCAGACTAATTACAGACTGGAGCTGCACATTTTATATCAAGGTATGGAAATGCCTCAGGCTCGGAATTGACAGCCAGTGCTTCAGAAAGAGCTGGAGAACCCAGGACAATAAGCCTGTCAAAAACCTTTTACCTTAAGAAGACCTTGTAGCAGCTGCACCCCAACGACCACGAGATGCAGCCAGCAGCACAATACAGCCAAGAAAATAAAGAGCAGGACTTTAACTAAACAAAAGTCAAGATTTTAGAGCTCTGCAGTCTCAGAATAGCAGCTTTTGCCAAAGCAAGCAGATGGGATCAGACCAGGAAAACACCTGGCCTCTTTTTCACTAAAGAGAAGCCAAGAGACATTCACTTCTATTACTCTACCAAGAATAAGAAGTACAAAGAGTGGAGAGCAGTAAATGGGAGCCACATGGCTCTGGCCAAGTCTAGAATTCTGGAGATAAGGGTTTGAGCCCAAAAAGTCATAAATGTGCAGGGGAGCCAGGGTTCAAGCCTTCTGCAGAGATTGATAGAAAGGAACTCCTTCCTCCACACACAAAGTTTTGTTCCAAACTGTGATGCGCTAATTTTGTTGTAAGCATTGAAGGTGGTAAAGTGCACAGAAACGTCATAGTGTCCAGAACTTGCTGTTGTCCTTTATAAACCATTAACCACAATCAAGAATCTGCATAAGCAGCTTTGAAAACCTAAGGAAAAAAGAATGTCAGAAAAAAGCTCATTCACTCTTGAAGGATTTCTCTTCCAGGCTAGAAACACTACTCTGGAATAATATGAAAAGCCCGATCCAAAGTGCGAAGTGTAACCTATTAAAAGAAATAAAGTTTTACTATGAATAGGAGCACAGTTATCTCAAGACCCTCCCTAAGGTTAGTGAAGGGCTGACTCGGTTTCTCTCTGGGTTTTCCATATTCCAGGGACTCACAGAACAAACAGTAATTGCTACTTCTCCACTGGCAGGCAGTCCTTAGACTGAGAAAAGTCATCCAGGTATCACAATAAAGTGTTCTGCTGTTGGTCAAGGCTCAGAAAGGAAGATTCAGCTCCACCCCAAATTACCTCAAGAACTAGGATGTTTAAGTTAATTAGTTCAAGATATGCCTTTAAAAGATACTATTCAAGAAAGCATGACTGAAATTGTCCACTTTAAGTATGGGTTGCTGATAAAAGACCTTAGGAGGAATGATTTAACTTCTGAGCTCCTTCCATCTGAGCACTGAAATGACTGCTCTTCAGCAGGTGGTAACTTCCACCTTCTCCACAGGCTGTGCAAGACCTGGGAACACCAGCAAAGTATGAATAAAAGCACCCAGACACGGGCAGGCTACTGCACAGCAACAAGTTGTAACTAGCCGTGAATTAACCGAGAGGAGCGCTCCATAAGGAAAAAGTGGGGGGCAGGGAGAGGGAATCATCTTTCAGTAAGCTGGCATCTGGACATTTAAAAGTCAGGTTTAAATATCCTCTCTGAGGTGACATGGGCAGAGAGAACTGTGGGACGGCAACAACTTGGATGTTGTATTTGTTATATTGCTCAAAGAAGACTTCTCGGAAGGTCAAACACCCCTGCCATAGGAAACACTTAGTCGAAAAACACTGAGATTCTTTTCATGCCCTGACTTGAAACAATCACATCATTGTGTGTTACTCGGTATCTTTGTTGATGAGATAAATTAATTTTAAAAATCCATGACATTCAACTGGAGAATTAAGGTATTTCCTTCAGTTTTTGAGAGTACATAGGTCTGTGTATATCTCCTTAGAACTGCATATACTATATGCCATATTTTGCAGCTAAGAATAAATTCGCAAGGAAGACTTCAGGAACATTCTGCACAGGAAATTAAGTTAGAAATCTCAACCAGATGCAAAGCCTCCAAATGCTAAGAAACCACCCAGTTACCAGGAAAAATCTGACAGAGGACTGCCTATAAAGTCTCATACTGTACAACAAGTTCTGCAGTAAGTCATTAAGCAAGCACATTCATCCCCAGGCATGCATGTTGTGTTATTCATTATTGCAGGTGTCAGCAGCATGATGTGTCTGGCAGAACAAGCGCTGCATATGAAGATTTGTTGGTAGAGCTTAATTGACTGATAAGAGCTGAGCCTTTGCAGCTGATGTTTTCCAGAAAAACAGCCATAAAAGCTTAGGGGAATGAGAAGGTAAAAGCAAACACCCACGGCATACACAGATCTCAAAGTAAGCAGTGTAAAAAGCCCGACTTTTAACTAGAAGAAGCAGCAAAATGGATTTCTTTCTTTTTAAGAAATCTTATTGGTTGAAGCAAAAGCCAATACAGGAATGACAGGGACAGGCTACACTGACTAGTGGAAAGAAAACAATCTGCACAGAGGTCTCACAGAGGCAAATACACTCAGTTCTCTCAGCCCTGAGCTCAGATTTGTTCATAGTCACATCACTGCAGGGACACGTCACTACCAACATGAATATAACTACAAGACTAATGAAAAACAGGAACAGCCTGGCACCCTGACAGCTTCAAGCTTTGTACAGATTTCCTCAGAAGGGCAACAACATTCCTCAGGCAGAAGAAAAGCAAATACAATTCTGCTATGCAAAAGATTGCCCCTGTTAGGCAACCTGTTTCAAGAAATCAATTTCATATCCTAAGAACACCATTCTGTTTCATTTTTATAATGCCAATTCCACTCACTAGCCAATTTATTAATTTCCTGAGGTACGAGCTTCATATACTGAAATCACAGAAACTAGGACCAGATCAAACACTTGGTGGAGGGACCCCTTCACATCCCTAGTTGTCTGCAGTCTTCAAGCCACAAGCAAGACTGTGTGGCACAAGACATGGCTGTGGCAAGTTGGCTGCCCAATGGCACAAGCACGGATTAATGGATCTAGCCTGGACTGGGGCTACGCTCACTCTCTACAACTGCAGGGCAATGAACACGTCTGCCATTCCTGTATGCAATGTGTGTAAAACAGACATGCAGGGTAATTTATGAAATCCATGTGACAACAATCCATGCACATATTTGCTAGAAAGCTGAAATGCTGTACCAAGAAGAAGAATGCTGGCATTACCACTAGTTAGTACAAACTGCAGGTGTGGAGAACTGCTAGCTTAGAGCGCTTTCAGAATTTTGAATTATCCACTCAATAGCATCCCACCCCTACAGTAACACAAAAAGATTTACAGCAAACAGCAAATGATTTTTCATCGTCATTAAAAATAACAATAATGCATCACCTGCCACTGCTACCTCAGAGCAAAATCTCAATAATTCCTATTTCTTCAGAACAACAAAACATTTTTCAGTAACTGTCATGAAGTTTAAGAGGGGTGCTTAGAGCACAGAGGCACAGCACAGCATGCAAGAAGAGCTGGTAGTAGCACAGTAAGTACTGGCTAGCAAGGAAAGGGTTGGTAACGGCAATTACAAATTCCTGCCAAATTCAAAATCTCTAGAGACTTTTCAGTGAAATACACAGGACAAGAAGGTCTTTCTGATTTGCAAGAAGCTTGTGAGCCAGTGTATTCCTTGAAAATGGCAGAATGGAACAATCTTTAAAAGAAATTGAGCTCTCTCACAGGCAACACCTCAACAGGTACCAAGATATACTTACAGTTTGTCTGACTTCAGTAAAGACATGCAAATGTAACTGATGCCTCAAGAGGAATTTGGCCAGCATTTTTAAGTGTGCCTTACTTTTTCTGGCACACCAGCCAACTAGACAGTGCTCTGCTACCTCTGGGTCAGCCTGAAGTTAGGTTGTAAGCCAGGGTTTGTTCCTGTCTTTCAAGAATATACACCCCACACAGACTTTTAAATGGAAAGCAGATCAGAACAGAACTGTAATTTAACTGAAATACCTTCTACTTCAAACAAACACAGAGAGCATCCAGCTAGGTCAAAGTACACTTCAGTGTCTAGAAATGACCCATCACTCTTTCCCCATCCCCTGATTTTAACATGTTTTCCTCTCACTTTAGGAGAAGCACGCAGAAGGGTGGAAAAGGAGGCTTTCTCCTCTCTATCTAGTGGGTCCTACCAAGTTGGCTTACACTGGCTTGGTCAAGGAGCATCCCTCACAGGGATGAAGGGCTGGCCAAAGCACAAGATCTCTGGCATAGCAGGAGTTACCTGGGCCAGATTACCATGTGCTGAACCCCTCCAGCAATGCAGAACCCAATCCCAAACTCCTAACAGCACTCATCCTGCTGTTAGGCAGCAAGGCCCATGCTTCTCTAGCAATTCCATGTCTTCCCCAAAGAACTATAGAACAAAGTGCCCAAGACTAAACACTCCCATAGCTCTGCCTGTGCTGAAGAGCAGGTCCATGGCTGCGAGCCAAGTAGAAAAAGCAAGCACAGGACAGAGGAGTCAGTGCAGTGTTACCCAGGAGAGCCAGCACAGTCTCACCTCTTCAAAGAATATGCTTGTGCTTACACTACATTACTTTCAGCCAAAGTCAAGGAGACAGCTCAATAATGGATATGAACTGGAACAACTGACAAAAGCAGTATAGAAGATATGCTGGTATTAACTGATAAATCCACATTATACAGGCTGAAAGTGAAGTCACATTCTCTACTAGCACTAACTCCTAGAAATAGGAGGATAGTGTTTTAAAAAGTACTTTGGAAAATAAAAACCCAAACCCCAACTAATAAAGTTTGTATACTATTTGTAACTGTAGCATACATATAGAAGCTTGCTTGTTCTGCTGTGCAATTCTAGTTGAAAAACAAAGATTTAATAGTGACACCTTTCCATACTTTGGGAAATTATATTCTACTTGCTGAGGTTCCAGAAAAAAATCAATTGAAACACTGTGCAGAAAATCTAGAGAAATTAAATATAACATTCAACACACACCATTGACAATTACTATTTAAAAAAAAAAAAAGAACAATTGGGTGGGGGGAGAGAGGAGAAAACAGAATAAAGATGTACCTTTCTGGCGTTAGAAGATATTGTGTTTGCCATCAAGCTTTCCAGATAACTGCTCAAGCTAATGCCTTTAACAGTAATAATTGCTTCTTGAGTTAGCACAGTCCTGTAAGGGAATAAAGAAAGGTTAACACCTAAGCTGATCTGGACTAACAAATTGTCTCCTAGACACAAAGACACACACAAATATCCCTACTTACTTTTCCGGGTTTTCTGGATGAGGTGTGTAAACCAGTCTCTCGTCAACAGACACCAAGTTTGTGAGCGTAATCTTAAGAACAAAAACAGAGCTGAAATCCTCATTTCCCACCTTTCATTTTTCTGTTATCAGCAGCACTACTCAATAGCAGAGCACTCAATTTAATGTCAAAACAGTGTACACAGAATATAAAACCCAGAACACAGTCAATAAAAAGACCCATAAAGGATGATGCATCTTCTCCTACACTTGATCTAAATATATCAATGTTCCCATTCACAGAACAGAGCACCAACAGCTTTCTCTGAATGTCGAATCTGATTTA
This sequence comes from Machaerirhynchus nigripectus, assembly GCA_013397975.1. Lineage (NCBI taxonomy): Eukaryota > Metazoa > Chordata > Aves > Passeriformes > Dicruridae > Machaerirhynchus > Machaerirhynchus nigripectus. The sequence goes on along the minus strand of VZRQ01008003.1, from coordinate 859,518 downwards.
TTGCTGGCGATTCAGAGAAGCTCTTCCAGACCACCATAACACCACTTGGACGAGACAGAAAATTAATACCCAGGAAAGACAGGAAAGACAATGCCTCTTGTACAGACGTCCTGTACAAAAGGCCCTCCTACAGACAAACACATGTTAAATCTGAGAGTTACGAGTTCCCAGGATACCAAAATATAGCACAATACTTCACTTACACTCTATGAAAAAAGGCATTTCACATTAAAACTTTTGTTGCAAATGGCAGAACTCATTAATATAAAAGTCAAACTATTTTACATGCATTCTAAGAAATAATCTTGCATTAAAAACAGAATCACAAATGTTTGATGATGAAGTATTTAAATAATGAGAAGAAGAACAAGAGAAAAAGAGTAATCTAAGACACTGATTAAGACATGTAAATCCTTGACTCTAATGATAGACATGGACACATTTCTAATCTAAATGTTAAGAGAAAACATTCAGCTTCCAGAACGAATTATCAGAAGCTTCTTAAGCCACCACTCACATTAGTTGAGCAAAGCTCCATCTTTTTTTCCACTGGATCTACCACAGAATGTTCTTCAATGTAAGTCAGAGTTCTATTTGTTCCTAATATCTGAAGGGAAAAAAAACCTGTTAAGCATCAAACAAACTGAACCTTAAAACATATAAATGCCAAGTTCTCAGTGACTCCAAATAAATACAAAGTAATTCACGGATACCAGAGGACTGTGATCAATGGTGAGACTTCATTGGCAAGATTGTATCAGCCATAGAGCATAGCACAGACCAGCCTGGAAGGCATTTACAAACATACACAAATTTCAGCTTTTACTTCCAAGTCAGCTCCAATTCAGAGGATGACATAAAAGTGCATCACACCCCTAATAAAGAATGAAGGCTGCAAAAATGTACCGCTTTTACAATACTGGGCAATCCCCATTCCGTGCTGAGAAGACGGTGACTGTGCAACCTCCCCTGGTTATCCAGGCTCCTGTCGAGGACATCCACTCCTACCACACACGGATTCATGGGGTTGGGGTACTTTCTCATAGCAGCTTTGATCACAGTATCCCAGGGATGTCTGTAAAAGGAAGGGGTGAGAGTCTTGGTAAGCATTTTGTATTCAATCGCAAGTATTCAGATGATCCTAAATCAGGATATAGGTTGTGCAATATGGCACATGCTGTACAATTTCATAGCTCCCAGAAGTCCCTTTGGAATACAGTTATGCTTGGAAAGGCAGTAAGAAAGTACTGACACACGAACAGAAGAAAAAATAAATTCTCTCCAGACTGAAGCAAGGAATTATTAATGCAAGACTAAGAAAATGAAGGCAAGGGACAACAGTCACTCACTGCTAGAAGTGACATTCCAAGTAGTGCCCACAGAGATGGTGGAACTCTCAGCTCATTCCAGAACTCCACCAGGAAAGCAACCTGACCTAACACTTAAGCTTGCCCTGCAAGCTTTGAGAAGAGGGCTGGACTAGATGACCTCCAGGAGTCCACTCCACCAGAAATTCTTCTGTAATTCTAAGCATACCAAATAAACTAAAGAGGAAATCATTAGCTTCTGCTCCTTCCTATACAAAAGAAAAGCAAAGTGAAATTAAATTCCACTAGAAAAAGGACAATCGGGAAGTTCAAAATAAAGAAATGGATTTTTAAAAACCCCATCAGCTCACAGCCTTATGTCTGCACCTACACTACTGCTTCCAGCAGTTTGTTAGCATGAATTCCACTTATGGATACTCTTCTCAGACTGTTTATATGAAACAAATTTTGATAACCTCAAACTCCTGGGACTGGAGCAGTCCTGCTACTCAAGGCCACATGGCTCTTCAAGTACTTCAGATATTTCCTTCTGAAACAGAGGAGGCTACAGAAACCATGGACTTGATCCAATAGAGAAATTCTGTCCCTAATTATTTCTATATTCAGAATAACTGACTGTGCTGACACGATAGCCTTACAGCCTTTAAAGGTATGTTTAAAAATTCAACAATTGATATCTAACTTAAGAAGGCATAGGGGTGCCAACTTGTACTTAAGAGTTGTACTTAGGGCCCTAAATGGATTTTATTTTAGTCTTAAAATAGACTGGTACAGAAGGGCACTGACAGTACAGCACTACAAGAACAAACAGAAAGTTGGAAAAATAAGTTCTTTTTCTAACAAGAAGAGTGCCAGAAAGCTTTATTGGTGCAAGCAGGAGAAATAGGAGCCCTCGATTCCTGCAGCAGAAGGTGAGCTGGAGGATTGTTCCTTGTTCCATCTTCAGTGACTATACACCTCCATCTACAGAAGATACACAAACTGAGAATGACAAAATTCTGTTACATGTCTCTAAGGGATTGAGTCAGAGATCTGACAAGGCACAATATTTTATTAACCATTCAAATGAACTATCTACACCCACACACATTACGCCATAAGATGGTGGCGTTCTAATACAGAACTTGATGAGAAAATGTCAAATAAAAATAGCTTTTGCATTCCCTAGCTGACAGATACTCATGTCAAACTCAGGAGCTGTGTCATGCACGAGCAGCCTCTGCCTGATACTTCCTGTTAGAAACCACGGCTCACTTACACCAGACCAATGCTGAAGTTGAGCACTGAGTACCTGCATCAGCGCAAGGAATTCAGTTGTGTTGAGGTAGTTAAAGAAATTTAGATCAGCACATCTGGGATATTTTGTAAATATTTTAAGAACTATCACCCACGGTGCTCTTCGGGCTTCAAGACTTTTAGGACACCTGTAGCAGGTGAGTCATCGGTGGTGGCATTACCACAGCTGCACCAGCACTGCTGAGCTCTCCACGCCAGCTGCCGGGACAGCTTGTTACACACCTCTTGATACTTTTCCCTGTTGTTTCCTCCTTATACAAGGGTGGAACCGGATCGCCAGAACCACGTTCCATTCAGAAAAGCACTGATGGGAAGAACACTTACTCAGAGAGCTGGCTGCTGGGCACCTCAGCGGCAGTACCTGAGGCTAAGCTGAGGGACACAGTCACTCTGTCCATACCTCTTGGAATATACCCTCGACTACATCAGTAGTTTGGGATTTATTTTTATTTATAGTGTGAAAGTTATTTTTCCTAAACACCCAGCCCTTTATCAAGCCATCACGCTGTCGGGTCAGCTCTACCACTCCATCCTGTTGGAATGCTATTCCCGAGGCAGAAGCCCAGGCGCGGCGTCCGGCCGCGCAGGAAGGAGCTCGAGGAGATGCAGGACCGGCATCGCCGAAGCCCATTCCCATCCTCCCTCCTCCTCCTCCTCTTTCGGCCGCGCCCGCAGCATTCCTATTTCCGCCGTCACCCCGGCGGGGCCGGGCTCGCCCCAGTCCGGTAAAGCGCCGGGGTCTCG